>JACVVK020000251.1:212500-227500 GCA_018292915.2 Batillaria attramentaria
CATGAGGTCACCCTAAGGTCAAGAAAAAAACAACAACCTGAAATCCCTAGACATGTGGTCGTTTCATGCCGGCTCATATTATACACAGGTGGTCGCATTTCACAGACTCACATCACGAATAAAAAGACCCTGACTGGAAGTGAAAGTCAACGGTCGTCTTAAATGGGAGATCGCCTTATCTGGGTGGTCGTTACGGCGAGGTTTTTTTTTTTTTCAAATATATCATTCGTACATTAATAGCTCAGGCGGAATGCGACTCGACGTGCATCGCTGAAGTTCCCTTGAACGTTTGTACCCAAGTGCAAGGTGACAGCCTTTCATAGCGAACAAAAGTCTGAATGCAGGCACCACAATTAATATGGACACAGACTGTTGAGCATAGGAGGTATGCGGCCGGTTATAGTAACCTGTGAGTCACTGTTCATTTTGGGCGATTGTGTTTGTCAATAGTCAACGGTGGCGTGAGAAATATGTCCTCATTTGGTCGTGCCCCTCCTTCGCCCCTCCCAACTTTTTTTTATTTGGAGGGGGGAGGGGGGTGGTGATGGTGAAGCGCGGGGGGTGGGGGTGGGGGGGGGTCTCTCTCTCTCTCTCTCTCTCTCTGGGGAGCCGGAGTGGCCGAATGGTAGAGCGCTGGACTTCTAATGCTCGGGTCGTGAGTTCGATCCCGGTTGGGGCCAAATATTTGTGCTGGCTTTTTCATCGTTGCCCCGTCTTTGATATCACCCGTATGTTGTGGAAAAGGACGTTAATCCCCCATACAGCCCCCCCCCCTTCTCTCTCTCTCTCTCTCTCTCTCTCTCTCTCTCTCTATTTCAGTGTAGCCTTAGCAACGGTAAGAGTGAAAACTGGACTGCTAGACCAATGTCTTTTACCGTTGACAAATAAAGTTTCAATTCATTTCATGTTTATTATGAAAAGTGTCTTCATTTGGTTTGCCACCCCCACCCCCCGGGAGCCGGGGTGGCCGAATGGTAGAGCGTTGGACTTCTCCAACGCTCGGGTCGTGAGTTCGTATCCCGACTGGGGCCGAACATTTGTGCTGGGTTTTAAATCGTTGCCCCGTCTTTGATATCACCCGTATGTGGTGTAAAAGGACGCTAAACCCCTAAACAACCACCCGCCTCCCCTCCCCCCCCCCCACCCCCCTCGTCACTGCTGTCACGTGAAGCGTGGGTTGTGGGACAAAAAAAAATTGTAGTTCCGACTTTTTTCAGACTTCCGGGCACTAGGTAGGTGGCACTGCAACACGGCGACGCGCCGCTTCTGCCGGTAGGTGGGGTGGGTGTTTGGTAGTTCAACGTCCTTTTCCACCACGTAAGGGTGATATAGGGTGATGATATCAAGGACGGGCAACGAGAAAAAGGCCTGCACAAATATGTGGCCTCAGTCAGGGGTGGGTGGGTGGGTGTTCAGCAGTTTAACGTCCTTTTCTACCACGTATGGGTGATATCAAAGACGGGGCAACGAGAAAAAGGCCAGCAAAATATATGTGGTCCCAGCAGGGAATCGAACTCACGACCCGAGCACTGGGAGTCCATCGCTCTACCATTCGGCTGTCCCGACTCCAGTCTCCCGGCAGAACTGAGTTACTCGATGATTATTCTTTTTGTCTTATCTTCGCAGGCCCGGCTTGGTCGAAAAGAATAGACTCCACTCCCAAAACCTGTTAAACATACATTTTAATAAACTGTAAATGATTGATTGATTACTTAGTTTACAATTTTAGTGCATAATCACTCAACACAGACACGACTGGGAGAGGCAGGCTGCGAAGTTCAAAGTTACAGTCTGATATATATGTATATGTATATGATATAGGAGCTATAGCGACAGTGACGAAAGGCCCTTGTCACGTATATGCGGCATGAAAGTATAATTAATAATTACCCTAGTCTCTACCCTCCAGTCGGGCTGCGTTGGTATAGTTCGGCCCCTTGTGTCATTTGCACCTGCTGTAAATGCGCTACGACCGCCTAAAGAACATAGCGATACATCATTACCACAAGGTAACCCCAACCCTAAATCTAAACTTTAACCCTAAACCGATCTAAGCAGGCGAACTCAAGAATCAAGAATCAAGAAAACGTTATTTTTCAACGGTAGAGGTAGTTAACGTGAAACAGTCAATTTTCAAACCTGCCGTTGCTGTTTCTAGAAGTATCTACCTAAACAGAGAAATGCGCGCGCGCACACACACACACACACACACACACACACACACACACACACACACACACACACACACACACACACACACACAGAGTCACACTTAAGGCAACTGGAAAAAAGAAAAAAACAGCAATAAAACCATAGGAAATGAAGCCACACTCTAATACGACAGGAACATTTAAAAAGCATGATGAACATAACAGGTATGTTAATACATGTAGGAACGGGCGAGAATAAACTGTGGGAAGATTAAACATCGTGTGACATAAGATATTTGAAGAAAACCTGTTTGAAATTTGTGACAGAGCATGCGTGTTTAACATGCCCAGGGCCCGTATGTAAAACTCGAGGTTAATTTAATCCACGGCTAAGGGCCTAACCCAGACTAGGACAAAAGAAACCCAAAAACAAAATTAAAGGAAAAAAAAAGGAAGCGAAGAAAGAAAGACAAAAATCCTTCTATAACGGCATAGGCACCTTGCTGGAGTGGACCCGCTTCCTGATTTAAAACAGAAAAAATTACAGAAAATTTAACCCTAGAGCTAGTTTAGTTCGAGGTTAGACTCTAACCCGGGGCTAAACTCCCTAACCCCGACTTTTACATGCGGGCCCTGAAAGACTGTTCCATAAACTCTACTAAATGAGCGTGGCTGCGTTGGTATCGTTCGCCCAATACGGCCCAGGGCCCGCATGTAAAAGTCACGGTTAGTGAGTTTAGCCTCGGGTTAGAGTCTAACCTCGAACTAAACTAGCTCTAGGGTTAAATTTTCTGTTGTTGTTGTTGTTTTTGGTTGTTGTTTTTTTTTTTAAATCAAGAAGCGGGTCCATTCCACCATGGTGCCTAAGACGGGCCGTTACAGAAGGATTTTTGTCTTTCTTTCTTCGCTTCCTTTTTCGTGTAATTTTGTTTTGGGGTTTCTTTTGTCCTAGTCTGGGTTAGGCCTGTAGCCGTGGGTTAAATTAACTTCGAGTTCTACATACGGGCCCAGGGGTGCGAACTATACTAACTAAGCTCCAGTTGGGGCGCTTCTCCACACAAGGTCGGTAGGAGAGTAGAGCAGAGACATAATTGTCAATGATGCTCCCTTGTGCTTGACACAACAAGACGAATGGGCGCGTGCGCTGGCACAGTTCGGGCGCTATGCAAGACGTAGGAACAAGGGCTGCATAACTAAGAGCTGATCACAGAGCTACCGTAAGTCAGTGTCCGCGTAGGTCGCTTTTCAGTGTCTTGTCTGGTCTCGTTTGGTGTTATCGCGGCCCGTAAAAGTCCCGAGAATGGGGGGGGGGGGGGGGGGGGTTATCAGTCAAGCGTGATTTGGGACCGCGGGGTTTGATCCACCAACAATGCTGACAACGGTGTGGTCAGTCGCCACCATGCCACGCCGAGTGACCAACGTATCCGTGACCGGCCCCAGGCTGTCAACGCTCCAACGCAATCGCTCTCCGTGAAGGAAATTTTCCCCAGAAGGGTTTTGTCTGTCCGAACCCGACCACAGGGCATGTGACTAGCTCTTAGTTATGCGGCTGTAGGTACGAGTTATATAGACAAGCGGAGGAGGCCGTGAACGCATGACGCCATTGTGAAGATGGATGTACCATGTATGTATGTCTTCCAAATAGGAACATAACGCCCAAGAATCGTGCGTGTCAATGGTGCGAGCTGAATGGGTAGAGGGACCGTTCGGCAACGCGCATGCCGGAGATGTTCAAAACGAGGCTGAGGTTTGGAGAGGAAGAAGAGAGGGGGGGGAGGGGGGGGGAGTTGGACAGATAATCACACAAACATACCGCAAGCTGTTCAGTTCAAGATGTCTTCCCTGCGCTCGCAAAAGCTCACAAGCACTCCTTATGGTGATAATTATAATAGGGATGGGGTGGGTGTTTGGGAGTTTAACGTCCTTTTCCACTACATAAGGGTGATATCAAAGTCGGGGCAACAAGGAAAAGGCCAGCACAAGTATTTGGCCCCAGCCGGGATTCGAACTCACGACCCGAGCATTGAATGTTAAATAATAATAATAATTTTTCGAGTGCCTATAAGAGCTCTAGGCGCTTCACACACACACACACACACACACACACACACACACACACACACACACACACACACACACACACACACACACACACACACACACACACACACACACACACACACACACACGATCTGCGAGAATTCCATGTGCCATAATTATGCAAGCTCGCACAAAACATTTAACAGCACAAGGGAGCAATACATTTAGCTAGAAAGGCATAAAAGAAATTACGCGACCGGACTGAATAAATTAAGATCATTCCAAAGAAATGTGCACGACAGCATTATAGCATACATTCGCTCTAAAGAGGTAGCACATTAATTGCTTTTTAAAGAGAAGGCAGAGCGTGTGTAGAGATCTTGTTGGTCATGAAATTGAAATTTTAAGATGAAGTAAAGTGTGTATGTGGGGGGGGGGGGGTGAGGGGGGGGGCGAAAAGAAACGGCGCCTGATTTACGACAGAGAAAGTCATGCGGATTTTTAAAATCGTTGCTTAGTGACGCATACATAATTATAGCTTAGATTTTTAAAGAAAGAAACCAGGTCTGATGCTACTACTACTACTCATCATCATCGTCGTCGTCATCATCATCACCACCACCACCACCACCATCGTCTTCGTCGTCGTCATCGTCGTCGTCATCATCGTCGTCGTTATCCTCATCGTTATCATCATCAATATCGTCGTTGTCGTCGTCGTCGTTATCGTCATCGTCATCGTCATTGTCGTCGTCGGCTTCGTCGTCTTCATATTATAGGCGCTTCATCCTACCTATTCGCCTCAAAGCTCCGGGAATTAAACCCACCACACACGTTCCAGTGAATCACACACATTCCCTGTCGCATCGGGGAGCAAAACAGTACAGTCACGTGGTGCGAAGGGTCAGCTCAGCTATTAATTAAAGGTTTGGAATTTATTTTGAAATGAACGTGAGCTGAACATATTCAAAGACGTACTGGTTCAGGTGACGCCAACAACTATTAATCTGTATTTTCTTCATTCTTTCAATATTATTTGAATTCCGTTGTACTTATTCTGTTTTCTTGTGTTTGTTGTTGTTGTTGTTGTTTTCGTGTTTTTTTTTTTTTTGTTTGTTTGAGGTTTTGTTGTTGTTGTTTATGTTGTTGGTTTTGTGTGTGTGTGTGTGTGTGTGTGTGTGTGTGTGTGTGTGTGTGTGTGTGTGTGTGTTGTTGTTGTTGTTGTTGTTGTTGTTTTTGGTTTGTTGGTTGGTTGGTTTGTTTGCTTGCTTGCCTGCTTGCTTGTTTGTTTGTTTGTTTTGTTTGTTTGTTTGTTTGTTTGTTTGTTTGTTTGTTTGTTTGTTTGTTTGTTTGTTTGTTTGTTTGTTTTGTTTTGTTTTGTTTTGTTTTCTTCTTCCTTTTTTTTTTCTTTTTTTTTGGGGGGGGGGGTGGGGGTGGTATTATTAATTCCTGCCCTGATATTATCTCCCTTTACTCCTTTCTTCTCTCCCTTGCTTCACCTAGCAGATACGAAGCCGTTGTCTATGACGCCACACCCAGGACAACTCAACAAGCGGCTAGGGACGTAAACCTGTCGTGTAACACTTATGACGACGAGGCGCTGACAAAATCTGGTCTCTTTCCCTAGAGAGCGATTAAAGGGGAACAAAGGCAAAAAGAGAAAACGGATAAGCATGTCTGGTCGTTTGCATAAAATTCTTTTGAAGTTTGCCATAAACATCTTTATGAGCAATTTGTCACGCGGGCGCGAGTGTTTTAAGAGTAAAAGGAAGTGACGTCGGGGAACTAGGGGGCGCTGCATATGCTAAGGAGCACGTGTAGCGTCATTAGACAGAGCTTGCTAAGGCTCGGCTGGGGTCCTTCGGTTTAAAGCCATTTTACATACATCACGAAGAGTAACTTACATAGGATTACATCACGTCACGCGATGGCTCAGCGGTACTGTACCATGCCAGGGCTATAAAACTGTTAGAATCCCGTAAAACTTGAACTCACACAGTCCAATAATGTTGATATTACTGGACTCCCTCTGTCATTATTTGACTCTCCTTTCACTTATGACATTTTGTTTCAGTACTTCTGGGTTGAGCTGGACGTGAGTTCGATGCTAGCTGGGGAGCCGGGTTGGCCGAATGGTACAGCTATTTTGGACTTCTAATGCTCGGGTCGTGAGTTCGCGGTATCCCGGCTGGGGCCGAACATTTGTGCTGGCTTTTTCATCGTTGCCCCGTCTTTGGTATCACCCGTATCTGGTGAAAAAGGACGTCAGTTAAACCCCCAAACACCCCCCCCCCCCACCCCACCTCCCCCTTCGACGCTAGGTTGCCCAGGCTGAGACGAAAAGACTGATACGCGATGCATAAACGGAGACTAAGGTAAATGCATGATTATGATAGTCTTGGCGCAGTAATTCTGAGACTAGAACGACGTCTGAGACTTCTCTCGTCGCTTCTTATGCATCAGACCTCGGGGGTTTTCAGTCCATATTGTGATTATCTGCTGTACTTCTCCTAACTAACTAACTTGTAAAACTCAGGATTGGATGAACGTTTCGGAAGCACCGGCGAAGTTGATGTCTTATTGTTTTGTTGTAATTTACTCTCTGAAAATACCTTTGGTTACAGTCTCTTGACGAACAAACAACATCATTAATGAGGATTAGTTTATAGAAAAAGACATCCCCCGAATGGAAGTCGAAGGTACTTTACACAAATTCTGCAAACAGCTACTTGAGTTTTCTTTCTTTCTTTCTTTCTTTCTTTCTCGGGGAGCCGGGAGAGCCGAATGGTAGAGCTTCGGACTCTCAGTGCTCGGGTCGTGAGTTCAAGTCCCGGCTGGGGCCAGATATTTGTGCTGACCTTTTTCTCGTCCCGTCTTTGATATCACCCTTACGTGGTGGAAAAGGACGTTAAAACACCCCAAACCCCACCCACCCACCTCTCTCTCTCTCTCTCTCTCTCTTTCTCTCTCTTTCTTTTTAAGCTTAATTATAAAAATATAATCCTCATTTTTACAATTTCCGGTAGCAGACCGCGGCCTACCTCACAATGAAACAACTCTCATCTCAATTCCTACCAAGTAAGTTTAGGTTTGTGCACAAGTGGCCTCACTAAAAAAAAAAAAAAAAAAAATCATAATTAATTCATGTCTGCGTGGATTTTAATTTGGCTCAATGGGAATGTTGCACTTCGTTTACACTCGTCACAGTATCTGTTGCACTTCGTTTACACTCGTCACAGTATCTGTTGCACTTCGTTTACACTCGTCACAGTATCTGTTGCACTTCGTTTACACTCGTCACAGTATCTGTTGCAGTGAGAGCCGTCAGTCAAGGAACCCTTCACATGCAGGGCCAAACCCGAAAAAGAGTCAAAAACATGGAATACTCGTGCGAGGTACAAAATGTGCTATAGTATTTTTTTTTTTTTTAAACGGGTTTGCACATGCTTTCTCTGCATGTAGTGCCTGTAATTCACAAGCGATTTCTCAAGCAGTGGATTGTATTCTGGACACAGGCGAGGTGTCATTTGCCGATGCAGCGTCGTTTATTGCTGTCTATAGGCCGAACGTTGTGCGCCGTTGTTCGTGCACGCTCGTACCATCCTAGCTTCTCTCTTACATTTTTACAACATGCACAAAACATCGCGCGGACATGCGGTGGGCCAGGTTCTGTCACATCAAGGGA
The DNA here is from genome assembly GCA_018292915.2 of Batillaria attramentaria. Lineage (NCBI taxonomy): Eukaryota > Metazoa > Mollusca > Gastropoda > Batillariidae > Batillaria > Batillaria attramentaria. Next base: position 220,376 of record JACVVK020000251.1, read on the forward strand.
GAGCAGCCGCACATCAAGGGAGGCAATCACTTAATGGCGTCTTGTTTCTTGACATGTGGGCTCACGATTAAAATTTCAGGCTGTACGAAAGAGAGAGAGAGAGAGAGAGAGACTGAGAGAGAGACAGACAGACAGACAGACAGACAGTGTGTGTGTGTGTGTGTGTCTGTGTGTGTGTGTGTGTGTGTGTGTGTGTGTGTGTGTGTGTGTGTGTGTCAGTGTGTGTGTGTGTGTGTGTGTGTGTGTGTGTGTGTGTGTGTGTGTGTGTGTGTGTGTGTGTGTGTGTGTTTTCATACCTGAAACGAAGTAAGGCTCAAATGAAAAATGAACATAACAAGCAGCTAAATGGGTGTTTAAGAGCTTAACGTCCTTTTAGGTGATATTAAGGACAGGGCAACGAGAAAAAGGCCGACACAAAAATATTTGACCCCAGCCAGGATTCGAACTCGCGACCCGAGCAATAAACAAGCGACCACCCGAAACAGAAACAAGCTAAAAACATTAATCCAGTCACAACTGCTTGGGTATGGCGGCTCTGTTATGTGTTAGGAACATATCGGGGCAACGAGAGGAAAAACAAAAACAACACAAAAAAAGCAAAAAAGTTTTTTTTTTACTGCCAGTCGAGATTCAATCTTGCGATCCAACACTCCACCTACTCGTCTATCCCGCCTCTCCCTATATACGTATTTAACTGGGGCTGTTACACACTAGGGGGAGTCGGTGGCTCAACGGTTTGAGCACTGGACTCGAGATCGAAAGGTCCAGGGTTCGAATCCCGACAGGACCAAACTTTGTACAGGCTTTTTTCACGTTTCCCCGCTTCCACTGACTGTGAACTGGATCTGTTTGTGTAACTTGTCCATTACAGTCAAGAATACATAAAATGTGGCCGACCAGGCAGTCTGACTGGATTGAATAAGTGTTCAGCTGGACTGTGGAGTTAGGATAGCTATCCCCATCCCCCATAACCTGCCCCCTAGGGCCGTCTGCAATCACCTCGTTGTGGCGTGGACGATAAACCTGAGCTAACCAAACAAACCAACCACCCCAAACTGTCTCCGTAAAGGGGAGCCGGGGTGGCCGAATGGTAGAGCGTTGGACTTCTAATGCTCGGGTCGTGAGTTCGATCCCGGCTGGGGCCAAATATTTGTGCTGGCTTTTTCATCGTTGCCCCGTCTTTTGTATCACCCGTATGTGGTGGAAAAGGACGTTAAACCCCCAAACACCCACCCACCCTTGTCTCCGTAAAACAGTTCCATAGACTCCGGAGCACCACGACCAGCATTGCCATCTGAGGCACACAGTTCGCTTCGACTGTGACGTCAACACCATCTCGCCTCTGCCAGTTTGCAAAATCGACACCCCCCCCCCCCCCCCCCAAAAAAAAAAGCGCGTCATTTATCTCCCGGTGTCCTTTTCCCAATCCTTTGGCAATACAGATATCTAAGCTGCTATGGAATCTGTCAAGAACACGCTGAAGATGTACAACTAAAGCGACGCCGGGTAATCAAACTAGGCTCACGTTTCCCGGGAACTATTTTGCGGATGTGATCAGTTGTTGACGTAGTGTTTCGGTTCCAGTTCGGTTGCTTCGTGTGTTTTGCGCGGCGGACAGGTTTTTGTCTGCTCGCAGTGCACGGATGGGGGACAGATGGACCTACTTGCGCGTAGTGATTTTCAACTGTGGCAGAGATGGGATGAGAGGCGAAATCGGCGCGTGCAGGTTGCATCTGTGGGCAGGTAGGCGGGTGGGCGGGAGTTTAACGTCTTTTTCCACCACGTACGGGTGATATCAGCTGTGGGAGCGAGCGGGGCAGGAACCAGTGGCCAAGTAGATCCTGCGGAGGAAGTGGGGCTGGATTGGACACACCCTCAGGAAGCCAGCATCCAGCACCACACGCCAAGCCCTGACATGGAACCCGCAGGGGGAAAGGAAGAGAGGCCAGCCTCGCAACAGCTGGAGGCGGGACACTGAGGCAGAGCTATATAAGCAGGGGACCAACTGGACTGGAGTGGCAAGAATAGCCCAGAACAGAGTGCGATGGCGAAGGGTTGTCGATGGCCTATGCTCCACTTGGAGCCAGGGGCCTAAGTAAGTAAGTAAGTAAGTAAGGGTGATATCAAAGACGGAGCAACAAGGAAAAGGCCAACACAAATATTTAGCCTCAGCCGGGATTCGAACTCACGACCCGGCCGAGAGCATTGAGAGTCCAACGCTCTACCATTCGGCTATCCTCGGCTCCCCTTTGCTTCTGAGGCAGGGTGGGGTGGGTGGGTGTTTGGGAGTTTAACGTCCTTTTCCACCACATACGGGTGATATCAAAGACGGAGCAACGATGAAAAAGCCAGCACAAATATTTGGCCCCAGCCGGGATTCGAACTCAGAACCGAGTATTGGAAGTCCAACGCTCTACCATTCGGCCTCCCCGGCTCCGAGGCAGAGGCCCGAGAATGCCGACAAATAGAAAAAGAAGCTTCACTGACAAGCACGCAGAGTATCCCAACAATTTCAAGCCAGTCTAGACCAGACACACACGCACAACACCTCGTATCTCCCCGTTTCTTCCCCCTACACCTCCAGCCCGTGTGCAACACACAAAAAGTGTTGTTATTTAGTCCTTCCTCTCTCGTGCTGACAGCGACTTACGGTTCAAGTGTGGTTTACACGCACGGAAAGCCATTTGTCGGTACTAAGGAGATGGCATGACACACATTATACCAGATTAAATCCAAAACTCTGCCAGAAGTCGCTGAGCCTCCGGTAATCTGTTTCTGCCGAACGGCAGGCATTTCGGATGTGTGTTGCTTACGGTACAACGCACAGAACAAGTAACGTATGGCTTGGGAGAGCCGACACTACAAAGTGCAGCGTCGCCGAGACGTCACTTGATGTAATAAACCCGCCTCCAAAGACAGGAGAGTAAGCAGGGTTGCAAATTTCGCGTTGCCGGGTGTCACAGCGGAACGGGAAAAATATCCGTCAGCAGAAACTTGGGGTGTGGTGGTAGGGGAGACAAGCAGATTCCAATCGTTTATGCTTATCGTCCGCATTTATCCTGCATGCCGACCTTTGACCTGGAGGTCGCGAGGGTCAGCTTCTGCATATGTACATGAATTTGTATCATGATGGTGCACAAGTGACTTTTTATGTATATTTTTAAGCCTGTATCGCTGTACCGTAAAAATATTAACGGCCACTGCACATGAAGTATTTGAATAATGCATTTTTTTTATACGTGGGCGTCCGCATTGCATACATTTTATTAGTTGGCCAAAAAATAAAAAATAAAAAGGAGAAGTAATCTTGGCATCATTTTAGGGGGCCGGGGGGGGTGGAGGGGGTTGAATAACTCAGATGTCTCTCAAGCTCTCATTACATAATCATATCAGTACAATCTAAAACTGGATCACAACATTTGTAGTGTATAACTGATAGTAATTCTGTATGTTTCTAGCATGCTTATCCTTTGGCCTCAATATGTATGCATATTTGTGTGTATAAGTGTGTACTTGTATTTTATGTGTATGTATTGTGACTGTGTTGTTTTTTTTCCTTTTGGTTTTTTGTTGTTGTTTTTTTTGGTGGGGGGTGGGGGTAATTTTTTTTTATAGACCTATGTGTGTATGAGGTATTATCTTATCCATTTGTCTCACTGCATTTATTATGGTTCTGTTTTACTTTAAGCGTCGGTGTATTTGTGAATTATGTAAAAACAACAACAAAAAAAGGAATAGTAATTTTAAAAAAAACTCAGATGTCTCAGCGTCAAACTCTGGATGGAAAAGGACGGTGGTCGTTTCCGGGTAGAAATTTTTTTTTTTTTTTTTTTATTTTCTTCTTTTTGGTTGGGCACATGGCTGCACAGCATCAAAATATACGACTATACGACTGTACAAATGTAGGCAAATTTATCTACTCTTAACATATGGATGTATGTTTACACTGGCACCTGTAAGGACACAGACAAATGTATACCTATCTATATGCATACATACAGCACATACGCATACACACACATCTATACATTCACACACATACACAGACGTGCATACACATACATTTATGTCTAGCATAAGTGGTCTAATTCTCTGTTCTATTTATACTTTTTTTTTTTTTTTTTTTTAAAGAAACATTCCAGTATAGTAAGTCCAGTTGGTGAAAAATCTCATATACTCCATTTTCATATTTGCGCTCATTTTTTCAACTTCATACCTCTCTTTCAATGCTTTTTTAAACAATGCAATATCAAGATCTCGTTTCTGTGTTTTACATTTGAAAATGAAGGATTTTGCCAGAAGTATAATAAGGTCCAATACCTGATCAGTTTTAAAATTGGCATCACATCCAAACAGTACAATTTTTTCATTAAAAGTAAAAGCTTGTACATGTCCACATTTCTCATGGATTATATTTTCTAATTCTTTCCAAAAAACGTTTGTCCTATGACAGTACCAGAATATGTGTTCAATTGTCTCTCTATGTTTGTTACAAAAAGTACACATTTCACTATTTTCTACTCCCATCCCTTTCAATACAATATTTGTCCCTAAAATACGATGGACAATTCTTAACTGGAGCCATTTTAATTTAATATCTTGAATTTTTTGTACTTTTCGTAAAATTACTATCCAGTCTAGTTGGGAGTTGAGTTTTGTCTGCCATTTGGTGCAAAACTTTGGGATTTTGTGGTCTTCCATAAATGTTTCATAGTACAGCTTTGATCCTTTGCAAACAGAGTAAATTCTTTTCAAAGGTTTTGGTATATCTGTAACAATATTGTTTTCAATATTTACATTTAGTGAGTGTATGTATTTTCTAACTGCATATATACATCCTGTGTATGTCAAAAAGTCTGTACTAAGTGAGTATTTTGTTTTGAACTGCGCACAAGACAAAAAGCTTCCACCCTCCTCAAGTAAATGTCCAATCTTCCACACACCTTTCTCCATCCAGCTAGCATAGAAAATACATTTCCCTCCAACTTGGATATTCTCATTCAGAAACAATGGTTCTGCTAGCAGTTCCTCTTGTGTATCTAACACTATTTGTTGCCTGAATTCTTTGTATGCGCACATAGTGTCCCTCCAAAATAGATTATCCCAATGGCTGTTTTTATATAGGTTTGGACCAAATTTGTTTAGGTTTTTTAACCTAGGATATACAAACATTACAATGTCTTTCCACTTGTGGTTGGAGGTGCCAATTTTTCTAATCCAAGAGATCTTTAATGATTTAATGAAGTGCTTAATGTCTGGTATGCCCAGTCCACCGTTCTGGACCTGTTTAGTTGCTAGCTTACGACTTATACGATCTGGTTTCTTATTCCAAACAAATCTGAAACACAACTTTTGTAAATCTAATATATACTGGTCTGGGGGGTTTGGGAGCAGCATCCAGAGGTAACTTAACTTTGACAGTATCAATGATTTTAATACTGCCACTCTACCTAGTGGTGTTATAGGTCTTTTAAGCCAAATTTTCATCAAAGTTTTGATTTCAATGTATTTTTCTGTATAGTTAAAGTGGTGCATGTTCTGTAGGTCATTAGTGAACCAAATTCCCAGTATTTTGATTTTTTCTGGGTTCCAATTGAACTTGAGGTGTTGTAGGTATTTAATTTTAGAGCTTTTTTTGCTGCCTAACCATAGTACATCTGTCTTGTCATAGTTTAGGTATAGTCCTGATTTCTTGCCAAATGTTTCTATTGTTTTCATTACATGTTCAAAAGAGCTCTTATCCCCTTTTAATAAAACCTGAGTATCATCAGCAAACTGTGCTATTTTATGTTCTGTGTCACCAATAGTTATTCCTTTAATTTCCTTATTTTCTTTACCATTAAAGCCAGGATTTCTGCACACAATACAAAGAGATACGGTGAGACGGGGTCGCCTTGTCGACAACCGCGCTGAATACTAAACCACTCTGACACAGTCCCATTTACTAGAATAGTTGACTTAATATTTTTATAGAAAACATCAATCCAATGACAGATGTCGTGGCCAAATCCAAAACTTTTTAATACTTTCCGCATAAAGTTCCAATTGATGGAATCGAACGCCTTCTCAAAATCAAGGCTAAGCAAAAGGCCAGGAAGGTTCTTATGATTCAAATGTGCTACTATATCATATATCAATCTAATATTATCCCCAATGTATCTTTCTGGTACAAAGCCAGTCTGATCTAGACTAATAAGTAATGGTAGAACTGTTTTGATCCTATTAGCAATGCAAGTGGACCCTATTTTATAAACAACATTCAAAAGTGAGATAGGACGCCAATTCTTTATGTACTCTCTTGGTTTGTCCCCTTTTGGCAGACATACAATAAGGCCTTCTTTTTGTGGAGATGACAGTTCTCCAAAGTCAAATGAATAATTCAAGGCTCTTACTACAAAGTGGCCTATTTTTCCCCAGAAAAATTTAAAAAATTCCGCAGTGAATCCATCCGTTCCCGGGCTTTTGCCATTTTTCATATTTTTTAGTGCTTTACCAGCTTCTTCAAAAGTTATTTTCCCTTCCAGCCTTTCTGTCTCCTCTGAAGTCAGCTTTGGAATTTTAACTAATTTTTCTATCTCACAACTTTCTACCTCTCTTTCTGTGTAAAGTGTTTCATAAAACTTTTTAACCTCTTTCACAATGTCCTCAGTTTCATGCAAGACTAGGCCGTCATCACTAATTAATTTCATCATCTGTTTATTAATATAATGTCTTTTTTCTAGCCCACAAAAGTAACTACTAACCTTCTCTCCATCTGCCACCCATCTTGCCTTAGAACGTAATAGCACCCCTTCCAGTCTTTTCTCCCGGATGGCTTTTAATTCGCCCTTTTTATTATTCAAGTATTGGATATCTTCAGTATTTTTATCAGTTTTCCTTTCAATTTCATTTATTTCTTTTTCCAGAGTGATCTCTGCTTCTTGGTTTTTCTTCTTTTTCATTGACGAGTATGCAATACTTTTGCCTCTAATTTCCATCAATAAAACGTCCAGGAATAGTTGTTCTGAAATACTAAGTTGTAGCTGATCCCCGCTTACATTTTTTAACATTGATCTATTGTATGGCATCACTGCGTACTGCTCAATAGTGTTCTCTATCACGTTATTAACTTCTTTCACATACTGT
>JACVVK020000251.1:232500-257500 GCA_018292915.2 Batillaria attramentaria
TGAAATCAACGAAATTGCAATCAGGGGATTCTCGAGGGTGAGTAAGTCAAAACGAGACCGGATCTGAGAGACGCAATTTTCCAACCATTCATGTGGCCTCGACGTTAAGCAACAACGAAAAGAGAGGCTAGATCTGTAATAAGGACTTGTCCGAGCAAATAATATTATATGACTCTCTGTTGAAGACTGCCGTTCCGGGAAATGCTGAAACTCTTTTTTATGTTTTTTACATGCATGTTGATATGTGGTATTCTTCTATATTTTCGGAGGGATTATAAGTAGGTTCGTGATTATTATCTGATACCGATTTCTCCAAGTTACAGGGCTGCTCATCTGGGGTTTCATGTATGGAGAGAGACAGACTAGGGCGTTAGTACTAGACTAGCTGGATTAAGCCGAGATTAAACGAGTAGTACGACATGCATAAACGCAGACGAGGGAAAGACTGTGACTAGTTCAGGGACTAAGCAGTAATGCACGCTGATGATAGTCCTGACGCAATAAGTCTGAGACTAGAGCTAAGTCTCGAGCTAGTCTAGTCTCTTTCCGTGCATCAGACACAAGGGTCTCTCTCTCTCTCTCCGGGCCCCCCGGCTTTCCTCCGGTTCCCCCAGGAAAGAAATCGAAAATAGGCGGTAGGCAGATGGCGCTGCACCACGGCGAAGCGCTCTGTCCTAGAGGGGCAACCCGAATTTCCCGAATGGGATATTGAAGAACTAAAACAATAATGATAATACTAAGAAGAAGAAGAAGCACTATTGCATTGATATAGGCGTTTCATCCCAAGCATTTTGCTCAAAGCGCCGCGAGCTGATCCCAACACGCACGCTCACGTGAATCACACGCATTCTCACACACGCTGTGCACATTAAAATCGCGTGGTGCGAAGGACCAGCTCAGCAATTAAAGTTTCAAAATTTTAGAATTGTATTTATATTTGAATTTTGTGGCCTGAACATTTCCAAAGCAGGTGGGATGGAAGCCGGAGTACCCGGGGAGAACCCCCAACGGTCGGCCCGAATGAACGATGCCACATACGAGAAAGAAAGAAAGGAGAAAAAAAACTCACTGTCCCCAGTGTGTGTGGTCATACGTCAACTGAGTCGTCAGCAGAGGGAATTCGACAGGACACACCACCCCCCCCCCCCCTCCCCCTCAAAGCCCACCCCCCCCCCCATCCCCCGACCCCCCACCAGCAGAATCAGCTCCACATAAAGACCTTATCATCACGCCCTGTTGAAGAGGCCAGGCCATGTTTTCTACATCTCAAACACACTCCTTGTCTGGCGAAGAAAATGGGAGAGTTGAGTCCCTTTATGCCCACCCTCTTGTGCTCTATTGGAAGTACTAATGATATGTTTTGACCAAATTGTGCACGGCGAGTCGGTCTTCGGTCTCGTGAGCGACGCGCAGCGTGGGAAAGTAGCCGCAGAACAAGATTCAACAGTTTGTCGTTTTCCGGGGAAATTATGTCCCCTGCTAGGAAATTATCTCCCCTCGTTAGCTTTTTAATGCGGCGGACATTTTGGCGGTGCTGGTGTGGCGGAAGAGTGGCAGGAAAATTGCGTGTTTAGGGCCGAAGGGAGGGGGAGAGAATCCGAATCAAGACGGAAGGGACATAATCCGTAGAAAGGGGAGAGAATGTAACGACTGGTCCTGAAGAGAAAAGGTGATCGTGGCTGGAAACTGTAAACAGAATTGATGCTGACAACGTGGAATGACTTGCTTTTTAAGAAAAAGAAATGATTTTAGGAACGCAGAACTTCCATTAAAAAAAAAAAAAAAAAAAAATGCGTGTCCGCCCAACTCGCCCAACTGACATCTCGCCCACTTGCAACTCGCCCAACTGCTAACCGACCCAGCCGCAACCTTGCTCAACCAGCTCCTCACAAAATCCACTCGTAATGAGATAATCAGTACAGCTCATCTCGGCGAAACTTGATTCAAGACAGTCCTACTGCCCTCGTAAAGATTTCCTTTTTTAGATTTCCAAAACTTCTGAGTTAAAACTCATGAACAAAAATAAATAAATAAATAAAGTCAAGAACAGTGCTTGATTAAGATTTACAATAGAATATTATTGAGGGTGGGGTGGGTATTTGAGTGTTTAACGTCCTTTTCCACCACATACGGGTGATATCAAAGACGGGGCAACGACGAAAAAGCCAGCACAAATATTTGGCCCCAGCGGCCGGGATACGAACGCACGACCCGAGCATTAGAAGTCCAAAGCTCTACCATTCGGCCACCCCGGCTTCCCAGAATATTATTGAGAATGTATACATGTGTACAAGTTATATAAAATAAAACATACTGTTTTTATGCAAATACAGCATTACAGAGAACTGTTTTTTGTTTTGGGGGTTTGTTTGTTTTTTTTTTTTGTTTGTTTTTTTGCAGTCATGGGTTTGTTTGTTTTGTTGTTGTTGTTGTTGTTGTTGTTTTTACCTCTCTTGTCTAACACGATGACTGGTACTCATGAAGCGCATTTAGCTTGGCTAGGTCTAAACTGGCGTTTAACAACAGTAATATCCCATCCTTATACGCTCGTTTAGATTTAAACGCGTTTACCCTCGCTAAACGCGCTTCATGAATACCAGGCCTGACCGGTAACATTGCCCACGCTACTTATTCCATATTGCTCCTTCCTTTGTTTGTGTCTTGGTTCCGAACGTCCTTGAAGAAAATGGCTAACGAGCTTCACGTGCCTTGTCCAGTTGACAGCTTGTCGTGTGACCACCACTGCTGTCTCTTTCTTCCTTCCCAGACCCTCAGTAATGATAGGGGGCGTGCCTAACGTCTTGGCTGTGCGCGTGGTACCTTTGGGATAGCTCTGGCCTAGTCATCACGCACCAGATCCAACGTATTGTTGAGGCGATGGTGGCTTGTTTGCTGCCACAGAACAGAGTTTTTACTCGTTGTCGTGGAACAGAGAGGTTTTTTGTTGGGTGTAATTTGTAACAGGTGGGTTAGTCAGTAGAAACAAGGGGTGCTGACGAGTTCTGCAAAAACTAGACAGTCTGTCTGTCTGTCTGTCTGTTCCAAAATATCACACACATTGATTTAGGTTGTTGATTATCAACCACACTTTTTGTCTTGCTTTGTTTTGTTTTGTTTTATTTTGTTTTCTATTACTGTGACTAAAACAGACACGAAGTGTAGTTGCTCCACAGGGGGTCGTTCTAACTGGAAGACAAGGATGGGTAGGTGGGAGGGTGTTTGGGAGCTTAACGTCCTTCTGCACCACGTAGGGTGATATCAAAGACGAGGCAGCGAAAAAAAAATTCATAAATATTTGGCCCCGGCCGGGATTCGAACTGGAACACAACGAGAAACGACAAAACGAACGAAACAAATCAAAATCGCATAGGGGGTGGGTGGCTGTTTGAGAGTTTAACGTCTTTTTCCAGCACATACGGGTGATATCAAAAACGGAGAAACGATGAAAAAAAAACAGTTCAAATATTTGGCCCCAGCCGGGACTCGAACTCACGACCACGACTCACGACTCGAACTCTACCATTCGACCACCCCGGCTACCCGTAAATCGCATAGAGAAACAGACGCCTTGAACGTGTCGGATGATGGTGACAAGAAAAATTGAAGAGGGTTGACCTGCTGCAGACTGCCTTCACGCCTGACCAGCCTCATCAGCAGCAAGTGAGACATGAGGCGAGTTGTCAGCGTTCTCCATGTGACAGACAGGGTGACCTGTGTCGTGTAGTGCAGTTGCCTGACTCACAACCTCTGTCCGTCAACCACTGTACATCAGTGGTGACTGCTGATTGCGACATCACGTGCTCCGCAGCGACACCTGTGGATGGCGAACACGAGGCTGCACAAACCAGAGGGGACAGGTTGGGATAGGTAACGTTTAGAGCACAGCACGCGACGCCTCTATAACGAGCTTTTTCTGTTTTGGGGACATACACATATACATGCCACAAACATTTATGGACAACAGACCTACATAGATGGACATATCATATTATTCTAAAGAATATCATGTAGAACAAACATATACAACACACACACACACACACACACACACACACACACACACACACACACACACACACACACACACACAATGATCCAAATAGCAATCCAAATAGTGATAACAATAATTACAGTAGTTTTTTTTTTAATGCGGATCACGAAATCGAATCCTGACTGGTGGCCAAAAAATTATGAAAATCAATCTTATTCTTGTTATATTGGAGACAAACCGTAAATATGAAGCTGATTCATCTGTTATTGAAGGTAAAGCTGTGTCCTTTAACGTATTAACAAGGAAACGTTCTCCAAAACTCTAGAGAGGTGACCCATGGCAAGTTTGAACATTCAGATTGATTTTCGTTCACAGCTATGGTGCATTTCCACTTGATGAAAACTGGGATAAGATTTGTTGTTCCTGGTCTTATTTTTTTCACAAATCGTTTTTAATTACATTTTCATGATTACTTCTCTATTGCCTAATCAGTTTTGTTTGTTAGTGTTTTTGTTGTTATTTTCCTCTTTCTTTTATTTCCGTCCTTATCTCCTGCTACTGTGCCGCGTGTTTCTCGTTTGTGTGCATGCTTGCGTTCCTGGTATATTTCTTGTTTGTTTGTTACATTTCTTGTTTGTTTGTTTGTTTGTTTGTTTGTTATGTTTCTTGTTTGTTTGCTTGTATGGATGCTTGCGTTCCTGTTATATTTCTCGTTTGTTTGTTTGTTTGTTTGTTTGCTGTATTTCTTGTTTGTTTGTAATATTACTTCTTTGTTCGTTTTTATATTTCTTTTGTTTTTGTTTTTTTGTTATTTGTTTTGTTATATTTTTTGTTTGTTTGTTTGTTTGTCTGTTTGTTGACAGGTTTCGGTAGGTTTCAGAGACAGAAGCGGGCAATGAGTGATCACATGACAAAGATGGCCGTCAAGACCATGATGATGTCCAGGGCATCACGCCAAGTCCGGACAACACGGTCAGCACGCCTTCCCTGTCCGCCATCACACGATCCCGACACTAACCAGACCGGCCGGAATTCCACAATGTCCACCTCTTCCATCGTCTGGACAAAAGGTTCTCAGCGTGCGTCAAATACATGACACTTGCACCCTTTTTCCTGATGACAATTGACAGTAGAGTTTACTTGTCATCTACGGGTCATTTGCTAAAAGGATCTAAGTACTGAATAATTTGATAGGCACTCATGGCCTTTTATCAGTTGGCGGTAGAAGTGGTTTGAGGTACAGCAAACAGCGCGGTTTTAAGGTTTCAGTCTGCGCTGTTCTGACTGGTTTCGTTTCATGTCCTGGCCGAAAAACAGGCTGTCTGGTGATGCCCGTGCCTCTTCATTTCTCTTGACGACTTACATTTGTTCTGCGACTTCCTTCCGCCCTCCGCTTACCTCCCTCCCCCCCCCACCGCCTCCTCCCTCCTCCCCTCCCCTCCCCTCTCCCTTCTCCCTCTTTCCCTTCATACCTCTGACGCCCACGTTGTAAGTTAAGCGGAGTAAAGTGAAATGATGTCTTTTTCAGAAACTGTTAATCCGCAGAGCTATCTCGCTAATCCTCGTACAATGTTCTACAGAAGTCGGTGGTTGGTTTGCTCAGTTTAACGTCTTCAAAGCCTCATGCATGGCTGGAAGTATAAAGCATTTGTTTTATAATCCCAAAATATCGCATATTGATCGAAAGAGCTACCTTAACAATTGTATTTCCGTTTACCACACCACCGGCCACGACCTACTCTTCTTCGAAAGAAGGACGTGGGATTTTTAGGATGTACGCTGGATATTTGTGCGTGCGTGTGTACACGAGGACGAGACAGGCACCGTGAAGAAGTCTGTACGTGATTTTGACTCCATTTGGAAAGGGAAAAATCCATCCAAATTCCTTCCCACCAGGGATTCGAACCGGGAGGCTTAGGATCCGAAGTCGGATACCTTAACCACTAGACCAGATCCCCTTGTCCCCTAGCAAAAGCTTTATCAAACTTTGTGACCTGTGGTCACTGCTATATGGAGCATACGTTTGAAATCTCTCCCAATAACTTACGCAAAGACAACTCTGTACCATCGGGTTTCACCACACCTACTCTCTGCACTGACCCGAAATCGGCTAGCCGAGGGGTGGGGTGGGTGTTTGGGGGTTTAATGTCCTTTTCCACCACATACGGGTGATATCAAAGATAGGGCAACGAGCCGAGACCTCCGCCGAGACAAGTGACACCTAAGAAAAAAGAAAAAAAAAAACACACATTTTCAGCCTGTTTCAGATATTATTGCCTGCGTGAGTTGTCTCCCGTGCATACACAGAACCGCAACATGCATGCATTTTTCGTGGCAACTTTGTCCTCTGCCACGAAAATTCGTGCTTGTTGCGGCACGGGGGACAACAATAATCTGAGGCTGAAAATGTACTGTGCTGGTGAATGCGACAGAGCTCACCGCTTTTGTGCACACTGTGAAATACCACGTTGGCCTCTTCTAAGTTGATCAGAACTGTCCACTTTCCTTGTCACCGAGTATTTTTGGTTTTTTCCTTCTAAGGCATCACTTGTCTCGGAGCAGGTCTCGGCTAGCCGATTTCAGGTCAGTGCGGAGGGTAAGCGTAGTAGAAGCCCGATGGTACAGAGCTGACGCAAAAGAAGGGAACACAAATCCAGACAGAAAATTCTGCTTCAGCGAAATCTCCCTTCCGAAGTGAACACGTACAAACGGCGCTCCACGTTTTCCGTTGACACCGACTAAAATGGCTTGTTGGCGGACGGGCGCGAGGTGTTCAGAAGATAGGTAGTTTGTCAAGTCAGCGACCTCTGGCGGCCCAGAGTGAAAACGAAGTGCTCCTCTCACCCACCTGGCGGCTGGAGCGCCTTTGCTAGGGGAGCTAAACGTATTCATAATCTTCTGGTCTGCCTTCTCCGACCCTCACCGCGACTCGGCCACGTCGCGAAGACTTATGACGGAGGCTACGTAGGCCATGTGTTGTCTGGGGATACGTACGTGTGTATGGATGGAGGGGGGGGGGGTATACGGAACGGGAGAATGGGGGAACTAGACACTCTAACAGGAGGGGGGAGGGGGGTTGGGGTGGGGGGGGGAGGAGGCTGATTGTTTGTGTTTCTACAACGTTACATGACTGTGCAATTCAGTTTGCAGTCTGAATCTGTAACTTCATATGCGTTTACAACTTAACATGTGTCTGCAGCTTCATGCGTGCATGTGTGTCCATACAAGTTTGTATACATGTGAGTCTTCAGCTTTGCCTGTGTCTACAACTTTACGTGTGTTTACAACTTTGTCTGCGTCTACATTATTTTGTGTGTGCCTGAAACTTTGCAGAGGTGTCTCCAATCTGACGCGTGTCTACAATTTTATGCGTATCTACAAATTTACTCGTGTCTACACATTTACGTGTGTCTATAAATTTACGTGCCCACAACTTTACGCGAGCCTACAAGTTTACGGGTAGGGTGAGGTGGGTGGGCGTTTTGGGGAGAGGGGGATGTTTACGTCTTTTTTCACCGCGTAGGGGTGTGACATCAAAGACGGGACAACCAAGAACAAGGAGGAACGGCCCCGTCCTACAAAGTTGTTTCTCCAAACTTCATTTTATTTTGTCTGTTTTGTTGTTATTGTTGCCTGTTCTCCCCTCTCCAAGTTCTACCAATGACACTAGATCCTCTACGACCTCGACCGATTAGCCACGTGACTGGGGGTGGGGCCGGGTGGGGGAAGAAGGGGGAGAGAGAGGCACAGAGAGAGGGTGGGTGGGTGGGTGTTTAGGAGTTTAACCAAAAATCTTGGAAACATAAATCTGATTCCAAGGTCTTTGGTTTAACGTCCTTTTCCACCACATAAGGGTGATATCAAAGACGGGGCAACGAGAAAAAGGCCAGCACAAATATTTGGCCCCAGCGGCCAGGATTCGAACTCTCGGCCCAAGCATTGAAAGTCCTACGCTCTACCATTCGGCCACCCTGGCTGCCCAGAGAGAGAGAGAGAGAGAGATAGAGAGACGTCAGTTCCTTGAACTAAACTTTTGACGTCATCCTCTAGCACTGAGATCGTCTGAGGATGCTTGTTCATGTCTTGTGATTTCCCTGTTGCCTTTGTGACTTCTCCGACTGAATTATTTTTCACGTGAAATCTGGAAGATCTAGAGGGCTGATGAAATGTCGGAAGCAGTGACGATACTTGCAGATTTTGTCTGTGAACCAAACATTTGACGTCAGCCTCACGCTGTTCGTCTGACAGATGATACTTCTTCATATCTTGTGATTTCCTTGTTGCTTTTGTGACTTCCGTGACTGAATTAATTTTGACATAAAATCTGGAAGATCTAGAGAGCTGATGAAACGTGGACTTAAGTGCCTTAGGTTGTACTTAGGAAAGTGCAAAATTGGAACTTTTTTGACCAGCGCTTCTCGCAGAAACGTGAAAAAATGTGTTTATCTAAAAAGCTCTGTTATTCTCAATACTAAAGCTATAATAGTGCAGCAGTTCATGTCATATGTGCAGTTGGCACAAGTGACAAAAATACCGGAATGATGAGTAATTTGAAGGAGTCTTTTCATAGATTTTTGACCTTATATGCAAACCACCCCTACCTCGGAAATATTTTTCTTACACAAAACCTCTCAGAGCTACAGAGCTGTGCTACGAAAACAGGCAGTATAATTGGATGATCTTCCCGATTTCAGAAAATGAAGCCATTTGAACATTTTTTTTCGAAAAAATTCGTAACATGACCGATTTTTTAAAATCGGCGATAACTCTTCTGAAAATGCGGCAGGCTAAAAATCGTGAAAGGTAGCTCTGGAGAAGGTGAATTCCCATTTTATCTCAAAGTAAAAAGGCCTCCAACGAGGTGGTTTAGGAGATAGATATCATTACATCCGTCCACACACACACACACACACACACACACACACACACACACACACACACACACACGTCTCACAACTCCCGCCAAAAAGAACGCAGCAGCATAGTGTGCACGTCAAGTGTCTATGACGCAGAGTTCGTTACGTCACTGTGTGCGTGAAAGTAAGTATTGTGTGGAGAAACGTCACAGTCTTGTTTTGTATTACTGAAACTTGCTGCTGCGCGTAGCAAAATCTGCCCCGTCTCATAAAGTTGTTTCTCTATAGAGAAACAACTTAAAAAGCCAGCACAATTATTTGGCCCCAGCCGGGTCTCGAACTCACAACCCAAGCATTGAAAGTCCAACGCCCTACCATTCGGCTATCCCGGCTCCCCAAAGTTTACTTGAGTCTACAACTTTACGTGGGTCTAAGTACACTGTACTACTTTGCGTGTGTCTACAACTTTGTGTGTGAGTATACACTTTTGCGCGAGGGTCTACAACTTTGCTTGTGACCTAATCTACATCCTCACATGCAAATCTACAACTTCCCGTTTGAAGGTACAACTTTGTATTCAGTCAACACAACATCAACACTCAACACCAAACACTTGATGCTTTTCTGAACATTTATACAGGCCTTTTCGCAGTGTTGTCTCGTGCACCTAAACACCTCCCATATATCGCTCACCCTGTCCTAGATCTAGTCCCCTAGATCTACAGGTCCATATCTCTCGGGCTGTACGGAAAGGCCCTCTTCTCAAAAAAAGAACTCGGCTGACAAAATAGCCGGCATTTCAGACCCATTTCTCGCCTCTTCAAAACGACCTAGCAGCCAAATGGACGCCAGAAAGAAGTAAGAAGGATATATTCACGGCAAGAGCTACCGCTGTTCTCACTTCATTACACACCGCTCCATCAGTATTCCCCGTATGAGGAAACGGACAACGGAAACACTCCGTCATCCATGCTTGACCAAGTTCTGATTAATTAAAACCCGCTCCTTCCCTGGAACTGACATCAGTGACCGGTGACCGCTCCGCATGAGTGGACGGCAATTCTGGTCCTGATGACCGTCATCATTATTAGCTGACATGTGCGGATCTCCGTGGCCCAGGCAGCATCAGTATCATCATCATCATTACTGGGGGCAGAGGTCCTTCTGACTTCTCTGGAGACTGCCGTTCTCTGGAGAGTATGGCAAATTGACAATGTCATAAATTCGTAGCGAGAGAGGCGCAATGTAATAATAATAATAATGAGTATTGTACAGGCGCTTTACCCAATTTCATGAATCGGCTCAAAGAGCCGCGAACTAAACCCAACACGCACGCTCATGTGAATCACACGCATTCTCTCACACACTGGACATAAACACATTACAATCAGCTATTTAAATTTCGGAATTTAGAATTGCATCAAATTTGGTGGGCTGAACTTTTCTGAAGCAGAGGGGGAGTAAGCCGGAGTACCCGGAGAGAACCCCCGACGATCGGCCCGAATGAACGGTACCACATACGAGAAGGAAAAATTCTTTGTCCCGAGTGGGACTCGAACCCCTGAGCTCTCGCATTGGTGACAAGTCTCTTAACCACTAGACCATCAACCGCAACTTTCAGAAAGTATCCCACCATGTGACATTCACAGACGCTGCTGTCTTACAATCCCACCTGGAGGGAGTGTGTCTAAATGCTTATGTACGTGTGCATGTTTTAATTTAATCATATTTCCGTGCGTTCGAGTACAAAGCGTTCGTTCCCAAGCAGTCCTTTTCATAACGTATATATACTGAATACGCTAGTCTTGTGTGGTGTATCTCTTCGGCATGTTTATCTCATTTTTCGTACACGTGTGTGTGTGTGTGTGTGTGTGTGTGTGTGTGTGTGTGTGTGTGTGTGTGTGTGTGTGTGTGTGTGTGTGTGTGTGTGTGACAGACAGACAGACAGACAGACAAGCAGTCAAGCAGACAGGCAGGCAGACAGACAGAGTCCTAAAAATAAACAACAACAACACCCCCAAAACACGATAAACAATGTATTAAACAAAAAAAACTAAACAAAGCACAAAAAAATAATAAAAATACAGCAACAGCAACAACATCATCATCAAGAAGAAACAAACAAAAGGAAAATGACTTGACGTGTTCGGCTGATCATACTTCCCGAGCACCAAGCCAACGCAGCACGATGATCGTACCCGCAGCCATCTCCCATTCCTTTGATGTGCGCGTGAGGAGCATATGGACAGCCATAATTTCATGATGCGACTTACATAAATCTGCTGAAATATTCAAAAGCGCTCGAGGCCCATTAAAGTGACCAGCGGCCGAGCCGCACAGCACTACCTGGTCACGTGACAGTCCAAGAACCGGGTCTTTGGGACAGAGGTGTCATCTGAGCGTGCAAGCAAACGCGACCGAGCAGTGGCGTGCGCAGAATTCATGAATAATTTAGTAGGTAATTTTTCTGTTGGGTGGGGCTCAAACGGATAGGAGAATTCGGTTTCGTTGATTGCGTATAAATGTTCCTTGGGAACTTGGTTTGATGATCTGGTCCGTAAGTGTGGGTTATCTTTGTAGACTGTTGTTGTTGTTGTTGTTGTAAGGGCTTGTTCAGCTGTTGCAGCTTTATGAATCGTTGTCATAGCATTATCATTGTATCCGCACTACGCATGCGCTGATGTAAGTTCAGTTCCTCTGAAAGTACTTTCTTTCTTTCTTTTAGATCTAGGATTGATAACTACCATGTTGCGTCATCGCCATCAAAAACGTAACGTTGGTTTACATTTTAGTGTGGCAGTTTCGTAAATTTAAATGTAATTTCATGTTAATTTGACGACTTTCTCATACCTCTTTCTTTTTCTTTCTTAGTACATTTTAACCGCGCTTTTTTTTTTCATCCATGTCAGTCGCACATCGCAGTCGTTACACAGAAATGTTTAGATTCTGAAAAAAAACTGCACAGCTACTGCAACAGCGAAGGCCTCTTGCCGACACAACAAAGGCGGCATGGGACAGGAATATGTAATATTATGTTCATGAATATGCAATGAGTACAAGACCCCAATGATGAGAACGCGGTGCGCGTGCAGTGTGATCTGAGAAGCTGTTGATTAGCTCTCCGATCGGTGACTACTGTTGCTAGTTCCCCCCGGATGAAAGCCCCCCCCCCCCACCCACACACACACACATTCAAAAAAGCGTCAAAAGTTTTGCCCTAAAAATATTGTTTGGCCTTACATAAAGCTCAAAATACTCGTACAGAAAACAGTCAAACCAAAACTACTCTAGCCTGTTCTTTTTCTTCGCAGCGTTTTCTGTCTGTGGAGGGATCTGTAAATTTCATAATTTATTACGACCCCTGGCGAGCACAGTTCTCTCCCCTGCAGCGTTCACCGCCCCTTTCCGTATTTCACTTTCCCTTTTCTGTTTAGCTGAACCGCGGCAGTCAAGCGGTCCGGTTCGTTATTGTTGTTGTTGTTCGCTATTTTGTATCCTTGTTGTTGGTGGTGGAGGTGTGCGTGTGCGTGCGTGCGTGCGTGCGTGTGTGTGTGTGTGTGTGTGTGTGTGTGTGTGTGTGTGTGTGTGTGTGTGTGTGTGTGTGTGTTTTGTTGTTTGTTTGTTGTTGTTCTTTTTGGTTGTTTCTTTTTTTTGGGGGGGGGGAGGGGGTCGTTTGTTTGTTTGTTTGTTTTTCTCTTTCTCTGCTCCAAATTACGCATGATGATGAGGATGATGCTATGGTGATGCTATGGTGGTCCACGTGGTTTGAGACTGCGCGACAAGGCCGCTTTCCGCGTTCCCTGTCATGAATATCCCGGCGCCAACAAGGGAACTACGAAATATGGACACGCGTAAACTGCTCCAACCTCACAGACGTACCTGCGCTAATCACGACAATACAAGCATGATATCATGATGTGTGCAAATTTAGAGTCTCTTCTAACTGTCGCCAATAGTAATTAGAAATGACAGCGGCCAACTCAGCATCCATATAAGTGTTCAAAGACTTTCCAAACAGGAAACGGAGAAAAGCCTCTGAAACAATATCCATCTTATTACCGGCCCCTAGTTCCTTTGCTTTGACGCGAACACCTGCTTTCCCTGTGCTATATATATATTATTATTGTGCCGGCGTGTTTGTGAGCTCATCTCAAAGAGAAACGGCGATGATTAAACAAATCCACCTGAAACACGAGGCGATAAGTGAAAACTGTAAAACGCAATCAACCATACCACGTGCACAGGTGTAGGCTGTAAAAGTTATCCGCCCTTCCCCATTGGCACTGCTGGGGGTCTGGATATTACAGGTGAGGTATTTTCTCATGGAGGGGAGCTACAGATAAAATGTGCTGGAGATGGGGTGTAGGGGGGGGGAGGGTGGTGGTGTGTGTGGGGGGGATGGTGTGGGTGAAGGGGGCGTGGCTCGTTGTCATAGATACGTCTGAGAAAGTGTGGGAGGGGACTGAGAAGGTGATATCAAAAGGTTGGATCTTGGAAAAACACGAACTATTGTATTACTACTACTAGGACGACGACTACTACTACGACTACTACTCATTGTTACACTCCATCCAGGCAGTTACGTAGCTCCTCTGACACTAAAGTTCTGTGCACCCCCTCAGTAGGAACTAAAACATATGGTCAGAGATCCTTTTCCTTTCAGGCTGCAGCTCTTTGGAACCAACTTCCTGAACCACTTAGACACACAGAGTCCAGTGCAAGCTTCAAACGCTGCCTCAAAACCCACCTATTTAAAACTGATTACTGATTTATTCTGCCCTTCCACACCGTGTCAGCCTGCTTTTTGTGAGATATTGTTTAACTTCGAATGTTCCCTGTGAGTCTGTGTGTATGAAAGTGGTGTATGTAGTCATGATGTACGGCGCTTAGAGCCTGTTTTATTTCATGTATAGGCGCCGTATAAGTCGTCATTATTATTATTATTATTATTACTACTACTACTGATCATGATGATGATGATACTGCTACTAATCATGATGATGATGATGATGATGATGGTGATTGTTGTTGTTGTTGTTGTTGTTAGTTTTATGTTTTTTTCCACATGGGGGTTAAACAAAGTTTTCACTCCGTTTGTCCAGCCTTTCGATTTCGGGTTCTCGTTTCGCTACCAAGGGACAAATTTATCGAGCAATCACCTCTCTTTGCAAACACACCACAACAGCCTAGCGACCCGTGTATGTTCAGATTTCAAAACTATCACTTTACTTGAGAGGAATCATCGTCGAAAGTTTTGAATCTCGATTGGCGTTTCGTTTATCGGTGGCCAGCTTGTTTAATGTCATTGTTTCCAAGGATACTAAAAAATATAAAATGCAAAGACATTCGATGGAAAAAAAACAAAATTTTATTTAAAAAGAAGAAACAATGAGGCAAAAGAACATTTGTATATATTTGTTCCTCTGGAAACAAACTATCTAACTAACTAACTAAAATAGACACAGAAGCAAACAAAAACAACCGCAGAGAGAGAGAGAGAGAGACAGACAGACAGACAGACAGACAGGGCTATTTACCAAGTATACTAGAAGATTATGTGCAAAGACCCTTGCTGAGCTTTGACCTTACTTGAAAATTAAATAAATATATACATAACACAACACTAGAAAATGCTGTGACTTACGTTAATTATATCCACATATATGCGTCTCTGAAACAAACAAACACAACAAACAAATAAACAAACCAAACACAACTAAAGAGACCGAGACAGACAGACAGCGGCGAAAGCCAGACAGCACGTCGGTCAGCCCGTAGACAGTCAGTAGTCTCCAGTAAAGCCAACAACCATTTAGCCACTCAGACAATCCATCAGCCACCTGAAGACATCCCCATGACCACCGAGCCCTCATTGAACACGAAAGAACATAAACTTGCGCGCATCATACGAAGCTACAGTATAGCTGATCCGTATTGTCTCATCAGAGAGACAGGTCTCTGACCACGGGGACCCTAAATCTTGTCCTATGCCGCAGCGAACGGATGAAGCCATCACAAGATAAATGCTATTAGAGACAAAAGGGCGTGTTTGGTAGCCTCGGGCTGCGGTAGATGGCTCAATTATGCTGTATCAACAGCGCGTCCCCTCGCCACGTTACACCCCCGTGCCAATCACAGCGGCCAACAGAAAGTATGGATAGCGAAGATGGTCATAACCTTGGTAATGCTCTGATCAATTTTTCTCATCATGATAAATAATAAAACAAAGGGTTAGGTTTTGGCCCTAATATTAATTATTTATAAAAATGACGCCTACACCAAAATAAAAGACAACAACAACAATCATCATCATCATCCAATTCAAAATGGAGACAGGAAACGTTAATGGTGATGTTGAAGTATAAAAACTTTTTCTTGTATACTAAATATATTTTTAAAAATAAAAACAATAATAATAATAATAATAATAATAATAAAGCAATAATAACAGTAATAATAATCATAGTATTAATATCCTTTTAGTAATCTTCATCATTAACATACTAATCATAATAATATTATAAACGGGGACTGATGTAAGACTGTCATTTTGAAAATGGTTGAATGCTACAAACAGAGGAAGACAGTACGCTTGTTCAAGAAAAAGACACGCCCAAAGAATATAAACTTTGTTTGGTGTTGTTTTTTTTTTCACAAAAGTTACAAAGTTCTACAAAAAGAAATTGAACAGAAATTATGAGGGTGGGTGGGTGTTTGGGGGTTTAACGTCATTTGCCACCACAAACGGGTGATATCAAAAACGGGGCAACGATGAAAAAGCCAGCACAAATATTTGGTCCCAGCCGGGATACGAACTCACGACCAGAGCATTAGAAGTCCAACGCACTACCATTCGGCCACCCCGGCTCCCCACAGAAATTATGATCATTACGGTGAGCCGTACCCAACCTCTCGCAGTTGGCTGCACACGAGAGCCTGAGGGAACCAATGCGCTTCAAAGCAAAGCCGCGCACCTCGATGACAGTATAATGAAAAGGATGAGTAAAACAACGATAAGAGTTGTACAATGCGCCTATTATGGTCTCCCTCCGCCCTGGAGCGATGCAGGCGGGCAGACGACGCGTGGTATATAGGGCCAGCGCGCTCGCTCTATTGGCGTTCACTTCGCACTTTCAACAATGGCTGACAGCCGCAGCGCACAGCTCTTCTTTGATGTGGCTCCGCTGACGAATGAGTGCGCTCAGTCAAATTAATTTCGGGGTGATCTCGTATCTAATTAAGGATGGTCGTCGCTACCTGCGCTTTGCAGCTAGAAATCTTGTTACAAGAGGAGAATGGAGAATAAAGGGAGAGAAGAGACATCAGGGGGAGGGAAACACGGAGTTGCGCCTGATTAGGTAGAGTTGTCGGGAAATCAGACTTGTGTACAGAACCGCCATTGTTGTGTAATTAATCGTGTTTGGGCGACCCTGTGTGCCTCAGGGATCAGCGAGTTTTCACATCTGAAGGTAAGGTGCGCGCACACTGCCGTGTCGGCGGGAAGTAAAGGGAAGTACCCATAATTCCCCTTGCTAATTCCCCGTGTTAATTCCCCCCCAAAGTAGACGGCGCGGCCACACAGTGTCTGCAGTGAAAAATATCGAGTCAGTCCGCAAAGTGACGTCGCCCTTCACTTTCAGACTATATGACGCTGACCGCCACCAACTGAACCTGGTTGTACGCTGTCTGTGTTTGAGTCGCTAAGAATAAACTGAAGGTGGTAGCGACTCAAATACAGACAACGTAGAACCAGGTCTGCATGACTTCATAAATGAAAAGCCAGCGCTTCAGCGTTCATTAGGAAAATAGTCTTAGCACTTACTGCGCTGCGGGCATTCGGTCAGCTGCGCCAACCGGACCAATTTCTCCTTCCCCACCCTTCTGCCACCAACTGAACCTGGTTGTACGCTGTCTGTGTTTGAGTCGCTAAGAATAAACTGAAGGAGAAACTTGTTACCGCCGCTGTCCTCTTTCTGAACGAAACAACAACAACAAAATCGAGTCATTCCGTGAAGTGACTTTGCCTTTCACGTTGAGATTAAGACGCCGATGGGGAGCCGGGATAGCCGAATGGTAGAGTGTTGGACTCTCAGTGCTCGGGTCGTGAGTTCGAATCCCGGCTGGGGCCAAACATTTGTGCTGGCCTTTTTCTCGTTGCCTCGTCTTTGATATCACCCTTACGTGGTGAAAAGGACTTTAAACTCCCAAACACCCACCCACCCACCCTCCCACCTTAAGACGCTGACCTCCACCAGTTGAACCTGGTTGGTTTAAACTGACATAGTTTCATTTCCAGTGATTTTGCACAAGACAATATCGAAGCGGAGGAAAAGGAAAAGGCCAAATGCCTATGTGGTCTATAGCCTCCACCTGTTTACATACACAAGATATCAGTGCAGCGAATACAACCATTTCTGCACATAGCAATGAAAAGACAACAGAGAGAGAAAGAGAGGGGGGGGGGGAGAAGGGGGGGGAAGGAGAAATTGGTCCGGTTGGCGCAGCTGACCGAATGCCCGCAGCGCAGTAAGTGCTAAGACTATTTTCCTAATGAATGCTGAAGCGCTGGCTTTTCATTTATGAAGTCATGCAGACCTGGTTCTACGTTGTCTGTATTTGAGTCGCTACGACTAAACTGAAGGAAATGATTGAACATTTCCGCTGCTTTCTCTGTGAACAAAACAAAACAAAACAAAAATATAGTCACTCCGTAAGGTGACGTTGTCGTTTAGTTTGAGACTAGGATGCTGACCGCCACCAACTGTTTTGATCAGTTGATGCTTCATTTAATCGGATTAATGCAACCATTTTTTATGCTCACAGATCGTTCTGAACTGTTGTCGTGGTATCTATCATCACACCACTTGTACACCTGGACAGTGACAGCGTCTGCAATGCTGGCACTGAGCCAGCAGAAGCGTACTCGATGGAGCGGGGACCACACTGAGTGCTCCAGCGGTGTAACAACAGTCGTAGAAATTGAATGTTCGGCGGTTTGCTCTGTATGGCTTTATATTAAGAACTTTAAAGTCGACTCATAATGAACCTCAGTATGCATGAGTCTGAAGACGATTTTCTGTTTCCAATTTCACGTTTTAAAACAGACCATAAACTATATTGAATCGAATTGATTTGAATTAAATTTTCAAATTTTACGTCACAAAACAGACAATAAACTATGCTGAATTGACCTGAATTGAATTGAACTCGGTTATTTTGGCTTCCCTAAGCCTGTGTGACGATAAAGTCTTGGATTTAACGTCCCCCCCCCCCCCCCACACACACACAGAGGTGACATCTGACTAAATCCTGTAGTTTTTTTAATTATCAATTATTAATTAGGCCGGTGGTTTCCAAACGTTCAAGGACAGCACTTAGTAAGCTCTCTGCCGGAAACTTCGCTTTACTGCGCTTACCACACTCCCGGTCATAATAATAACTCCTTAATACAACTCGTTGTAGACTCTAATTGTCTCACAGTCTCAACGCTCGTAGACTCACCTCCCTTCAACCCGTCAAGATTTACTTCCCTTTTGCCCCAGTCAACCCTAGCGTTTTCTTGCCCACGTCACGTCTCGTGCCCGCGAGATCTAACATGGCCGCCCGTGAAACTGACAGCTTGACGTGACAGCCGTGGATGACAGAATTTGTTCTACGATAAAATATTGTTTTCACTTCAAAGGCGGCTATGAATACAGACTAAGCGGAGATCAGACGACGGACGAAGGACAGACTCGTTCTTTTTTCTCGCCAACACTGTACATGGCGTGAAAAGCTTGTCAGGCGACAGGGGGTGGAACTCTTCTGAACTGGAGACGGAAATGTTGAGGGGACACTTCTGTGGAAACTGAGACCGAGGAGCGGTGCGGTCGTGTGGAAATCCGACCTTCTATACTGAAACGTTTACTCTGTATTACAGAATAATAAACAGAATGCGGAATGTGTATTTTTATTTTTAAAGATGCTTTTTTTTCTTCTTCTTCTTCTTCACTAGAACTGAGAAGGTATAGCAATTCTGGCTAAAATAAAATAAAATAAAATAAAATCTTACCCTTGTTTTACGGTAAACAGCCCATCAACCATCCCTCCTTCCCTAAGCCTCGCATTTTCATTCCTAAAAACCTTTTTCTGTTCCGATGAAAAGAAGATCTTTACCGTCATCTGTAAAAAGATTTTAAGTGACACGAATCTGATTGACGCTTGCGTCTTTTTTTTCCAGAGGACGGCAGATCTCAAAACGTTACAGTCACCACGGAGTGGTGTGGTGATTCTGGGTGAAGATAGGGAGCAGGGGATTGCCGGGCTGGTAGAACCTCGGACTTTAATGCTCGGGTGTTGGTTCGAATCCCGACTGGAAGGCCAAAAACTGTGTAGGCGTTTTTCTCGTTGCAGCGTCTTTAAAGTCACCCGTAAGTAATAGTAAAGAACGTTAAACCCCAAACTAACCAACCAGCTGGCTGAAGGTTTTTCCTCTTCTCGTCTATTCTTCTTCTGGATGAAGATCTTTCCTCTTCCCTTCGTCTTCTTCACCCGGGTGAAGGTTTTTCATCTCCTCTTTTCTTCTTCTTCTTCTGGGTGAAGATTTTCATCTTCTCTTCCTCTCGTGGGTGAAAATTTATCGTCTTTTTCTTATGGATTGATTTCTCCTCTTCCCTTCTTCTTCTTCTTCTGGATGAAGGCTGTTTCTCTCCTCTTGTCTTCATCTTCTGAGTAAAGATTTTTCCTTTTATTCTTCCTCTTGGTGAAGATTTTTCGTCGTCATCGTCG
Organism: Batillaria attramentaria; assembly: GCA_018292915.2. Taxonomy (NCBI): domain Eukaryota; kingdom Metazoa; phylum Mollusca; class Gastropoda; family Batillariidae; genus Batillaria; species Batillaria attramentaria. The sequence continues at coordinate 252,115 of JACVVK020000251.1, forward strand.
TCTTCTTCTTCTTCTGGGTGAAGATTTCTCTTCTTCTTCTTCTTCTTCTCATAGATGAAGACTTCTCTTCTTTTCTTCTTCTTCTTCTCATGGGTGAAGATTTCTCTTCTTCTTCTTCTGGGTGAAGATTTCTCTTCTTCTTCTTCGTCTTCTTCTCGTAGGTAAAGATTTCTCTTCTTCTTCTGCTCATGGGTGAAGATTTCTCTTCTTCTACTCCGGCCTGGGTGAAGAGTTTTCTTCTTCTCATGGGTGAAGATTTCTCCTCTTCTCTTCTTCTCCTGGGTGAAGATGTCTCTTCTTCTCCTGAGTGAAGATTTCTCCTCTTGTCTTCTCCTCCTGGGTGAAGATTTCTCCTCTTCTCTTCTTCTCCTTTGTGAAGATTTCTTGTCTTCTTCTTCTTCTTCTTCTTCTTATGGGTTAAGATTTCTCTTATTCTTCTTGTCCTGGGTGAAGATTTCTCTGCTTCTCTACTTCTTCTGGGTGAAGATTTATCCTCTTCTCTTCGTCTTCTTCTGGGTGATGATTTCTGCGGAAGATGAATGCCTACAGTGTAACAACCCTTGCCTGTTGCCACCTTCTCTCTGTCGCTTATCTCCAGCCAGAACTTCCGCTTCACCAACCTGGCACAGGACGGCCTGAAGAAGTTGGAGCCGTAAAAACCAAGTCACGTGACCGGTCTCCGCCCTCCCACACGGCTCGGCTCCACCTGATCCAGGAATGTAGTCAGGGCGCGTAAAGACACTTCAAAGGCAACCACACCATCCCAAGGATCAGCGGACACACAGCTTAATATCATCACTCTTTTGTCTCCATTTTACGATCGGGACGAGGGGCGCTTACGAAGGTTTCTTTCCCCTTTCAACCGCTGGGTGGCGTCCGTGGTGTTTGTAAAACGTCGGATCGGAGGTTTTCGGTGGGGAGTCCAGATTGATGTGCTGAGGAAGAGCGGTGTGTTTTAGGGAGGTTTTAAGTCTTGCCGTAAAACGCTTCTTTTTAGATTGCTTGAATGTCCTGGTGGTAATTGTTGTGATGTTTGGCTTTTTCATCATACACAGGTTTGGGTGGTTGTTTCTTCTTCCTTCTTGCATCCCAACGAATTTTGGTTTTATGTTTTTTCTATTATTTGTTCTCTCTCTCTCTCTCTCTCTCTCTCTCTCTCTCTCTCTCTCTCTCTCTCTCTCTGTGGAGGGATGCGGAAGGTTAACGCCCTTTTCCACCAAGTACGGGCGATATCAAAGACGGGGTAAAGAGGATCATACCAAAAAGAAGTTTTGGACCGCAGCTTGGGGAATTCGGGTTGCTTACCCCCCCCCCCCCCTCCCCCGGGGAAGGCGCATCTCCGTAGTGCAGCGCCACTCTACCTATTTTCAACCTCTTTTAAATTTTGGTTAGGGGTTGGTTGGTTGGATGACGGAGCAACGAGGAAAAAACATAAACTACTTTTCTTTTTTTTTTCTTTTTTTTTTTTAGTTCCCAATCAGGATTCGAACTCACGATCCGGGGAGCCGGGGTGGCCGAATGGATTTCCAGTTCTCGGGTCGTGAGTTCGTATTCCGGCTGGGGCCAAATATTTGTGCTGGCTTTTTCATCGTTGCCCCGTCTTTGATATCACCCGTATGTGGTGGAAAAGGACGTTAAACCCCCAAACACCCACCCCGCCCACCCCGAGCTCACGACATTGAAAGTCCAACTCTCTACCTGCTCGGCTACCAATGCTTTTGTTGGGGGAGAAAAACCACTTGCTGCTGCTGCTGCTGCTGATGATGATGATGATGATGATGATGATGATAAAGCTTTACGTCGCCGCCATTTGGGATGACTGGTCACATTTATTTAAAAAAACATAAAACTTTATTCAGGCAAATATAAATACAAATAGAAATACAAATTAAATCAACTTGTCGCCTGTAATAATACTTTAATACATTTTCTGCTCGGTGTGTACTTGTCCTGTACTTTCTCTTTGGCTTTTTTTAAAGTAAAAGATGTTTAAAAGTTACTGATAAAAACGGTTCAGCCGACTATCTTTCTGGGTCAGTTCAGTCTACGGTCCCTGTCTGTGTACAGGTAATTTTCTTTCATCTAAAAGACAGGGAAAAAATAAAAGTCAGGGTCATCCAGGGGGAGTATTTACAGATTTATAGATTTTTTTTTTGTACAAAGAATAAAAATGGTATTCTGGCCACAGGAAGCTTAAAATGTGGTGGCCTTATTTAAGAATTGATTATTTATCGGCCCGCTGGGCATGTGGGACTTGCTAATGTCACTGTCACTCCTTTCTTAAAACAGGTAAGCAGCGGTGCTTACCTCCTTACCTGCTCACCTTCTTACCTTCTTACCTGCTTACCTGCCTCAACTCAGTCGGTCCCGAGGACAGGAGTCTTGGCGGCGAGCAGTAACCGTCACTCAACACTGCGCACCCACACTTAAACTCCCCGCCTTTGTCGGTGCGGGGTTTAACATACTCTTTGATCCTGGCCAGTTATGGCCGTATTATGATTCCAATTATTTCTACCATTTTTCGCCGCTTGTGAGCCAAAAGGTAGTGAAGTCATGCCTCATTGCCGGCCTGACAGCTCAACAGCGGCGACAGAGACTCCGTCTAAATGCCTTTTTGACCTCCCGGCTTCTGGCTTTTGTGCCGGTGTGTTCCAATGGCTCCTCGCATCGGCGACTGTAAATTCCGGAGTGAAAGAAACAAGGCGGGCTTCCCTCGCGCCCCAAAACGACGCAGTACGGCGTCAAAGGAACCGGCAAAGTAGGCAAGGTCTTCCCGCCGAGCGGACGTTTGTGATGGTCTTCAGGTCGGGCGAACATTAAGAAAGTTTTGTGAAGAGTCATGTCATGTGTGGTTTACTGACGCCGACTGAGCGCTCCCCGCTTTTTTTAATTTTTATTTTAAAGAAGCCTACTTCAGGGTAAACGACTCTCACTGTGTCAAACTAAGTGTTTTGTACTAACGCTGCTGCAAATGGGTCAGTGGACTTAAGTCTGTTTTAGAGCTCTGGAAACTTGTAATGTTGCTATCGACCCCATGTGACTTCTACGGCCTGCTGGAAATTTGGGTTCACCGCGGTCTGCAAACCGACATTGCGCAGCTGGTCCCCGCCTCCTGTGCTGCACCTGCAGCTAGCGGTAGCCGTGCATTATGGCTTATATCTTAGAAACGGCGGCACAGAAAAGGGTCTAATTTTGCACACATCTTCATTTTTTGTTTGTTTGTTTTTTTGTTTGTTTTTTTTTTTGGTTTTTTTTGTTGTTTTTTTGTTTGTTTTTTTTTGTTGTTGTTTTTTTTTTGGGGGGGGGGGTGGTCGAAATCAACCCAGGTGATTTGTGAGCTTCAAGAAATTTGCACGTGTCCCTTTAACTCCCCCCTAAAAAAGTTGACGTCCTGTGTGTTTTGTTGTTCCTTCCGATCTGTCGATGCAAATAATCTGTACATTTGTATAGTTCAGATCGGTCAAGCTTGCGGTCCTTTCAGGTTATTTTTCTCCTCTAGTTACGCAAGAAGTTATTTCACGCCATAACAAGAAACGAGTTCTGACGTTTTGACGACAAAGCCCTTTCACAGTTTCCCTCAAGTAGTCGGTTTTGATGTTATCAAGGACAGATGTTAAGGCAAGATGCCTGATGTCAGTTGCATCATTCACGAATACGGCAGCATGCTGCAAATAAAGCCGAGATCCAACCCCCCCCCCCCCCTTAAAAAAGTGAGAAAATGGGGAAAAGTGAGAAAAAAATTAAAACGAGTAAAAAAGTGAAAAAATATGTTTTAACCATATGCTGTAATTACTGAGCCAGTGAACTCCCCAAACACTACCTTAGAGTTGTCTTCTCTTTTTGTTTCCTTTAGTATGCAAACTGGATGTCACGTGACAGGAATGTGTCGCGTCAGAACGCTCGGTACCCTGGCAGCACGACGAATCAGTTGACGTACATTTTGACTTTTATCTGGGGCGGGTGGGTGTTTGGGAGTTTAACGTCCTTTTCCACCACATACGGTTGATATCAAAGACGGGGCAACGATGAAAAAAGCCAGCACAAATATTTGGCCCAAGCCGGGATACGAGCATTAGAGGTCCAACGCTCTACCATTCGGCCACCCCGGCTCCCCCATATCTGGGGCAATTTTTGTTATGCATGATGTTGTTGTTGTCGTTCGTCTCTTGGTCACACTGGAAGATCAGTTCTGAGCATGAAGTCTGCTGTCCTCTCCGGCTCCAGCTGAGGGCCGTACAGTTTGGTGTGTAGAGGCGTTTCCGATGGCCACGTCGTCATCCTTAGCTGATGGTATAGTGGACAGTCCTGGATGATGTGTTGTCCGGTCTGCTCGGCATGACCACATGGGCAGAGGGGGGTTGTAGCCAGTTTCAGTTTGTGGCACAGGTGCTTTTTCAGTCTGTTGTGTTCACTGCGGAGTCTGAACACTACCGCTTGAGCCCGACGTGGAAGATGTACAATGTCGTCCTTGGGGTAGCGTGTTGAATTGGCAGCCTTAATAATGGTTTGGTTATGCATGATGATGAGGATGAGGGTGATGGTATGGAGGTCAATGAAGTTTAGACAGGACCGCATTCCGGACTTCCCGTCATGAATATCCAGGCGTCAACCACATCTTGAGATGTGTCATGAAGTGGGATGATGATTTTACTCCAAAACAGAATCAGAGGACGTGGCAGTGCAGAGCTTGAGAAACTAACTCAAACGAAAACGTCAGAAATTCCGAAAAGAAACGTTAAATATTTATGTCAGATAAAATGGCGATGGATATTTCACCGGGTGGGATGGCCACAATGAGATAAATCTGATGAGCAGGTACGACAAACTAACACAACGAAAAAGTCAGAAATTCCGGAAAAGAAACGCAAAATACGTAGGATAAAATGGCGCTGGAAATTTCACGGGGAGGACCGCCGCAATGGGATAAATCTTTGATGACCAGCTACTACAAACTAACCCAACGAAAACATTAGAAATTTCGGAAAAGAAACGTAAAAATTGTAGGATAAACTGGCGTTGAAAATTTCAAGGGAGGGGCGGCAGCAATTGGATAAATCTTCGATGACAGGTACGACAAACTAACCCAACGAAAACATCAAAAATTCTTGCAAAGAAACGCAAAATATGTAGGATAAAATGGCGTTGGAAATTTCACGGGGAGGACCGCCGCAATGGGATAAATCTTTGATGACCACCTACTACAAACTAACCCAACTAAAACATTAGAAATTATGGAAAAGAAACACAAAACATGTAGGATAAACTGGCGTTGAAAATTTCACGGGCCGCAATGGGATAAATCTTTGCCGGATGACCACCTACTACAACTAACCTAACGAAAACATCAGAAATTCCGGAAAAGCCACGCAAAATATGTAGGATAAAA
>JACVVK020000251.1:260000-280000 GCA_018292915.2 Batillaria attramentaria
TCACATCATGCGGTTCATTTTCCAGGTTAATACGCGTACTTTTTCCCCCCTATTTAAATAGCTGTGCTGACCCTTCGCACCACGTGATTGTAATGTGTATATGTCCAGTGTGTGAGAGAATGCGTGTGCTTCACGTGAGCGTGAGTGTTGGGTTCAGTTCGCGGCGCTTTGAGCCGATTCACGAAATTGGGTAAAGCGCCTATACAATACTCATTATTATTATTATTATTATTTGTTCTTGTCTTTTTTTTTCCTTTTTTTTTAATTTTCCACTAATCTCAATTCCTCTAGCTTAGACATCAAAATACATTCGTGAATTTCTCATTCATTTGTGAGTCGCATGCAGTTTATGCCAAGTTCATTCGCGTGCTTTGTTTCCTTTCTTCCTTTCTTTCTTTTCCTTTTTTCTCACAAATCTCAAGTCTTCTAGTTTACATGACAACCTATATCCGTGAATTTCTCGTTCATTTGTAAGTCCCATGCGGTTTATCTGCCGGGGCGGTCGGTGGTCTAGCGGTTAAGACTTAGTAGCCAATGCGAGAGGTCAGGTTCGAGTCCCACTCGGGGCGAAGAATTTTTCGTTCTCGTGTGTGGCGCCGTTCATTCGTGCCGGTTTTCGGGGGTTCTCTCCGCTTTGGAAATGTTCAGCCCACAAAATTCAAAAACTAAAGTCTAAAATTCTGCAGTTCTAAAATTCCGAAACTTAAATTGCTGAGCTGGCCCGTCGCACCACGTGATTGTAATGTGTTCATGTCCTGTGTGTGAGAGAATGCGTGTGATATACGTGTGCGTGCGTGTAAGGTTTAACTCGCGGCGCTTTGAGCCAAATATTTGGGGATACAGCGCGTTTATTAATGAGCTTATTATTATATATTCCAAGTTAATTCGAGTACTTTGTTTCCTAATCCTTTCCCACCCCCACCCCCTTTTTTTTAAACAAATCTCAACTCTTCTAGTTTACCTGACAAAATACATTACCGCGAGGAAAAACATCAGATGCAAACATCGCCCATTGCAACCGTGAAACTCACTGTAACACCTGACTCTTTTTTTTTTTAAGCATTGGCGGTTAACTATACGGTACGTGACATATGTACGGGATGCCGGTTTGGGTGACTGCAGATGACAATCTGGATTTATAATCCACCCGGATATATCTCGTCACGGCTCAGTGCTCAAACACACATGCTGCGGTCCGTGTCAGAACGTAAACACTGGGGTGACGGAGCGGTGACATGTCTTGTTTACTAAGAAGGGAGGACAGGCAACAGTATTTATAAATTAGAAGGAAGAAAACAACATGAATTGACAAACGTATAATTTTACTACGGGCAGAAAAGACAGGAAAAAGAAAAACAAGAACAAGCGCGCGCGCGCGCGCACGCACACGCACACACACACACACACACACACACACACACACACACACACACAATCGATCTTATGCGTGATAAAAAAAAAAATCGTTTTCTCTGGCTGTGTAAACTGGGCCCGTCTGTGTAAATTGCGTATCACAGTCAAGGATCATACGTGTATTGAATGTGGCCGTCCTTTCAGTCTTGTCTGAATTGAATAGTGTTCCACTGGGGTTTTGAAAGATATTTTAGTTAGCGTAGTCGTCCTTTGCCTCCAGAATCAGTCGACAAGGACTTTCAAGGGGATTAACTCTCAGTGTTTGTTTGTTTGTTTGTTTGTTTGTTTGTTTGTTTGTTTGTTTGTTTGTTTGTTTGTTTGTTTGTTTGTTTGTTTGTTTGTTGGAATTTTCAAAGTGGGAAACCAGCTTACCATCAAATCTTTAGCTTTTAAAAATACCGGTTTGCCAGTGTGCTGACTGAATCCGCAACTTTTATACGCGTGAAGTGTCCAAAGTTATCGTACTTAGCCGACTTTTAGCCTTCAACTACTTCACCTTTAAGGTCATACATGGAGGTCCGCGGATCCCCATCATGGCCTGATGGCGTTATCACACAAGTTAAGCTAGCATGAAATAGGAGCCGCCATTTTATTAGTTTCGCATCTCAGTTTCGGGTTTCACCGGGGCAGGTCACACCGCCCTAGAGATTAGTATCCCACAATGCCTTGAACTTGAGGCACAGGCAAGGCTAGATGCAAATCAGAAAATAATGAGAGAGTGCCTCTAAACTCATTGAAAAATAATATGGAGGTAAGGTTCAGTGACAAGAATAGAGGCTTTGTTGATTGGGTTACGGCGGTATGAAACTAAATTCTAGGATATCTGAAGGCCCACATTATTGGCTTTCCGAAGTTTTGTATCAGACAGACAGAATACATGCCGAAAGTTATTCTTTTGAAACCATCCGCTCGTGCTAAAAGTTTTGGAGTATCAGGTGTTTTGTCAGTGTTTGTTATCAAAGTGTTTGTTTTTTGTGGTTTTGTTTATGTTTTTTTTTTTTTGGCTGGGTTTTTCTTTTGTTGTTGTTGTTGTTGTTGTTGTTGTTGTTTTGTGTTGTTGTTGTTGTTGGATTTGTCTTGGGGGAGAGGATGTTGTTGTTGGTGGTGGTGGTTTACTTGCTTATCCGGGTTTGTTTGTTTGTTTGTTTCAAGTTTTGGAGTCATCTGGTGTGTGTGTGTGTGTGTGTGTGTGTGTGTGTGTGTGTGTGTGTGTGTGTGTGTGTGTGTGTGTGTGTGTGTGTGTGTGTGTGGTGTGGTGTGTGCGTGCGTGCGTGCGTGTGAGGGGGGGGGACGGGAGGGGGAGGTGCGGCGAGGGGGGAGGTGGAGGGGGGGGGCGGTATCTGTGTATGGCTTGTTGTTGTTTTTTTCTTTTTCTTTTTGTTTTTGTTTTTTTGGGGGGAGGGTCTTTTTCCTTCCTTTCCGGTCGCAGTAAAATTATACGTTTGTCGAATAATTTGTTGTTTTCCTTTCGCGTGTGTGTGTGTGTGTGTGTGTGTGTGTGTGTGTGTGTGGTCAATTCGCTCACGGCATGTCAGTTCAGGAAAATTTCATAACACACAATCAAGTCTTCAAAGTGTGTTTTCTTTCAGATAATTCTACGAGTACCTACGGAGAAGAACACCACACACACACACACACACACACACACACACACACACACACACACACACACACACACACACACACACACACACACACCACACACACACACACACACACACACACACACACACACACACACACACACACACTCAATCAAAGATAGAAAATAAAAAATAAAAAAGAAGAAGAAAGGAGAAACAACTCCGACATTCGTATGACAAAACCCTTTATCTCGCATTTGCAAACAAGAACACACTCGAAGGTAACTAGATCATAAATGCTATTTGAGCAAAAGACTTTTTTTTTTTCTTTTTTTACATACGCATATTGCTTTATACACGAACACTTGGAGGAATGCAACTCAGAACATGTTTTTGTCTTTTCTATGACAATTATTTATAAACAAATGTATTCACATGATAAAGTTAACGGACTTCAACGTTCCTAGGTGACTGTAGAAATTTCTGACTCAAATTTCCAATGTTAACAATCTCAACTATCTTACGATCAAAGTATTTAATGAATAAAGTATTTTTTCTCTTGCAAAGTATTAACTCAATTTGTAAAAAAAAATCTTCAATGGAGGAATTAATATTTTTTTTAAAAACCAACTGCTTGTCTGCTTGTCAAAATTCAATGATCATAATTTTGAAGTTTCGAAAACTGCAAATGTGTGATTAAACGGAAATTCGTGTACATATATCTTTAAAAAAAATTGTGTTCACATGCTTTTTTTCTACGAAAACAAAATTGTAACGACCAAATCTGTCGTAAATACATGTATCGCCGGCTGCGTCATGGGGAAATACTACATGAACAACAGCAGACAGTGCATCAAAAATAAATTAAACTTACTTCACACACACACACACACACACACACACACACACACACACACACACACACACACACACACACGCACACATACACACACACACACACACACACACACACACACACACACACACACACACACACACACACACACACACACACACACACACACACGCACACACACACACACATACACACACTTAAACAAAACGTTGTAGTTTCACTCTGTACAACCCTGTTATTGATACACACAGAAAACAAGTACATTTATGTTAAGTCACTCTCACGTCCCATCTTTTTTTTTTTTTTTTTTTTTTTCAAATAAAACCAACATATCTTACGTACTATGTCCATTCAGTACTCGCGTTTCGACGAAGGAAACACATTTTGAAAATGTTTAAAATGTTTCATCGTATTTGAGAAGAAACTTGAGTTTGATAATCACAGAAAAAACAACACAGTCAGCATCAATGATTGCTTTTAATCTGACGCGCAGATTATAACTACACAGGGCGACGTTTCGCGTAAGAATTTGACTGAGCCGCAGTATCCGCGGGGTGGGGACAACAGGGTAGTTGAGGGGTTCGGGTGGAAGGGGGGGGGGGAGGGAGGGATTTAAGACAGGGTATGGTGTGCGGGAGGGGTGGGGGAGTACGTTCATTTGTCTAACGTCCTGCTGCCTACAGATGGCCTAAACAGGACTTGTCATGTGCACGCACGCACGCACGTACGCACACACGCACGTACGAACACACACACACACACACACACACACACACACACACACACACACACACACACACACACACACAGAGCTACTCTGAAGAGGGGAAGGGGGTTGAGAGGGCTTGCAGGGGACGGGAGGTAGGGGGAGAGTGGACATAATACAACATTCACATGTCTCTGCAACAAGATTCTTTAATGTCCAGCAGTGCTCGGGATAGCAGAGAAGAAGAAAAGAAACACCCGAAGCAACCGAACTGGAACCGAAGCACTACGTCAACAACTGATCGCATCCGCAAAGTAGTTCCCGGGAAAACGTAAGCCTAGTTTGATTATCGTCGTTTCAGTTCTACACCTTAAGCGTGTAGTTAACAGATTTCCGTCATAGTAGTTTAGACATGTGAATTGCCAAAGACGCGGAAAAGGACTCCGGGAGCAACCCTGTTCCGGGTCCGTCAATAACTCACACCCCTGCGACGACGGCCAAGTCGGGCTAACCGAGACCGAGCCGAGCTAAGTGATACTGTGCCGGTGAATGCGACAGTTTTCACCGCTTCTGAGACTAGATGGTGGTGTCGTCACAGTCGAAACGAGTTGTGTGCCTACCGCCGTATAAAATATGAAAGATCCTCCGAATATCGTCATCTATCACTACCACTGTAAAACTTGTCCAAAGAAAAAAAGAGATCGAACAAATTTCGGCAATTAACACAAGACTATATACCGAGGAATGTTAAACTTTCTTCACAAGACTAAAAGAAAGAGATCGTGAGTTTTCTTCCTGTTTAAAAAAAAAGTCAAAATATTTACAACAGTTTTCCTGGCAACTTCCAAGCACTGAAAGATTGCCTGCCGTGTAAACCCCACTGATGAGGGGATACTAGATATATACATGCATTGCACGAGTTCTTTTTGTCTCATGAATTAAACACTACAATGTGGTCACACACACACACACACACACACACACACACACACACACACACACACACACACACACACACACACACACACCTTTACATGGATTCTCTTCAATCCACATGCAACCTTCGTGCTAACTCGATAACCAAGCCAATGATAAATCCTGAGGTACGACCTCGACCGCTTAGCCACGTGACTGGGGTTACCTTTGTGCAAGACGGTGGCCGGTGGGTGAGTGTTTTGGGGTCAGACGTCTTCTGTCCAGTGCAAAGTTGATGTCAAAGAAAGGGAGCACTGGGGAAAGTCTGTACTAATCTTGGCCTTGTCCTCTAGCCTTGAGTTCGACGATCAACAGTTGAGGCCACCCGACTCCCCCTTTGTGTCCAACGTAGGGTGGGTGGTGTGTTTAACGTCATTCTCCACCACGCATTGGTTATGTCAAAGACGGGGTAACGAGAAAAAGGCGAGCACAAATATCTGACCCCAGCCAGGATTCAAACTCACCACCCGAGCAGTGAAAGTCCAACGTTCTACCAGTCGGCTGTCCCGGCTCTTTTTTTTTTCTCTCTTTTTTTTTCCGCCAATATCATTGCAATCACCTTTTAAACTTGCAGCAGCAGTCTCTTGTCTCTATTTTCCCTTCTCCGGTTCATCATGACAACTTCACTTCCGGTTTGGGCGGGAGCGAGGACGGTCCCGGCAGAGACGCAGGTGAAAGATGCGCGGCGAGGGAATGAAGACCCGGTATAACGGGACACACACACGGCTTGCTACCAAGTCCCATAGACAGAGCGCTGGATCCCATGGACAGTTCGTTCAGCGCCGCCACTGACGACATCGGGGGAAGTCCGAACCCCATTTGGTACGCAAGATGTGATGACGTCAAACCCGGGTGCGTGTCAAACACGGAGGGTGGCTTCTGAAACGCACGGCCCGAGAGCGAAGACAAGAGGTCCGGCCTGGGGCCCAGCAAATCAGGCCGTGACGTCAGCAGATCTGGTCTTGACTTCAGCAAATCAGCCTGTGACGTCAGCATTTCTGCGCGTGACGTCAGCAAGTCTGCGCGGGCCTGCAAAGACGGCAGGGCCTGGAGATGCGAATGCGGAGAACTGCCGGCCGGAAGTGGATAACCGGAGCCATGTCCCGAGGCATGCGCAGGGAGACTGTACGGGAACGAGGCTGCGGCGGCAGCGATGTAAGCGTAGAGATGCGGGTCCGGGGGGATCCCATAAGGCCATGCGAGTGCCATGCGCTGTCGTTTGTCCTTCATTCGCCGGTTTTGAAACCACACCTGTGGATGAACACAATGGAATAATAATACAGTAATAATAATAATCAACGTTATCCGACGACGGCAGAAGTTCTAGTCGAACAAAACACTACTGTCAAATTGCAAATAGGCCTAACTGCTTAAGGAATCCTTGACGCCAAAGCCTTCTTACCAAATTACAGCAGAACCGGCCAGCAAAAACTACTAAAAATATTTCCGTATCCTCAGCATTACATTTTGTTGTATGTAACATGGCCGATGTCTTTCAATCTGGTGTAATCTAAAACCAGCTGCTTTGCAAAATCCTCCTTAATTAAATGCAAAGGAAATATTCATATAATATCAAAAATCAAAAACACAGAGGGTTCACCAACTAAAAAAAAGTTTTTCTAAATTTTCTTTGTCGGTAATTAATAGTAATAGTTTTATTGATAATAATAATAATAATAATGTCGCCAGCTATAATAGAATCTGTCTTGATCGTGGTATTTAACTCAATCCCTACCAAGTAAGTTTGGGGTTCAGTGGCCTCATTTAAAAAAAATCATAATTAATTTCGGTCTACATGGATTGAAATTTGGCTTAGTGGGTGTGTTGCACTCTGATTATACTCGCGTTTTCTGCAGTAAGAGCCGTCATAGAACCGTTATTCTTGCCTAATTTTTACATACCGTACAGGGCCTTAAACCGAAAAAAAAGAGTCCAAAACGTGGCATACGGGATACTCGTTGGCGGTACGAAATGTGTTAACAAAATAAATAAATAAATAGATTATCAACTAAATGAATACGTAATTAAACAAATAACAAAAGAAAGGGAAAAAAAACAAGAAATAACCAACGAAAAACAATGATTGCGTGTATTATGCTGCAGAACTGTTTGTAGTTAAATGTATGTGTGGAGGCATGTTGTGTGTGTTTCTGGGTGAGTGAGTGTGTGTTCATTGTAAGGCGCCCTGAGCTCTCGCGAGATGGAGGGCGTCCCTTAAGTACCCATATTATTATTATTATTAGTGGCAGGCGTTGTTGTTGGTGGTGGTGTTGGTGGTGGTGGTGATAGTGGTGGTGGTGGTGGTGGTGGTGGTGGTGGTGGTGGTGGTGTGTGTGTGTGTGTGTGTGTGTGTGTGTGTGTGTGTGTGTGTGTGTGTGTGTGTGTGTGTAGAAGCTGGGGGCAGCCCGTGTATGATGCTGCACATTATGTGTTTGTAGTTAAATGTATGTGTGGAGGCATGTTGCGTGTGTTTCTGGGTGAGTGAGTGTGTGTTCATTGTAAGGCGCCCTGAGCTCCCGCGAGAGGGAGGGCGTCCCTTTAAGTACCCATATTATTATTATTATTATTATTATTATTATTATTATTATTATTATTTTAAGCTAGTTAAACTATTGCCCACCTTGATTGTACTTTCCGGCAGACCCATGGCGGCCGCCAGCTCGCATCGTTTCGGTCGGGAGATGTAATTTTCTTTGGCGAACTCTTTCTCCAGGCGGCTTATCTGCTCCTTGCTGAAGGCTGTCCGGTATCGTCTGATTCCGCCGTCAGATGGGGCGCCTGCATCATAGATTAAAAACGCATTCGTCGTAAGTATTATTATCATCTTCTTCATAATTGTCATCATCGCCATCAAAAACACACAGAATCGTTTGGTGTGGGTTTTTGCTGTTGTTGTTGTTTTTAAATGTAAGCAACTCTTGTATTAAGGTTGTTCGTCCTTTTGACAGCCAATGAGTAGATTTTGACAAGAGTAAGATTGAAAGTAGTATGGGCATCTGGCAGCACTGTGTACTATGTATCATCAACGAGTAAAAGCTGTGTGCCAAGTAAAAAGAAAAAGAAAAAATGTCGATTCCTTAAAAAAAATGCAAAAATTGTTGAATTTTTTTTTTAAACGAACTGTTTGGTTTAAACAGTTTTTATTCATTTTGAACAGACAGAAAATTCACTCACACAATCAGTTTCGACAATACCGAGCACAACAAGTTAAAAAAAAGTTTAAAAAAAAACGAACTGTTTGAGCTATTCCAGATAATTATGCACACCAATTTTTTAACGTATATAGTGAAGCTGGAGATTATTGTTCTAACTTAAACTGCTGTATGTAGTATTGCATTGCTCAGTACTGCTGTGTCTGTTTACGCTAAATACTCAGTACCTTTTGTAGGTTCTTTTCTTTGTCTTTTCTGTTTTGTTCTGTCTTTTTTGTCTTTTCTTTTCTTTTTCTTTTTTTTTCTTTTTTTTTGGGGGGGGGGGGCGGGGGGGGGGGGGCGGGCGGGCGGGTGGGGGGGGGGGGCGGGCGGGTGGGGGGGGGGGGGTGTTTGTTTGTTTGTTGGGAGGTGCTGTTGCTGCTCTGTTCTGTTCTGTTGTTTTGTCTTTTGAGGGTTCGTTAGTTTGACGGTATATTATTTTCGTGTTTTTTTTCTCAGGTTTTTAATTCAGAGATTGTCGTAGTTATTTCATTCTTTTGGAAAGGATTAACAACAAAAACGGCCATGAACTGCGCGACAAGCGTCCTTTTGTGGTGCTTCGTCAACAAACACCGGCTATACTGTTCAGTTCCTTAATCAGACGTTAAACACGTCGTTTGGTCAGTTAATTGCAAAAATGTACCCCCAAAAACTTCATAATAACCCTTATTACAAAATAGGACGAACTTCGCTTATTAGACCGATCCAGGCTGATGAGGAAAACAAATTGGCATGACCTCTAAGGCGATTAGACTGACCGCGTGGACGACACGTGCAACGTGCTGCTCTCGACCCAAAGTTCAATAGCTCACGAACGCAAATCACCTCCCCAACGTAAACGTTGTCCACGAGGTAGGGTCGGAATCATCCCCCATTATGACGTCGTCAGTGACGTATCGCTCGATGGTCCTCGTCCAATCAGACCTGGCGACAGGAGGGGGTCACGTGTAACAATGGCGGGGGCCTCTTCACGTGCCGTTTGCTAGCTTGTAGCCAGATGGTGAGTATTTGTGTCCAATAAGCCCATAAAGGCGGACGTTAGGGAGTAGGAGGGAAATTAAAAGTCGTCAGCTCGTTGACCCGGCAAATGTTCGGTCAGAAACGCCATTCACGTTTATGGATGTCCAAACGGGAGTGATGGGCGCTGAGTAGTAGACAGTATTGTGTCTCTTTCGTTGTATCTCATCCATATCGCTCCATATGTCCCATCACCCTAGGCCCTCTGACCCTTTTGTCGCCTGCATTTCAGAGATGGACGTTTGTAAGCAGGTGCCCATACGCGAGCGTTTCTGACAATCAGGCACAACCCCAGTGCCACGTGGACATTTAGTCCAATCCCAGAGAAAGAAAGAAAAAAATCCTTGATGTTTGTCGTGCCGTTTTCGAGTTTACTCATACGCTAGGGTCACTACAGCCATTTTCGAGTTTTCTAGATCTAGGCTGATATCCTGAAAATAGTGCTGCTGTTGCGTTTTTGGTTGTTGGGTTTTGTGTTTTGTTGGTTCTTTTTTGTTTTGTTTTGTTTTGTTTTGTTTTGTTTTGGGGTTTGTTTTTTTTTTGTTTTTTTTGTTGTTGTTTTTTTTTGGGGGGGGGTATTGTTTTGTTTTGGTTTTGTTTTGTTTCGTTCTGCTTTTTGTGTTTTTGTTTTGTTTGGTTTTTGTTTGGGGTTTTTTGTTTTTGTTTGTTTGTTTGTTTTTGTTTTGTTTTGTTGTTGTTGTTGTTGTTGTTTTGGGGGGGTGTTTGTTTGTGTGTTTGTTTGTTTGTTTGTTTGTTTGTTTGTTTTGTTGTTGTTTGGTTGTTGTTGTTGTTGTTGTTGTTGTTGTTGTTGTTGTTTTTGTTTTTTTTGGGGGGTGGTTGCTGTTGTTGGTGTTTGTATCTTTTGTTTGGTTGTTTGTTTTTAAAGACCGTAAAAAACATATTGGGTTAAGACAAAATCCAAAATGGAGATTGGTTTGGAAACACACAGGTTATGGAAACCTACAGGGGTTTCTTTTACTAGCAAACGTCTTGTTAAAAAAACAATAACAAAAACAATACGGCCATTAGCGGCGACTGCATCCTCCAGTTCTATATATAGAGATGCTACACACACCTGTCGGAAACTGTCCCTTCAAGAAAACGTTGAAATCACCTGTGTGTGGTAAATGATGAAAATGGCACATAAACTTTCCCATTGCGGTGTCATAACCGATTCTGAGGTTTTGCGGAAAATAAGGGCTTTATGTCAATGCGTACAGACAATTGAGGACAATAGGGTTTTGACACCTGACTCAAACATTACACTAACCCCCTCCCCCTCCCCCATCCCCCCCCCCCCCCCATCAACCCCACACACCCCGCCCTCATCATTTTACAATACACTGTCGCATTGCGTCAGAGGCAGCCTTAAAGATCTAAGCTCCCAACAAAAAGCTTTCCGAAGTGTGAAAAAAAAATTACGAGTCGACCGTGCACTGAAGCACAGTCAACTCTATCACAGTTGCAGAGTTTTCAGTGTCCCTGAAACCCCAATAAAAGCCAAGGGCAGCCTGATTAACAGCTCAGTTTGCGTTTTGACACTGAGCGACAAAGATCGTGCAGCACCCAACATCCCGGCGCCGGACACTGTAGCGATGTGTCTCGCTCACTGACCAAAAGCCAAATAATATCACGGCAAACTCGTGCTCTGGTTTTATAAGGGGTCCCCGAAGCGCTGAAAACTCTGCAACTGTGACAGAGTTGACTGTGCTTGCACGGTCGGTTCTGTATTATTTTTTCACACATCGGAAAGCTTTTTGTTGGGACCTTAGATCTTTAATGCTGGCCTCTGAAAGTTCCCGCATTGTTTTGAAACGTTTGTGTATACAAGAAAGGTTGTTAACACTCCACGCAGCAGGAGACAACACTAAGGCTGCATTCAAAATCATCACCACCACCAATCCAGCGAAACAGTTTGGCTCCCCCCACCTTAGGTGTCAGCTTCGGCTTTTATTTCCAATAAACGCGCAATGGCGGGCGACGAACGTTGAGTATTATGGGCACGGGGAATGGACATAATCATTTTCCTTTTCTCCACAAACGGGCGACATCTGTTTCAGGGGTCCCGCGCATTGGTTTTCCGTTTCACGGCCGGGGGATGTAAGTGAAACTGGGCGCGACTGAAGTTCTCCCGGTGCTACTCCGCTTCTTCTCTCCCATTGTGACGACCACAGTCATAACTTTGACCCTTATTGTCATATGGCTGGTTGGTTTAAACAGATTTATTTTGTTGCACTGGAGAGAGTACAGAAAAACAGTTTGAGCATAAACAAGACGTACTTTTGACATGCTCAATAAAAATTCAGTTAAAGCAACATTTGCAACGGTGGTCCACGAATTATGAGAGAGAGAGGGGGGGGGGGGTAGGTCTCAGTTTGTCAGTGAGCATTTTCATATCAACGGCGGTCAGCTGCTACAGTCGATTATACCATGTATTAATGTATTTATTTATGTGGTTAAGAAAAGCGTGGCGAAAGTGTGATAAACTCTAGAACTGTGTGAAAAATATGTACGTTAACTGACAATGGAAAGTCAGTGTTGCCGTGAAGAAGTGGATCTGTATGTTTATACTGACAGGAAAGCTTGGTGATTGCTGGTTTACTGTTTTCCGTTCCGCCTCCCCTCCCGTTTGGAGTGGGATTTTCAACGTGCACACTTGATGTTGTGCATGCGTGTGTACACGAAGGCGAGACAGGCACCGTATACGAGTCTGTACGTAATTTGACTCGATTTGGTAAGGGATAAAGCCCTACCAAATTCCTTCCCACCGCGGGGGACTCGAACCAGGCAGCTCAGGATCCGAAGCCGGATGCCTTCACCTCTAGACCAAATCCCCTATCAAGGCTGTATGTTCGTAACGGCGCTGAGATGGAAGACTGCCGCTTTCGAAGCTGTAACGCTGTTTGCCAGATAGAAGGATGTTTCATTTGACCATTGTGACCGTTTTCGGGACTTTGTGGCTTCTAATACTAGAGAAATACGCCTTTCTTTGAACCAACGGTCCATTTTGAAACAGACATGGACAGTCGTTTTCTGGTTTCAGCCCATGGGTCTTGCCCATGATGCTCTACGATGTAAACACCTGGCCAGAAGGCGAAGAGCTACAGGTACAGCTTTCGGGTTGCCGTCATGATGACCGGAAAAGACCATGGGCTTCGTCATGACGACTGGAGAAGACCGTGGGCTTCGTCATGACGACCGGGCTGCAGATCTGTTTTGAGTCAACCAGTCAAATCGACCGCAGAAGAAGAAGTTTTCTGGGCCCGTGTGTAACAGTCGGTGTTAGGGAGTTAAGGTTAGAGTCTAACCTCGAACTAAACTAGCTCTAGGGTTACATTTTCGGGGGGGGGGGGGGGGGGGTTAAATCAGGAAGCGGGTCCATTCCAGCACGGTGCCTATGCCGTTATAGAAGGGGTTTTGTCTTTCTTTCTTCGCTTCCTTTTTAATTTGATTTTGTTTTTCACGGGGATGTGCACAGGTTTCTTTTGTCCTAGTCTGGGTTAGGCCCGTAGCCGTGGGTTAAACTAACCTCGTGTTTTACATACGGGCCCAGGTTGACAAATGGCCACTTTCTGGGGTTTACGCCGACAGACCGAAGACCGTTTGGAAACACTCGGTGCTACTCAAATTAGAAAATAAAAACATTCGTGTTTTGGAAACACTCTGTCATGGTGGGGCTACTTTGGAAGCGAAGCAGCACTAGAACCGCCCACGCACCATTTTGACTACACCCCAGTGACTTTGGCTACTTTGGAAGTGCAGTAGCACTACAGCTACCCACGTACCATTTTGACTGCACCCCCAGTGACTTTGGTTACCTTTACGCCGTCGCGTCAGGGTAAGTCCCTCTCCCCCACCCCTCCTCCCCCCCCCCTCCCTCCCCGTACAAATCCCGACAAAAAATCGAGAGATATTCTAACTGCCATTTTTTTGGTGCGCCTACTGCGTTATAGAGCGCACGCTTGCTTTGATAAGACACCAACGGCCGTTCACTAATGCATGCCGAGCCACCTTGGCGAAAATCATGGCCAGGGTTTATTGTCTTTGAGAATATCGCGCCTTTGATCTTTGATCTCTGGCGCAGGTCGCTGTTCTTGTCGCTGAACCCCCCCGAAAAACCGAGGCGATGATTTTATGTGTTTCAGCGTCGTAAACACCAAGCCGTTCTCAAGCCGGCCTATGACAAAGCCAATAAACGCGTTTGAAATGTCAAAATGTTTTTTTTCTTTTTCTTTTTTTTTTTTTCTCTCCATCGCTGCATCTTTTTCTTTGACAGTCTGAGGGAACGCCGAAGAAAGAAAAACCGCACGAAATTAATGACGGCAATATTTTTTCCTTTGAATGTGGAAATGTGTTTGATTTTTTCTTCTTTTTTTTTGGGGGGGGGAGGAGAAGGGGGGGGGGGATTCCCGTCGACAGCTCGAAAGACAAAACAG
The DNA here is from genome assembly GCA_018292915.2 of Batillaria attramentaria. Taxonomy (NCBI): domain Eukaryota; kingdom Metazoa; phylum Mollusca; class Gastropoda; family Batillariidae; genus Batillaria; species Batillaria attramentaria. Next base: position 274,178 of record JACVVK020000251.1, read on the forward strand.
ATTTGGGAAATCGGATAGAAAAGGGGTGTGGGGAGGGGGGAGTATTGTAGAACAGGGCTGGTGATGGGAGGGGGTAACATGGCGATACGGGCAAAGCAATGAAAATGCAAAGTACCGGCAAAGTATGTAATTGTCTGGATGGGATGCATACCATCTGAAATGCACCGGATATTCGCATTGCACTTAGTAGACTTTGTATACGTTTTCCTTGAAGTCCTTCTTTTCTTTACTTTTCTACTTCTTCTTCTCTCTCTCTCTCTCTCTCTCTCTCTCTCTCTCTCTCTCTCTCTCTCTCTCTCTCTCTCTTTATAAATGTGTGTATGTTATGATTGCAACCGCTTTATTACTATGTTGTAATGTCCAGCTGGTGTTTATTTTCCGACAGTAAGTGTTACATTTTCCAAGTACCCCAAATGGGGTTTTCTGGAATAAACTTGAACGTGAACTTAAACTTGAACAAATTTTCTCTCAGACGGGAGTCCAAACACCAGATTTTCGATCACGATACAAAGAGACAAGCGATCGCCATGATTCTTTTGGTCACGTGATCAAATAAGGGTCGAACAGCCTGAGCCTGGGGGGAACGTCTTGGACCCTCCCCCATCCCCCGCCCACTCCATCTGTGGTGGTTGTAAACCCCACCCGGATACCCCCCGGGGCTTACGTCACGACCAGCACCCCCCAGATTGGTTTTAAATTGTAATTGCCCCTAATTCAGCACTGTGCCTCCAATGATCGCACGTTTCTGTGACGTATTACGTTCGATTAGTGGGGGCTTTCTACCGCGCGCATTTAACTCTATGGCAGGGCTTGCTGCTAATACTCGGCGACGTACAAGCCACGGAGTGTCATCACAGACCCTGCCTGTAGTTCTGTGAGTGACATCGACCTTTCTTACCGCGCGTATTTCACTCTGTGACCAGTCTTTCGCCAACACGCGATGACGTACACAAAGCCACAGAGTATCATGGGCCTTCACGAAAGCTGAAGCTGCAAACCCTTTTGCAGTTGAGATCTGTACAGCGCGGCAACTAATCTCTTTAAGATTGGCCGAATTGTACAGGCCACTCGCGAAAAGTGACGGAAACAGGCGAGAAGAAATAAAGCAATTTTCGGAAATGATCGTCTGCGGTCACACTTCACAAAGCCAAGAAGAAGGGATGATTTCCACCTTCAGGGGGGCACTCCGTTCGAAGAGGGGTGTGGAAAGGGTTTTATAGCTTCGACTACAAAACGATGGTCCCGGGCAACATTCTGTTGTTCCCTTTCTTGCTTTGTGAGGGAGAGAAAGAGAGTGCTAAGGAATTGTTAAGTAAACGCCAGATTGGTTTAAGCCTGTCCTCTCTGTTGGTTTCGCATTTTCGTCGCCGAGGCCTTTTGATCGAGATGTAGGCGTTTTTATGGCTGTGGTGTTACAGGGGAAAGAGAATGAGAGAGAGCACGACGGATGTCTCGCTTTTCATTACGAACTCATAACACACATTAGTGGAATGTATAGGGGGGCTTGGTTTGAGAGAGTGACTCAGAGTGTGTGTGTGTGTGTGTGTGTGTGTGTGTGTGTGTGTGTGTGTGTGTGTGTGTGTGTGTGTGTGTGTGTGTGTGTCTGTGTGTCTGTGTGAGAGAGAGAGAGAGAGAGAGTGCAGTGTGTGTGTGTGTGTGTGTGTGTGTGTGTGTGTGTGTGTGTGTGTGTGTGTGAGAGAGAGAGAGAGAGAGTGTGTGTGTGTGTGTGTGTGTGTGTGTGTGTGTGTGTGTGTGTGTGTGTGTGTGTGTGTGTGTGTGTGTGTGTGAGAGAGAGAGAGAGAGTGGCGCTAATATCACCAAAAAACAATCAGTACTGACAATTACTGTGCAAACCCAGTATAATGCATTATTATAACCGTTGCTACATCCTTCGCTAGTAGACCATACGCGTACGCGCTAAGGACGGCTACCATCAAACCCTGCGATCACCGACATTCCCGAGACACTCAAACGTGCAGGTGTGTATCACACTTTGACGCCGTAAGGCCATAGACGGAGCGTTACGCCAAACAAGCACGCTCATCGCAAAATCAGCGGATATGTAACCGAAGGGTAAAAAGTTGTTTGCATTTGGTAACTGCACGAAAAGTAGATACGAAGAGATTTGTCCAGAGAAGCGCAGGTGGGGGACAGGGAGACAAAAATGGCCGTTTTGCGGACTTCAAAGTGTTTTAATGCGCGAGTTTTAAGGCCGGTAAAACAAACAAGAAACTCGGAGCTGTTAAGCAAGCCTTATCGCCCGGGCGAAGGGGTGCCAACTGACTGGCCGCACGAGCCGTAAAACGAAATAAGGTCGAAATCATGATCGGACGGCCGTAAGAAGATGAAAAGCTTTGGAGTCCCTTTCGCGGAACACAGTCAAAACTCGCACATTAGAGAGCACGCCGAAGGGGAAGTACCCTCGAAGAACAATGAAGAGTAGTGCACCTTTGATGACGACCTGGCCAGACAGGCTCAGAGAGAGAGAGGGGGGAGGGATATTGACTGAGTGTTCCATAAAACTCCTGTAAACTTCTGCTCCCAACGCTGCTTTGTGTTTGCGGATCGTAATTGTATGAAATGTGTACGTGCTGTTTTATTGGCAATTTGGTTTCCGTCAGCGTCATATCACACCTGATGTCGGGCGGAGTCGCGGGTCACATAACACTGTGTTCCCGGACGGCCGGGCCGGCCGACAAAACGGGTCATTGTTTTCCAGGGAAAGATGGTCATGAAAGTTTTCATTTACACACTGACACAAGCCTTTTGTTCATTGCTGGCGAGAGGTGCCATACACGGGCCGGGCATCTTCAACAGAATTGGGGTTGAAAGCCCAATGGCCGATTTTCTTTAGTTCAGTTTTCTGTTAGTTTTCTTTCGGTTTTCTTTTAGCGTTCTGTAAGTCTTTATTCACTCTTCTTTTAGCTTTAGCTTAACTTTTAACTTTTTAACTTTAGCTTTAGCTTAACTTTTAACTTAGCTTTCTTCAAGTATTCTTTAAGTCTTCTTTTAGTTTTCTTTCAGTGTCATGTAAGTCTTCATTTACTCTTCCCTTAGTCTTCTTTTAGTCTTCTTCGAGTGTTCGTTTAGTTTTCATTTAGTGTTCTGTAAGTCTTCATTTACTCTTCTTTTAGCCTTCTTTTAGTCTTCTTCGAGTCTTCTTCCAGTCTTTCGCATTCGTTGGTTCACTTATGAGATGAAGAGGAGGAGGACGACGACGATGACGATGATGATGATGAAGCTTCTTTTTTTACGGGATAGAGCTGTTAGGCACTTCCTGAATATCTTACAAACTACAAACGAGAGAGAGAGAAGAAAGTGAAAATTGCTAATTGCTTTCATTTACTTTTACAACTTAATTTCAATATGTAAACTAAGCTTTTCACTTCTCAACTGGGACATCAAAAACGAGCAGCGAGGAAGGAAAAAGTAAGCACAAACTTTCTGTGAAAATGCTTGCTGACACGGCAAAACGACTGCGTGAATAATATATATGTTAGCTATTCATTGTCCAACATATTTAAACTGTCAGTTGCTGGTAGTAGTAGAGATTTCATGTGGTAAAACGTACAAGCTTAACCTGGCCTGCACCACGCTCGTAACATATATTAATGGGAAGAGTTAAGTAATTGTGAATTAGAATCAGACATTAGAGGCCGTTTAGTTTTACGTAGGCAGTCTAGAGAGTCATAATATATTCATTTTCAGAGAGAGAGAGACACACACACACAGAGAGGGTGGGTGTTTGGGGGTTTAACGTCCTTTTCCACCACATACAGGTGATATCAAAGACGGGACAACGATGAAAAAGCCAGCACAAATATTTGGCCCCAGCCGGGATACTGCGAACTCACGACCCGAGCATTAGAAGTCGAAACGCTCTACCATTCGGCCACCCCGGCTCCCAGAGAGAGAGAGAGGGGGGCCGCGGGGGGGGGGGGGAGAGAGAGAGAGAGAGTGTGTGTGTGTGTGTGTGTGTGTGTGTGTGTGTGTGTGTGTGTGTGTGTGTGTGTGTGTGTGTGTGTGGCTGCTTCTTCTTCTTCTGCTGTTGTTGGCGGTTGTGGTGATGTCTACAACTCAATTCCTACCAAGTAAGTTTGGGGTTTGTGCACCAGTGGCCTAACTGAAATAAATCGTAATTAATTTATGTCTGCATGGATATAAATCTGGCTATGTGTGAGTGTTGCACCTTGATCATACTCGTGTTTGCCGCAGAAAGAGCCGCCAGGGAACCGTTATAATCTTGTCGGATTTTCGCATACAGGGCCAAAACCGAAGGGGGTGTGGAGGAAGTGGAGGGGGACTTAGAATACTTGTGTGCTGTACAATATGTGTTAATGTGATAATAAAAATCACTCTCACATGTAATCTTTAGCCCGTTACATCGACAACTGCTTAAGAGCAGATAAACTGATGTTCGTACCTACGCAGTTATCGGTCGGTGGTCTAGTGGTTAAGAGACTTTGCCACCAATGCGAGAGGTCAGGTTCGCGTCCCACTCGGGGCGAAGAATTTTTCCTTCTCGTACGTGGCACCGTACATTCGGGCCGATCGTCGGGGCTTCTCTCCTGGTACTCCGGCTTCCTCCCCCCTCTGCTTTGAAATTGTTCAGCCCACAAAATTTGAAAATAAATGCAATTGTGAATTCCAAAACTTAAATAGCTGAGCTGACCCTTCGCACCATGTGACTGTAATGTGTTCATGTCCAGTGTAAGAGAGAATGCGTGTGATTCACGTGAGCGTGCGTGTTGGGTTCAGCTTGCGGCGCTTTGAGCCAATACAAGGAATTGGGTGAAGCGCCTATACAATACTCAGTTATTATTATTATTATTATTATTGTTGTTGTTGTAAAAGTGTTTAAATCCATTAGCCCAAGTGCCCAAAACAATCAAATACAGAAATAAAAATATAAAAGAAACTTTCATCAGTAGTTGCTATCGTAATCATCATCACCTCACCGTTATTTCAACACCGTCAGTTTTGAACAAGGATATAAAACCTTTCCTTCCCCCCCCCCCCCCCTCCCAATTTGAACGTATCTACTTTTTCTTTCATTTTCAGTTACAACATGACACGTGATCCGAAATCCACTGGCATATTTACTCTCAATGATTTCAACATTGGTAGTTCCATGATTGTTGTTTTCTTTCAACTTTTGCTTTCTCGGCATCTCATGAACGTGAATTGCAGACTGCAATATGATTTTTTTTTTTTTTTAATGCATATGTGGTTTACAAGCTTACGTCAGTTATCATGTGTTTCTGCTCTGGAAATGTTCACGCCACCAAAATTTGAAAATCCGAAACTTAAATAGCTGAGCTGACCCTTCGCACCACGTGTTTGTAATGCGACCAGATTGTGAGAGAATGCGCGTGATTCACGTGAGCGTGCGCGTCGGGTTCAGCTCGCGGCGCTTTGAGGCGATTCATGAAATTGGGTAATGCGCCCACACAATACACAATTATTATTATTGTTGTTGTTGTTGTTGTTGTCACGTGTCCAAACATCATGGCGATTTTCTTCTTATCATGACGATCAGTTCCACATCAGCACTAATGTTGATGCGAAAGATGAGATTAATTTACCTATTTATTTATTTATTTACTTTAATATCCGCCGCAGGAAATTCGGGTCTTTTTCCCCCCGAGGGGAAGCACGTCGCCGTGGTGCAGCGCCAACTATTGCCTGTTTGGTTTGGTGTGGAGATTTTTTGGTTGTTGTTTTGTTTTTATTTTGTTTTGTTTTGTTTTTCTATTTGGTTTATTTTGTTGCTTTTTGTTTTGTTTGTGTTTGTGTTTGTGTTTTTTTGTTTTTGTTTTTGTT
>JACVVK020000251.1:282500-357500 GCA_018292915.2 Batillaria attramentaria
GCGATGGGGTGGAAGTTGTCGTAGCCGTTGCTTCGCTTGGCGTGAAGCTTGCTGGCGTCTGTGTGGTCGCTGTCGTTGTCGTGGTCGTCGTCGCTGTTGACGATGTCGACGTTGGTGTCTTCCTCATCGTCGCTCGTGTCGTCGACGATAAGCTTGTGGTCGTTTACTTCCGACATGTTGACCATGGTGTGTGGGTGTGTGTCGGCCACTATGCAGGACACCACTCACTATTGTGACTGGCAGTTCTGTTTTGTTTTGGGTTTGTTGGTTGAATCTCACCTGAAATACAGCATAGCCCACAAATCGGCCGTTACAACATGCAGAATTCAATAATAATTATAATTATAATTATGATGATAATAATAAATGGTATTTGTAGAGCGCATTTCTTTAGAATAAAACTCAATGCGCGAATCATTCACCCACACTCACGCACATTTTACAAACGATGGACAGGCATACACTAGTGAAACTGACTAGTTACTGATACAGGAAATTACTGGAAGGCTTTACAAAAAGAGGAACGTTTTAAGATTGCACTTAAAAATAGACAGTGTGGCAGAATTAGGAGTTTCTGCTGAACACAGTACCAACAACAACAAAAAACAAGGTCGTTTGACGGGAGGGTCAACACACGGCTACAGTTTGACTCTCAAATGATCTACGGCACGATATAAATCGGCCATTTGGCACTATCATCAGTTCACAGGACTCTCCTTTGAGAAACCAAAGAAATTTAGTCATTTAAAGCACGATCAATATACAGCTGCAGTTGGATTCTCACCCATGTACACACAAATCGTTTCTTTGGCCGTATCAACACACTGAGCTAGGGCGCTGATAATTATGTACAGAATGCGAAACCGGGGCCAGCAACTAGCTAGCACTTTGAGTGGGGTGGGTGTTTGGGGGTTTAACGTCCTTTTCCACCACATAGGGTGATATCAAAGACGGGGCAACCATGAAAAAGCCAGCACAAATATTTGGCCCCAGCCGGGATCGAACTCACGACCCGAGCATTAGAAGTCCAACGCTCTACCATTCGACCACCCCGGCTCCCCAGATAGCACTTTGAAATACAGTCTCACACAAATGGGTCATTTGACCAGGGACCAACACACAGAGAACTACAGGGCTGTCATTTTGAATACGAAACCAGACACGCTAGTCGTTTGACTCTGAATCAAGAAACATCTAACATTTTGACTCTCAGTTGAAACACAGCACGAAACAAATCGCACATTTGTTAGCGACCAGCAGGCGGCTGTGGACGCATTGATTATTTATACCTCCTCGCATACTTTTTCGGTAACAACCCTTTTGTCGTTTACTTGTAGCTGGCCTTCATTTCAACCACAAACATGTGCTCGTAAGCGTACATCAGTCTGTATCAGTCACTCACAGATGAACCCTTGACGGAGTTTTTTTCGTGACCCAACTAACTACGCGAGTCCTCAAAAGTTTTTGTTTATGCATGATTCAACGGTATCTATTCACAACCACAGAAAATACAATTACAGTATGTACTTACACATACTCCTTAAGGTATTTGGCTACAGCTAACAACAGCGTGACAACTTCTCCACCGTCAAGCCACGAGAATAATAAACTAGAAAATACATCGGCCGTGACAGTAACGCAAACAGTTGATTTAACCAAGTCTAACATCCTTTTCCATCACATAAGGGTGATATCAAAGACTGGGCATTGAGAAAAAGCTAGCATGAACTATTTGGCCTCAGCCAGGATTCGAACTCACGACCCGAGCGTTGAAAGTCCAACGTTCTACCGCTCGCCTCATCCGGACTCCCCTTGAACGAAAGGGACTACCAGCGTGTTGAGAAAAGGACGTTTTAACTCTCAAACACCCACCCACCCACCAGCGTGTTGGAAATGCTAAATGGTCCAAAACACACTTAACGGACAACAGCTGCGGCATATTTATTCCCATGATTATAAAGTCGTTATCCTCTGTTGTCATCAGAGCTTGCTTGAACTTTTTCTGTATCCTGACAACAACAGTGTCCGCGGTAGCGTGTTAGAAATAGATCAGAATATAGGTACCAAACCTGAGGTTCAGATCACGAGACAACAACAGACAAGACACATTTCTTCCCATATTTACATTGAATAAAGCCGTCTTGTCTGCTGTCCTAAGAACTTGTTTTAATCCTTTCGGCATTCTGACAACACAACAACAACAGCAATAACAACAAACCAAACAGACCACAGCACGAAAATGTCCAAAACACGTTTAAAGGAAACATACCAGACACATTCATTCCCATGCCTATAAACATGTCTTGTTTGTTGTAGGCAACGTTTGTTTAGAACATCTCTCGGTATTCTGGCGACCACAACAATAGAAACAACAACAAAAACCACAAGTCATGTACGTACCTGTTTTCTTCCGAGACTAGCTCGAGTTTCTTGTCAGTCGAGTGCACTCCAGCGATTCACCTCTCTCCCGCTACAAGCCGATTACAACTGAAGTCACGTCTGCTCCGCTCCTGTCTCGCTTTTGGCGACAGTACCCCCCAGACGGTTTCGCTCACGCACCGCCTTCTGCTTGCTGGTGACACGCAGGTGACAATCTCTCACAGGGGGGCGGAGCTTGACTCTGCAATGAGTGACTTCCCCAAAGCACGGGCAATCCGATTGGCTTAGGTTTCTGTGTATGATGAGCCATGATTGGGCCTGATCGTGGGAGCTTTTTGCTAGGGTGCCGCCTCTTGTGGGCGACTTAATTATTTTCTGTGTTTTCGGTGGGTCTTCGCGCTGAACTGTTACAGCCAGAGGGGGTGGGAGCCGGGAAGATTACACTGAAGAGCGTGTGGGGAAGGAGGTGTGGGGGAGGGGTGGGGGGCTTGCAAAATGGCGACTAATAGTTGCACGATAGACGTGCTGGACTAAGGCAGTTTTGGTACAATCAGTGAATCAGAGGGGAAATAAAGACATTAATTCCATCCTTTCTGGTACAGCGCAATCACTTGAACCTCGCTCTCTCACACGTTAGATGGGTCAACGGGTGCGCTGTGGAACACTGACGCATGATGGTCACGCTTGAAAGGACTGGGCAGACGACGGTCCGCAGATCGTGTTCAGTCACCCGGAACAATGTATACGCTCATCTACGGCACCACACCGGCAAACCGACTGACACATTCAGGACTTTTGTTGTTGTTGTTGTTGTTGTTGCTGTTTTTAAGCGTTTTTTGTTGTTGTTTGTTGTTGTTTGTTTGTTGTTGTTGTTGTTTTTTGTTTGTTTTTGTTTGTTTTTATTTTGTTTTTGTTTTTTGTTGTTGGGTTTTTTTGTTGTTGTTGTTTTGGTTTTTTTTGTTGGTTTGTTTGGTGGTTTGTTTGTTTTTTTGGGGGGGTTGTTGTAGTTTTTTTTTTTGGGGGGGGGGGTAAAAATTTGTTTGTTTGTTTGTTTGTTGTGTTAGTTTCCCTCTTTCTCTTTTTCGTTTCACCTTTTTTTCCCCCAGGGTTTGTTCTTGTTGTTGTTTGCAGCATGCACTGGCACGGTTATCTTGTTATTGTTGCTTTCACGACGAAGTTCTTTGTCTCTTTCTTTTCTGTGCTGCTGTTTCTTGTTTGCTTCACGCGTGTTTTCCTGAAGCACACCTAAGACAGGCCAGTTTGTCTCCTTGTGGGAGCCAGGATAGCCGAATGGTAGAGCGTTGGACTCTAATTGCTCGGGTCGTGAGTTCGAATCCCGACTGGAGCCAAATATTTGTGCTGGACTTTTTTTTTTTCTCGCTGCCCCGTCTTTGATATCACCTTTACGTGGTGGAAAAGGACGTTAAACTCCTTCCCTCCCTCGCCCCCTTGTCTCCTTGTGCCACTATAAAACTGTTTGAATTGAATTGAATTTGAGTGGCCTTTTGCCTTTGATTTTTACAATGATTGAACTTTGTCTTTGCAGCCTATCGACACCACGTCTTGAATTTACTGCCCTCACCATTTCTTGTCCAAGTGAAACAGACTGGTCCGGGCGGAAACATTCAGGGGACAGGAATCATGCACGACGACAAAAGGGGAGCAATCACTGTCTTGGAAAACAGATCGTTAGTAAGGAGTTACGCCCCCTCCAAAGAGCAGGGCCCCCAACTGAAATTCGTGAACAATCACTGCAAAAGCAACAGCGGTTCAGCACGGAAAACGAAATCAAGATGTCACCCGCCCAGTTCAAGCCTGTTCCATAGGCAGCTAATTCATCTTTTCAACAGACAATCAGCCTCAATTACAGGTGTTTGCCGTTTGCTAAAGGCAGTGTGGTCAGCGACACCGTGACCGACTTCTTGCCCCGAGGCGATTTCCCACACTGAGTTGGGTCTGTGTGGTGAGCGAGACGGAGAGGCATTGCACGGTTGGTGTTGCTGAAACTGGTTGAGTGCCACCGATTGTCTTCTGAGTGATGGAAACACTCGGTGGCATATGAGTTTGCACTAGACTAGAGGGTGAGAGTCCCGGAATTGTTAGCGGTACTGAGGTGTGATGCGAAAAGGAGAAAGAAAGAAAAATATGAAGACGCTCATACTGAATTTGAAGTTTACTGCATTTTCGATTTTTTTTTCTTCACATCAACGTCAGTCAAAGCAGGGGCATCACAACGAGGATTTTCTGAAACACACACACACACACACACACACACACACACACACACACACACACACACACACACACACACAAGTTAGCCCGGTATAGCAGTAAACCGTACTTAATGCCTTAGACCCAGAGATCCTCTCTCTCTCTCTCTCTCTCCGTCTCTCTCTCTCCGAGCCTGTCACTGCCACGCTGTCCCGGCCGGCGCACGCGCGCGCGCGCGCGTGTGTGTGTGTGTGTGTGTGTGTGTGTGTGTCGGGGAGCCATGCTGTCCGAATCATGGTAGAACGTTGGACTTCCAATGCTCGGGTCGTGAGTTCGAATCCCGGCTGGGCCCAAATATTTGTGCTGGCTTTTTCATCGTTGCCCCGTCTTTCATATCACCCGTATGTACAGTGATGGAAAAAGACGTTAAACTCCCAAACACCCACCCACCCACCCACCCTTTCTGTGTCTGTGTCTGTGTGTCGTATGTCTATGCGGTGTAACACACTTGACCCGGCCTATGCAGTATCCAGTGGCGATGACGATCATGAAGAAGACAATGCCAATGAAAGTCCGCAACACCACCTGCATTATCTGTCCCTCCTCCTCTTCCATCCTCTCCTTCTTCTCCTCCAGCAGGGCTGCACCACACACACACACACACACACACACACACACACACACACACACACACACACACACACGTATAACAAAGGCACGTATAACAAAGGCACGCGTTGCAGTGGAAAAAGCCCTGCCCAGACATTTACCATTCAGTCTCAGCCTCTCTTCGGTATTCGTTCTATAATAACACCATCGGGTGACGTATTTCGCCGGAAGGAACAGAGGCATACATAACCGCTGACATGAGAGACATACACAGGATGCTATGTATGTCTCTGGAAGGAACAAAAGTATTTTTTTACTCAAACATCAATTTATTTTCCACAAAAAAAGCTTTCCCGCCGATGGTGTTACTCCTAGGACCCTCCTGACTCTCCACTCACCAGCCGGAGTTGACTGCGCACCGACTAAACACCAACTAGACAACCCTGACTGGTGGATACTGAGTAGTCCCCCGTGCATACGTAGACCCACAGCGATTATACAGGCTAGGTGACACAGATGCAATTCTGGTGGAAAACGCTATATATTCCTCTTACACATGACGCTGCAGATGACACCCTAGAAATGCTTTAAAATTCACACACAAATTCACAAAAATCAGGCAGCCATAGACTCATGTGTAGAGGAAATGTAAACAAATTCCAATATTCCGTTTTTTGGCAATGTTGGCAGCGACCACATACCCCCTCATTCCACTGTCGTCTGCTGGCTCCTGTGCCAGCCGCGCATGAATACAAATAGTCAAGCCAGCCTCATTTTTCCCTAATATTACTATTACCTGGCATGGAACTTGTTTACAAAGCCAACAAAAAGCACCAGACTGCCATTTTTTTTACTCTGCACACAAATTTTAAAAGGGGCAAAGATTTTCTACTATATTTAGCCGATTTACTACATGCCCCGGAAGCTAATACCGTTGTGTAACTTCAATCATTTTTTTGCGGCAGCTTTGTGCTCCGCCGCGAAAAATGCGTGCTTGTTGCAGCAAGGGAGATTACTCATGCAGGTAATTACTTAGACTCCAGAGTGCAATCCCTTTCCGGCGGGGCGTGAAAATGTGACCGCTTACAGCCAGCGCCATTTTCAAAAATGGCGATTTTTTTTTTAGAAAAGCGAAGACTTGTATGTCATAATGATATGAATCGATTTGAAAGGAAGTCTTGAATATCCGACCACTTTTGGTTTGGGCAAAATCTTTGCCAGCGGACAATTATTGTCAGTTGCGCTTTGATGGCACTGTTTACGTGGTACACTGATCCAACAGGATGTGAGTAAACGGCAAGGGGGTTGCACTCTGACAGGCCAAGGTGTTGCACTCTGCAGGCAAGTATTATTGCACGGTGCAGACGATCACGTACCTGCCTTGTGGTGGAAAAAGAGACCGTCGATTACAAAAGCATACACACCCGTGCTCTAGGACTGAATGTAATAATAGATCTGTCCATTCAGACAGAGACATGTTATGTATGTCTCTGATTCAGAAACACGCCTACTTTCACTCTGAAGACAGCCTGCCATTACTTGCGCCATTGAGGATCCCCCTGGGTTCAAAGCTGGTCAAGGATGACATAGTGCGCGACCTTGTGTTTGAGAGCACCGAGACAATTTAGGCCCGTCACGGTAGCGCAGTGAGCGCCATTTCCCCACTTAACTGTGCACAGAGGTACTTTCCACTGAAAGACTCTGTGCCCCAGAGAGTGGTAATTACTCTCGAAACGGGCCGAGAATGTACTGGTGCTGGTGAATGCGACAGTTTTTTTTTTTGTTTTTTTTACCGCTTCTGTGCACACTGTGAAATAACACGGGGAACTCAAAGTTGTTCGCAACTGTCCACTTTCCTTGTCACCGAGTAGTTTGATTTTTTCCTTCTTAGTCATTACTAAGCTCAGCCCGGTTTCGGTTAGCCCGAGTTGGCGTCGTCGTGGCGGGGGCCAAGAGTAGCGTTAGGCCCCCGGAACGGGGATGCAAGTACATCATCAGTGTATGCGGGAAGCGTTAGGCCAAGGAAACTTATAATAAATTATTATTTCTCTGCTATCAAAAGCCACAACGTCACGAAAATGGTCGCAATGACCAAAAGGATCATCTGTTCGTTTGGGAAACAGCCTTAGAGCTTTGTAAGTGGCAGTGCCCCCCTCCCCCCCCCCCCCCCCAACTCATTACAAACATTGAGGCTTGAAAAGATACTAATGATGTTGACAGTAACTTGAAACATACATATCTCGCGTTCCCTTTTGTTCGTGTGGTGTTTAGGTATAATACAGATGAACAACGTAAAACCTTTCTTGTCATTTCAAGACGGCAGACACTGCACTTGCCATGCACTAGACTAAAAAGAGAAATAAGTGAACTTACTGGCAGCGGTAGGCTCCGTGTTTTTATCGGCAGTTTTGTTAGGTGGCATCCCGTGGATCTGTGCATGCAGATCAGCTAGAGAGAGAAAATGAAATCGAAGTTTATCTGGAATGAAATGAGTGAAATGAAATGAAATGAAATTTTTCAAGGGAAAAAAAAGAAGTGGGCGATCTTCCGTCTCAGTTGCTATACCACAGTGCAGCTTTTGTGTAGCAATGTCACTAGAACAAACACAACAACAAAACCAGCAACAAACAGCAACAAACACAAACGCTATCTGTCGATGGGGCATAAATAGAGTACAATAAACTATACAGCAGAATCAGTCACTACAGTCAACTGATACGCGTAACAGGATGGGAATTCATATGCACGTAAATAAAACAACAATAGCGACAGAAACAGAGAGAGAAAGAGAGAAGTAATGAGCAGACTGCGGCAAGGGATACACCTATATATTAAATATATTTTATACAAATGAAATTGGCATTGTCGTTCTGTGTGTGCGTGCCCGGCGTGCCTGCGCACGTGCGTGTGTGCGCGCGTGCGTGTGACAGACACTGAGACAAACAGACAGACCTGGAATATGAACATTCATCCAGACAGGTGGTACAAAAGGTTGTGGTTTCCTGTTAGTCGGCGTCACCCCTGTGATCAGAAAAAAACCCCAAAGAAAAACCAGTTAGCAGACTTATCAGCCCGAAAATGGCCCAGTAGTTTGATCCCCGACTTCGGCTCGAAGATAGACCCGTGCATGACAAGATTTAACCCAGAGCTAAATTAGATCGAAGTTAGACTTTAGCCCGGGGCTAAAATACCTAACCTCGAGTTTTACATGTGGGTCCTGGCCATCCCTGCTTTGTACGTGGTAGCGTTTAAGTCAGGTTTACCCTTTAAACTCGCTTGTTCCATGTTTACCGCGGGCTAGGCTTTACAGAAACCAACTTATAACCTGGGACAACTTATAACCTGGGACGGTGGCGCTTGTGAGTCAGCGCACATGAACTAATCACAGTGATATCAAAGATACGGCATAACTCCGCATGTAGTTATCTTTGGTAGAGTTCTGAATGCAACACACCGCCGATTAACGGGCGAACTACACTGTATACCACTAACTGAGCTGCAGTAGACGAGTCAGCGGTACCTGTGGAGTAGAGGGAGATCCATTTACTGGAGCTGCCGCAGACAAGTTTAGGTCGGATGTCGTGGCATTGCTGGTAGCAGTAGTCGTTGAAGCGGTCAGGTTTGTTGACCATTCCGGCCATAGTGGAGCCACAGCAACACAGCTCTCGTCTCTGTAAACACACAGACGGGCGAGCACACACATTATAGTGCAGGCACGCGCGCGCACAAGCACCCGCCCGCACCGGCGCACGCACGCACGCACGCACGCACGCACACACACACACACACCGTGACACACACATTAAGAGAGACAGACAGACAGACACAGGCAGACAGATAGACAGGCAGGCAGGCATTCAGGTAGGCAAGCAGACAGACAGAGCCCCCCTTTTCCACTCCTCCCCCCCCCCCCCCAAAAAAAAAAAAATCCAGGTAATTATCGTTATATGAACTGGCTATTTCACAACATTTTGCCTCCAAGACAAATGGGGAAAAAATCCAATCGCTTAGAGTACAAGCAAGCACTAGTTTGCTAATTCATTATCCGAAGCCTGAGACTGATAAAATTAATGTGGCCTCGAGAAAAGTTCCCTCTCGAAATTACACGTGGCGACCGATCCGCGATGTTTCAAGATCAGTCAGACAGGTTGCTGCTTAGTGTTGCCACTGACAGCTAACGAATATGACCATATCCGGATAGCTTAAAAGCGTGTAAACGACACATAGGTCACAATGTTGTTGTCGTCGTCGTCGTTGTTGTTGTTGTTGTTGTTGTTGTTGTTGTCCTACAAGCGATTCTTTGATTACAATAAGTAACCAACCATGAGGCCAGCAAGCGTCGTCAACTGTTGTTCACACACTGTGAGACATAGGGGAACCCCCATCCTCTTGCTGGTGAAGTTGAACCCGGCGCAGAATGTCTCCCAGTTCTCGAAACAGCCAATGTAAGCTGCGGGAGAAATGACGAGATGCAAGAAATGGTGAGCATATAGTAGACCACACTACACGATCACGTATAATATTACGTACAGTGTATGCCGTTTGGCCGGCTAGGTGTCTACCAGAAGTGTTGGACAAGTTTAGGACGTAGTGACTACACTGACACGGCCGAAGAGTAATACCTGGGTCTGAAATCAGTATGAGCCATGAATTAGTCTTTGCTGCTTACGTGGCTTCACTGAAGCCCTAAAAACCTGGCACACACACACACACACACACACACACACACACACACACACACACACACACACACACACACACACACACACACACACACACACACACACACACACACACACACACACACACACACACACGCACACGCACGCACGCACGCACGCGCACACACACACACACACACACACACACACACACACACACACGCACGCACACACACACACACACACACACACACACACACACACACACACACACACAAGGGTTTAGAGCTTGAGGTTTAATATATGGTGGAAGATCCTCAATAATTTTTGAACGGACTGTATCGATATGTGCATAATTACCAAACATTAGAGCCACCAGGACAACCCTATACGTGCGGTCTCCTGTAATTTGTAGATCGATGTATGCATTTTCAGAAATGGTGGATGCCAGGTATGCTTGACTGACTCAGTGAAACGACTGATACTGGCATCTTTCTTTGAGGCAATGACAGAACAGTAACAGTTACAACAATAACTCGATACATGTACATCACCTAAGGCCATCTCGTCGTCGGTGATATGGGTGAAGACAGGTGGAGCAATGTAACCTGTAAACATAGTGTTTTCCTCTGTTGATTACTGCAGTGACAGACGTCACACGTATCAACCACTGTTGAGTTTACACTGACAGGAACATGATACGCCTAAAGGCATTGTATACCGTTAAGCTATGTATGAATCCTCTTAAAATGTCAGTCCTCATCTAACCATTAACTTCATCTAACATTCTACAATAAAAATGATAATTCGCATATCAAACATTGCATCATAGTATCCGTGAAGAGAACCGACACTATAAAAGTTTAGTCATGATTACTAGGGATCTAGTTGTTATTTTACTCAGTGGAGGTCAGGCCTGGTATTCATAAAGTGTGTTTACCTAGCACAAACGGGCGTTGAACAATAGTAATTTGCTCTTCTTATATGCCCGTTTAGATTTAAACGCGTTTATCCTAGCTAAATGCGCTTCGTGAATTCCAGGCCAGGTTGACTCCACTTCTGATTGTTTGGTCGCTCACTGGACCACGAGAAATAACTCTTCCTACTTTCTTTCGTACTCGTAAGCAGTTCTCTCCCTGTTACCACTGGCTGGCGATTTCGAGCGCTGCACCAGCAATGGTGGGGAATGGAGTCATATACTACATACACATTGATTGATTGATTGATTGATTGATTGATTGATTGATTGATTGATTGATTGATTGATTGATTGATTGATTGGCCACATGACCTGTGTGGAAAGCCGACACATGTGTCTTGCCGCCACAAACGTATGTCTTATCGTTGGCGCAGGGAAGGTGGCAGTGGGCACCAATGTCAGGCTGGAACGAAGTCATGATTCGGGTGCAGATGCACTTGTTTCCCTCCTGTTTATTTAAAAAGCCATCACCATCATCGTCGTCGTCGTCGTCACCATCACTGATCAAACTTCATCATCATCGTATTCGTCGCATTCATTATCGTCTTCACCATCATCAACCTTGTCAGTCGTCGTCAGTGAACATTGTAATTCCAACAGCGTAGTCGCCCTCATCTTCCTCAATTCTAAGCTAATGTCACAGTGACAGTCCTATGTAATAGGAAGACCCCCCCCCCCCACACACACACACACACACCCTTTCCCGAATAGTAGGGGTTTTTTTTATTATGTATGCGCCTCAATTTGGCGACTGGCTTGAAGTCGCTGGTCATTTTGATTGACTAGTTTCCAAGTTAGCATTTTGTTTGTTTGTTTTGGGTGGGGATATGTGTGTTGTGTGTGTGTGTGTGTGTGGAGGGGGGGGGGAGATTGGGGTACGGCCGGGGAGGGACGGAGGAGGGGTACAAAGAGACATAAGCCCCATCTCCCACCCCACAACCGGCATCATCCCGACCCAGAGAAAACTTCAGTAACAGTAATTTTAAAGATCAACTTATTTCGCTACTGTTGTGTTGTATTGCGTTGCTGTTGTTGTTTTATGGTTGCTGCTGTTGCTGCTGCTGTTGTCCAATGAGCAATCACTGACTGAGGATTATGTACCTTGAGGAGTGCATATTTGTAGTGCATTTCCCAGCAACGGGCGATGCAGTTGCGCACATCATAGTTTTTGAGCCTGCGGTCAATTTTGCGGCGACCGTAATCACTTTTGGAGTCGGTTCCCTTGTCGTGCCAGCAGCCGAGGTATCGGGCAAAGCCAGGCGGATGATGTGTCGCTGAGAACACACGACAAGTGTACACACACACACACACACACACACACACACACACACACACACACACACACACACACACACACACACACACACACACACACACACACATAGGGTTTGGTGGGGGGGGGGGGTTGTTGTTGTTCTTTTGATTGCTGTTGTTGTTGAGTGGTTTTCTTTGCGCTTTGTGTGCTGGTCAGTAACTGCCAGTTTCCCCCCTTTTCAGCTGTTGTTTTGTTGTTGTCTGTATTTTGGGGGTGGGTGGGGGTGGTGATGTTGTATTCAGTTTTGTTTGTTTGTTCTTTCGCTTTTTGTTTGTGCATTCATATATATTTTTTAAATTTTTTCTTTTATTTATTTTACTTTTTCGGGGGGGGGGGGGGTGTCTGTTTATGAAAGCTGTTGTTGCTGTTGTTTTAAAATTAACGTCTTACCACCTAGTTCTACAATCAAAACTAATCCTTCTCAGTCGACAGTAACTTTGAAGGCGAGACAGTATCACCAAAGATCTTGGAAACATATGAGACTGTGCCAGAACGTGTTTTGTAAAGACCACCCAACTTTCAACCTTCATATCTCTTTTCATGTCCATACTTAACAACTAAACTTTGGGTCTTTTTAAAGACCACAGTTTCAAAAGATAATGCAGAAAAAATTATTCTGAGAAATCTTTTCTATGTGGATATAAAAACAAAAAGAAGTTCAAAATCCTTGTAAATCCCGCCCTCAAGAAGTGGGACATTACAGGTGGCCACAGGAATGCATGTACTTCACTTTCTTACGCTTGTCTGATGATTTTTTTCTTCTAAGATGTAAATAAAGCATGTTAAATTTGTTTGTTTCTTTTGTTGTGAGGAAAAAAATAAAATGTTATCTTTATAAAATTGAGTTTTATTGTATTGCATGACGATCGTAACGTGCCATGTCAAATCTGCGGCAGTGCGATAAGTTCGTCTGCTGCGGAACATTCAAGGCCTCTGAACTCAGAAAACTAAGATCCAGCTTGAGAAATTCATACTGGTCAAAAATTTGCTAGGTTTACACTGTGAGAAACTGTTACAATTAAAAAAAATGATAAACATTTTAGGCAGATATTTTCATGTCAAACTGTTGCGATCGACCAATCGCCGATTTCTGGAAAATGCGTGACTTTCTTTTTGCGGTCCTGTTCTGAAATGTCGCCATTTTTTACCCTAACCCTTTGCGGCCATTGGTTTTCTCAAAGATGGTGCCTAAGAGGAGAGAAGGTGAGTATAGTGATTTATGTCAGGATAGTTTTGAGTGTTGCGATCGACCACATTGTTACGATCGATCAGTGATTAGGCCCCTTAAGCATTATTTTGACCTGTGGTTTGATTTTCGTCCACTCTGTGAGTAAATGTAATGCACGGAGGACTTTGTTTTGGACATCCATCATTGCGTTGGCTGTTCAATCGGTTTTGTTTGAAGAAAATCCTGCAGTGGACATAACGAGAATTTATGTCCAAGTTGCGTTCGCGCGTGTATGGTATTACTGTTGGCTCATGTCAACGTTGCGATCGGCATCGCAAATAAACGATTACGAATTCATCGTTTAACGATCATATTGTTTGGGTTATAGGTGTGCTGACAGACGAAATTCATGCAATTTAGGAAAAAAAAAACAGATGGTGTTTGAACCAAACAAGTTCTTTAATTCGCCATTTGCTTGCTCGATCGAAACAGTAGGCCATTTGGACATAGGTTATCAGTCTAGTTCTGTTTACTTGCAAAATATTCACAATTATTGGGAGTCAGTAGTTATGAAACAATAGGAATAATATTCCGGTGAGGAAAATCTTTGTTTTCGGCACCTTGACTAGCTGCTGTGTTGATTCGTTAGTAATTTCAACGCCAGGATAAATTTTTTTCGGCCCACGTGTTGGGATAGAACTAGAATTTTTTTTTACCAGACTTTGTAATTTAATTTCATACGTTGGAGGGAGGGGGATGGGGTGTGGAAACTGATCTTCACCCAGGATCACAATAGATTAGTCATAAATACTGTAAGCTGCATTACAGGTGAATGCACTGTTTTGCATATCAAAAATAGCATGCAGCAATAACTGCTATTACTGTATTAGTGCCAGTAAAGTTGTACTGATCTGGGCATGGGCTTGTTTCTTTTTGTTCCAGGTCAAGGAGGTAGATGCAGTGCACCAGGAGGTGCAGGTGCAGTTCATGGCGCGACAGGGGCCGCTGGTTTACTGGGACAGACTGGATGAATCCTGGGAAACATTCCAATCCTTCCAGGACAACAGCAGGAGAGTTGACATCAAACTCAATGAAACTAGAGAGGCAAAAGCCTCTATGGCTCCCTTGTGACAAGGGTCAAGGTCATTCACAAGTGTATGTTTGTAAAGCTCTTATCACTATCATCACGGCAAGTAAAGTGTCTCTGGCGTTCCAAGTTCCTGGCAATATTACAATTTTCCCCCAAACAGTTTGCATGGCCTTGACCTTTGGTCAAGGTCATTAAAATGAGATCACATCAATGTCTATTATTATGCCAAGTTTGACGCCTCTAGTATTTGTAGTTCCTCTGAAAACGGCAATGTTAAAATTCACAACAGACAGCGTTAATGACCTTGACCTTCAGTCAAGGTCATTCAAAAAGGTAGGTCTCATTGCAGTCTATCATCATGCCCTGTTTGGTGCCTCAACTGTTTGTTGTTTCAGAGAAAATGCCAAGGTTAAAGCTTCCCCAAAACAGCTTGCATGGCCTTGACCTTGACTAAAAGTCATTGAACACAGGTATGTCAGTGAAGGTGTTGCCAATGTCTATCATCATGCAAAGTTTGATACTTCTGGTTCTTCTAGATTCTGAAAAAATGCAAATGTAAAAATTTCCAAACAGACTGCTTTAATGACCTTGACCTTGGGTCAAGGTCATTTAAAATGGTATGTGTGCATATGTCTTATCACTGTCTATCAGCACGCCAAGTTTGGCGCCTCTGCTGTTTGTTATTTCTCAAAAAATGCCAATGTTAAGGTTTCACAAAAATAGCTTGTATGGCCTTGACCTTGACACAAGGCCATTGAATACATGTATATCTGTAAAGTTCTGATCAATGTCTATCATCATGCAAAGTTTCAAACTTCTGGTCTTTGTAGATTCCGTGAAAATGCCAATGTAAAATTTTCAAACAGACAGCGTTAGTGACCTTGACCTTGAGTCAAGGTCATTCAAAATGATACGTTTTGAAAGGTCTTATGGTTGTCTATCAGCACGCCAAGTTTGGTGTCTCTGCTGTTTGTAGTTTCTGAGAAAACGACAACGTTAAAGTTTTCTGGACACACACACACACACACACAGACAGACAGACAGACGACGGAGGGCTATTATATAGACTCCCATTGTTACACAAGGGAGCCAAAAATGTCAAACCGCAGAAGGCAACTTTTGGATGTCATTGAACTCTAAACAATCCCTTTTCTGTTTATTGCTGCATCTACAATGTCCATTGGTTACCTTCAACATGATTGTCATGTCTTTATGTCCGCTGTAATATGTTACCTTCAACATGAATCTCTATCATTACTACTGAATGTGTTTTATGCAGTCTTTATTGTTTCAATTAAAACATGCAAGTGGGCAGAAACATCAAATTTCATTTGGTCATGTGTTTTTTTTTTTGTTCATTTCAACATTCATACGAAGGGAAACATTATGTCCAATCGCAAAATGTTACCTTCAACATGGGGAAAGTAGTAAACAACGATTTCTAAATGCAAAAGTGCGCATTTTGTGGGTTTCAGTTGTAACAAAGGATACATTAAATAAATTAAGAAATAAACTGGTGATGGTATTAGCTTATTTTTCATTGCTTGGAAAATGAAACATTGACATGCGGTTGGATGCAACGGTGGACATAGATAATCATAGTCTCATTGAAGTTATAAGTTTTGTTTTACCTTGTTTTCAATTATTTCAAGTTACTTGGTTTAGAAGTCTTGTAATAAAACTGTTTTTGATCTAATCTGTTTTTGCATTTCATCATTGTTGGTGAAACTTTATGTCCCACGTTACATCCGACATGGCCTCGGTTTGCACCATAAAATGACATTTTCTCATTAATGCTGAACAGAGTTATCTTTTTACTTCTTGAATAACATGCACAAAACATTGTTTGTTCAAACACTAGATTGGCAAACATTTTGGGTTGGTTTCATTTTTCATTGAGATGTCCCACTTTTTGGTGGCACCTTCTGGCACAGTCTCATATTTCTGATTCCAAGGTCTTTGGTATCACTATCTACCGGCGTGAGAGTAGCCTGCAATACTCACATGATGCCTGGTACCCCAAAGCCCGGTTTTCTTGTACTTGGCGCGGTATCCCCAGGGAGGGCAGACACTGATGCAACAGCAGAAACAGTGCGGGAAGCACAGCTACATCAGAAAACTTTAGTGACTTCTTGTCTTTTCCGAAACTGCGATGTGCACCAAAGACAGACATCTTCTTTTGCGCAGTATGGGCGAACTACTGACTGACGTAACAACTTTCATCACAAGTCTAATGACGTCAGCAAAGAACTCAAAGCAAAGATCAAGTTACGAGCACGTGCCATACTGACAGAGACTGTACTGTTGAGCAGTTTCGTGATGACCTACTCGGTAGTCCACCATAACACGTGGTAAACTGCGGAAGTCCGAAAAGAGGCTAAGCTTAATGGACTTGATAAGTACTTACACCCTTTTACCGTTTGACGGTAGAAGTGAAGTTGTAAGTGTATTTGTTTCGTGTCCCAAGGCTCTTCCCCAGGTAGTCTCTCTCTCTCTGTTTGCTAATCATAGTTGAGCACACACACACACACACACACACACACACACACACACACACACACACACACACACACACACACACACACCGTCAGCACACCGGCACACACACACACACACACTGACACACACACACTGACACTGCCGGCGCGCGCGCGCGCGCACACACACACACACACACACACACACACACACACACACACACACACACACACACGGCACGTCACTGAGTTTCGGCCACAGACGTATAGAGATAGACGAACCGCGGTGCCGGAAAAGTGACGCCGCCGCGCGCCATGTTGCTAGTACCTGGAAGTGCCAGCTGTTTACATAGCGCGCATAGCATTGGCCAGACGCTATCAGCTGTTTCCGCTTTATCTTACGTCACATTTCTGATGACGTCTTTCTAAAGAACTTTGTATTTCGAACGAGGCGTCCTATACACAGAGCCTCTGAGTTCTGGTATTAGTAAGATGGCCGCGATAGCGACACTCGCAAGCAGCGGTGGCAGCGTGCGGCGGTGCGTCTATCTCTTTAAACCACGTCTGTGGTTTCGGCCTTATCATGATCGTCCGTGCTCCAGTGCCGGCCCGGTATAACTTGTACTATTCAGTAGCTGAAACAACGTCAGTTACCCGTTTCTCAGTTTGAAGCACTGACACTGACTGACATATATCATTTATACAGCTCAGTCGTAACATTTACCGGCGCCGGCCGGTGCGCAGCACTGAAGACCCGAAGGCTTCATTTTTTTATGCACCGATTTTCACACCTTTTGTACACAACACAAACCGTGACAAAACTGACTGCGACAGTATTCAACACGGCGTTCCGGGTCACAGTAACACGCGGGATGCCCCAGCCGCGTCTCCGCCGGTACACGCGGGATGACGGCCGTACTCGACCTCTCGACGGTCAAGTTTGCCGGAACCAGACATACTCCACCCTCCACACTTCAGACTGACTTACTACCAAGCTGTCTGCACTCCACTAATGAAACAAATCGTTAGTCTGCGTGTGTTTCAAGACCGAGACCGAAGGGGCCGGGACTGAGTACGCCCTGCGTTAACCGTGCGCAGGACTGAAGTGCCCCTGAGTGTACGCCAGGAGCCGGCACTGGCACCGACCGATCCCGAGCGTTACCGGCCTACACTAGTGACTGATCCGGCCAGTTTAGGTGGGATTCAATCTGACGACCCCTGGCTGAGGACGGTACGGCACGGATGAGATGTTCCGGCAACTGTATGCCGAAAGGTTTAAGTTCTCACCAAGTCACTGAGTCCGATGGACCAGCGCACTGATGTTACACCGGCATTGCTCCCAGGTCAGTAACCGCTGGGCACTGACTGAATGAGATCAAGTGAACTCAGTGGATCGGTAGCTTCAACCCGGCGGTTGACATTTTAGCGTTTTGACTAGGCCCTCCGTTTCAAGCTGTCGGCCACTGACTGTGATCATAGCATCTGAACCGGCTGAAATCTGGCGCGGCTTTGGATTCAGTTCCTCAGTCGAGTCAGTATGACCACGCCGGGGTGAGAACGGCCGAGACGAGTCAGTGGCTGTCAAATCTAGTACAGTAATAATTACAATGCAGCCGGCCACAACATAGGGTAGTTTATCAGCCATAGTGCCCTGACTGACTCACAGCGAATCAGTAATCCGAATGAAACGCATCTCCCGATCGGCCTCAGTGACATGTTGTCACCAGTCGGACTCCAGCTTTCAGTCTGCCGGTAATAATGTCTTTGGTAATACTGACAATCCGCGTGACAAGACGCAATCATAGCTTCAGTGCTGTGCTCTGCTGGAAAGAGAGGTGAGATATCGAGGCAGCGCGGCGGCCTGAGCGGGGTAGATGATGGCGAGTATCGTTGGGCCGTAAGGGGAGGGAGGGGGGAGTGCCGGTTATGGACTGAGACGTCGTCTGCTACAGTTTGTACCAGTTTCGCCCCGGCGTTTCCGATATTTGCATACAGGGCTTGGAAGGTCAGTGGCCGACTTTGGCACCGACCAAGACACTTTAAACACCCCACCAGGACTTCAGGTTTAATGGCGAAGCTTGTTCAAAGTTGTCACCTCGTTTCGACTTCCATGTTTGGGGAAAAACGGCCCACACACACAGACGAAAGGCACACCCACCGGCCCTCGCACCTGTTGCTCACGAACCAAGTATGTACTTCCTTATGACGCTGCGCATGCGTATTGAAACATGATTATGGCGGACAAGGTGTAGTAGTGGATCATCCCAGGAAGCGACATTTGAGCTAGCGGAATTATTTGGTCGTCGGAGTCACTTCGGGAGAAGTTGGTGATTTCAGGAGAGGACATAAAGTAAGTGTTGTTTGGTATTTTCGTTAGGGTGACTGCATTGCTACGTTTGACCGTGACCTCTCAACCTGATCGTCCTGAGAAATTGGGGACCCCCGGTGCTGTAGAATCTGGTCAGACACTTGTTTGATTGTCGGCATTCCATGCTGCCAAATGTGCGTGAGATTAAAGAATGCTATAGGATCAGCATCTATCGAAGCTCGCTGCTTATTGGTGCAAGAAATTTTTAAAATCTGGCATTTACATGTGGCTGTCTCGAATAAATGACAAGATATCGGCCTGTCTGACGACTGTCATAGGTCAAATAAGCGGTTGTCGCCCCTGGGGTGTGCTGAAGAGGTTGGGTGCAGGCTTTGTCCGTGTCCCTCCAAGAAGCTACTATACCCCGTAATTTAACGAACAATGCCAGTAGCTAGTGGAAATGTTGTTAAATCAAGTATTCGTCAGCAGACTAGAGCTGTGACCTGTGTTTAAGCTTGCATGATTTGGGCTTGGAAGGAATTAAGAAACGTAACTTTTTTAATGAAGTAGTTGAGAAAGCATTCTATTGAGTTATGTTCTTGTGTACACCATTCTGATTCACTGCCTAGCATTGCAGAGCTTGCTTCCATGACACCCAAGGATAAATTCATTGACTAATTGTGTAATTCATAAAGTTCATGCTGTGCCAGTCGCATGCCTAACGACATCTCTCTTCCCATTACTCCTATTATTACATTAGTGGATTACCCCATAATAGATCGGAAAGCCATGTCCTGAGAAGAGAATAAATGATGAATGTTGCTAACTGAGTAATTAACTTGATGACTGCTTGTCTGACACGTACAGTTGTTTGAAGGGTGATTACTGGAGACAGTGTAATTAAACCAAACCAGTTTAACAATAATTCAGCCATGCAGCCATTGTCCATACACCAACAACCAGATTCACACCATGGTCAAGTCAGTATAGTACTGTATGAAGCCTACTGCATAGTACTACGTGTATCAGGCCCAGTCCTTGTGTACAGCGTCACAGGGAAAGGATGTGAGCTATTAAGAGCCATTGAGAAATACACTCATCAAATAATAATGTCAGTGTCCTAAATCTGGTAAATGCCAGCAAGATTTCCTGTAAACTGTGACGAAGTGTACTATCCTGGCCCCGCGCCCAGTAACCAGCCAGTAATGATGGAGAAAAAGGAAGTAGAGGCGTTGTGCGTACATGCCGTCAGAGAAAGAGACCTATTGTTTTCTTTCTACTCTGTGTATGGTGTGAAACAGGATTTAATGTCATTTATAAATTACATTCAAGCATTGTATTTCACAAGGTTACGTGACTGTGACTATGAGTAACAAGTTATTGGTAGGAATGAATTTCCAACTTTTTTCCACTGTGTTTGCCACTATTGAATATTACACGGTACAGTATACATGTACACAGTATTTACCGGTAATCCTGTGAATTCCTGCAACTCTCAAAACTTCAAAAATGATTGTATGACTAGTATCAGTTTCGTTTTTGAATCTTTAGCTTTATTTTCAGTTTTGTCATCAGATTCAGGCTTGTGTCAGGAAAGATTGCTGTTTCTTGTTTCAGCACAATGTAATAGTATTGTCTGTAGGTTTTTTTGTTGGTTGGGGTTTTTTGGTAAGGCAGAGGACTGTCCTTGTGCCACAGATGAAAGAACTTAAAAAGCAGCTGGCTATTACATGTAAAATACTGGAACAGATACTTCTGGTATACTACAGTCTGACAAAGTGGAACACTAAGTGACTAACACAGGCACTTGGTATTTGCTGGAGTCTCAGCCCATCCTTTACCACATGGCTCCCTTATCTTTTATGGTCCTACACCCAGGCTTCAGTTAGCTGAAGTTACATTACATTTCCAGTCAAACAGTATCTATGGTAGCAGCTCTCTCACCCTGGTGCCTACATTGGTACTGTATGTGAGTACAGGCAGGCGCATTTTATTTTTAGGGGCAGCAGTATTACGTAGTTAATGAATGATCTCAACACTATTCATCATAATTCATACATCATTACATGGTACGGCGTATTACGTGTATTCATTTCCATGATTTGGGAGATAATAGAAACTATAATATTCTTATTATGATTACGTGTTTCCAAATGAGTCATGTCAGTAGCTATATATGTGTGTGTGTATTGTTGCGTGTGCAGGTTGAGAGACACAAGTGAAACAGTATAGTTGGAGGGGGCAAGTGGAGAGATCCTTTCGGCCAGTGCTGTGAATGTACACTGCTAGTGCTACAGCACAACCGTGGGCTGAGTCGCAGGACCATCATATCAGTTCAGCATCAGGGCAGCACAGCTACTGTGCAACCACAAAATTACTGCAACCATGGCTAGTGGTGAAGGTGGGTACATGCAGTACAGGTTTACTGTTAAAATTTACGTTGTTGCGATGGTAACTTTGCATTGTACATCTCTTGCGCATGACTTGTGTTGTGAAATGTACCCTGATGTTGATTAGGGTGATGGTAGTGGTGGCGCCAGGGTGTTTGTGTGCGCGCGCGCTCATGCATGTGTGTTAAACTGGTTTGTCAAACTGTACTGCCATGTTCATATCCTGATAGAGTTCACGAAAGGTGATTAGTTGTGAGTGCATGGGTTTGCGTGTTTTGCACTTAGACTGTGGCTCTGCTGTCAGTTTCTATTGATCTGCTACTGGTGTGGGATCATCCAGATACCTGTAGCAATAGGAACTAAGCCACCGTGCATTATTTACAACGAAACAGTTTTAGTTGATTGAATTAGTTACTTCGGTGACAAGTAATTCAGGTCACCAATGGATAGTGATGATACATTCATACATGTATGTACTTTTGGTACTTTTCTGCTGGTTCTACAAATTTATACTGGCTATCTTGCTGTGTGTGGACTCAGAGATTGTTGCATTTAAGTCAAAGGTCAGACAAATTACTGGCCTAAGAGGGTCTCATGATAACCTCAAAACCACTCTGACAGTAGTGACAGGATGATTGATAGTTCTGTATGATTCTTTGTACCATGTCCTGCATGTCCCATGTGCTGTAGGATTCCATGTTCCATGAGCTGTAGGGTTCCATTAGACTCTGTATGGTTCAATTGGGCTCTAGTATGTGTGTAGAAAAATAACTAGAATGGTTCCATGGGCTGTAGGGTTCTATGTCCCATGGGCTGTAGGGTTCCATGGGCTGTAGTATGTGCAGATTGGTTCCACGGGCCGTATGATTCCATGTTCCATGGGCTGTGTGATTCCAGGTACTATTCACTATGGGGGGTATGGTTCCATGTTCAGTGGGCTGTATGATTCCCTGTCCCATGGGCTGTGTATGGTTTCATGTTCCATGGGCTGTGTATGGTTTCATGTTCCATGGGCTGTGTATGGTTCCATGTTCCGTAGGTTTTATGGTTCCACGTTCCATGGGTTATGTGGTTTCATGGGCTGTGGATTCCATGTTCCATGCGGTGTACTCAGTATATAGAAATATGCTTGGAGACATTGCAGAGTTACTGGTTCGTGTATTCCCCTGCGGTAACTTGAATCTGTTCAGTCATTGATATTACCCTCATCTGCATAATGTTTTGCATACAGTGTATGTCGCAGAGGCCCTAGGGGCTCATTGACAGATAGTGTTATGTAAACATTGTGCCCTTCTAGAGATTAAGTTCTCAGCCAGGGCTAAAGATCAGCTCATTGCCAGAACAGCAAATGTCAGCAGCAGAATACTGAATGAGTGAATACTTGCTAGAGCTTATGGAAGAGAGTTTGGAATCATCATCGGGGTACAATGTACTACATACAAGTTTGCGTATAAAGTACTGCGCGTTTGGAACTTTTTTGACAACTTTGAAGGAGATGTTTGCAAAACAGTAGCGTGCCTTGTTTGTGGAAAATACATTAAAAACTGGCATATAGACTGTACAGTTTTCTGAATTTTGGCTGTCTGTTGATTACCTATTGTTTTAATTAAGAACAATTTTCTTTTTCCTTTTCTTGGTGGTGGTGGTGGTGGGGGGGGGGTCGGGGGAGGGGGATTGGGATTTAGTCTTTTGAATCCTTGTCTGTCTTTAGTTGTACCCATCTTGCAACTTCAGCAACTGAAATGTCTGTTCTCCGAAAATGCAGCCTTCTAATCTATTATCCTTTCATTATTTTGGTTTAAAAAGGTAATTAAAAAATATGTACCTGCTTAACCTTTCAATTTTACCTGCATCTATTGCGGATTTTGGAAAAGTAATTGCATTCCATTGGAACGCACGCCAGACATAAACCAGCTCATTTACCGTTCAAGTCCTGCAGAAAAAAGCCCCCCAGCAAATGAATATCAGCTTTCAATGAAATGTGAAGTGTCTTGAGAACAAAGGGATAGAATGGCCTTACAAATCCTTTGAGGGGCAGGCAATGTGTTTGAAAGTATTTTACATTCACCAAGCTACTAGCTGTTCTGGCCAGCAGTCAAATATTGCTTCAGCTGTTTTCCCTCACACAAACATATTGAGCTGGCACTTGAAGTGCAGGGTGGAACCTCTCTTCAACAGCCCTGTGAAAGTGAAAGCTCTTTCTTGCCTCTTTGGGCATTGCTTGTTGTCCTATCATGAAATCATCCAAAATTTTCTATCATTATATAAATCATGTTTACATTGTAAATAAAGTGTGTCTGTGTGAATGATATGGCTTGTTCTGGGATAATGCAAAGCTGGCCACTTTTTATAGTTTTACTTAAAATCATAATCTTGTAATTCATTTTAATGTGCATACAATCAGTGTTAACCAAACTTGTTTGGTTCTACAGTACTTGACCAGGTATTACCTGTTTCAGGGTAAACCTTATGTCAGTAAGGCCTAGATCAATGTTCATGCTCCTCATGATACCAGCACTGACTACTGTTGAGAACTAGGGAAACATGTAGGCTGACAGTGACATATTAGCTCAGCCACAAGCAGGCCTCACGTTAGTCGCATTTTTTTTTTGGCTCCCTTGTGTAACAATGGGAGTCTATGTAATAACCCTCCGTCGTCTGTCTATCTGTCTGTGTGTGTGTGTGTGTGTGTGTGTGTGTGTGTGTGTGTGTGTGTGTGTGTGTCCAGAAAACTTTAACGTTGTCGTTTTCTCAGAAACTACAAACAGCAGAGACACCAAACTTGGCATGCTGATAGACAACCATAAGACCTTTCAAAAAATATCATTTTGAATGACCTTGACTCAAGGTCAAGGTCACTAACGCTGTCTGTTTGAAAATTTTACATTGGCATTTTCACGGAATCTACAAAGACCAGAGGTTTGAAACTTTGCATGATGATAGACATTGATAAGAACTTTACAGTTATGCATGTATCCAATGGCCTTGTGTCAAGGTCAAGGCCATACAAGCTATTTTTGTGAAACCTTAACATTGGCATTTTCTCAGAAATAACAAACAGCAGAGGCGCCAAACTTGGTGTGCTGATAGACAGTGAAAAGACCTATGCAAACAAACCATTTTAAATGACCTTGACCCAAGGTCAAGGTCATTAAAGCAGTCTGTTTGGAAATTTTTACATTTGCATTTTTTGGGAATCTAGAAGAACCAGAAGCATCAAACTTTGCATGATGATAGACATTGGCAACACCTTCACTGACATACCTGTGTTCAATGACTTTTAGTCAAGGTCAAGGCCATGCAGGCTGTTTTTGGGAAACTTTAACCTTGGCATTTTCTCTGAAAGAACAAACAGTTGAGGCACCAAACAAGGCATGATGATAGACCGCAATGAGACCTACCTTTTTGAATGACCTTGACTGAAGGTCAAGGTCATTAAAGCTGTCTGTTGTGAATTTTAACATTACCGTTTTCAGAGGAACTACAAATACTAGAGGCGTCAAACTTGGCATAATAATAGACATTGATGTGATCTCATTTTAATGACCTTGACCCAAGGTCAAGGCCATACAAACTGTTTGGGGGAAAATTGTAATATTGCCAGGAACTCGGAACGCCAGAGACACTTTACTTGCCATGATGATAGATAGTGATAAGAGCTTTACAAACATACACTTGTGAATGACCTTGACCCTTGTCACAAGGGAGCCATGGAGGCTTTTGCCTCTCTAGTTTTTTTTTAAATTATGCATGTGCAGGTAAAGGTAATTTGTACAAACTGTTGAAGATTCCCACTCCTTGCGTATGGGGAGTATAGGTGGCGTAGTGTTAGGCTGCCAGACAGTTGTGTTTGAATCCCAAACAAAATACGTACAGACCTTTTTTTCCCAGTGCCCCTTGTCCTAGAAAAGTCCAGGTTAAATTTCCATTTAAAGTTTCTTAATCTGCAGAGGATAAATTAATCAGTTTTGATAGAATAGGTATGGCGGTTTTCGTTAATAACACACTTGGTTGCTTATATTTTTGTGTGTGTGTGTGTGTGGGGGGGGGGGGGGTGAGGGGACTTTTTAGTTTGGAAAGAAATACCCATCTGCGTCAGTCCATGAGTTGAGCATTCACAACATAAAACTGGCTGTAGAAGACAGGTACAGCAGTTTTCCACAGGCTGCGTTCCGATGGCAACAGACGCCACTTGAGTGTATAACTTCTACCTGTGCACATATTGTGCGTGCAGGCGGGCACAGGCAGGCAGCGTGACGCCTTTTCCCCCTGGGTCCGGGGCTCGGCCATTATGTGCTAGGGTTTTGGGTAGTGAAGGCTTCACAGCAGGTCTTCCGTGTCACTGGTATAAATTTATGGATTGGGTCTCTGATGGAGTCACTTCTGCAGTCATTTGATTAGTGCCATCCTGTATGACTTAGTTCATGCATTAGTTGCAAGCAACGGTTTTTGTTACACTTTTTACTGATTGCAAATTAATGTGTGACATGTTAGTTACACTTCCTGACTGATTGTAAATCAAGTTGTGAAAAATTTAGGTGGACAGTATAGTCAGGTGGTTGATTGTTAAACAGGTAGGCAAAAACTGCTGTATACCTCAGTGATCATTTTTTTTTTTTTTTTTTAAAGAAAAAGAAAAAGGGGGGGGGGGGGGACCAGCCTTCACGTCTGTTGCATCACTTGGCGTCCTGTCTTCCTGTCCCAAACCAGCACACCCGCGAGAAAAGCATAAACATGTTTCAAACTTGAATCAGAGTGTCCCTCACTGCGGCCTCAGTATCTTTTATTCCCATTTACCAACGGCCCGCCACCCGCCAACAACATAGATACGTGTTTCCCTCATTTCCTTCACCCCCCACCGTCCCCCACACCAGTATTGTGTATGGGTTATGGCACACTCCGTTGATTTGCCCCAAATGTCCATTTTTGGAGTCATAAACAGGAAACGGAATTTGTTCCGCTTGTGAAGTTCAGAACCAGGGCAGGGCAGGTGTGGGAAAGGAGGATCAAAAGAATGGACCTCAAGCAGAGCGAATACAACACCTTTTCAGCAACGACATGACGCTTCCCCCCCCCCCCCCCACCCTTTTTTTTTTTCCACTATAGAGATTGAATTTGGACCCCCTGCTATTAGCCGGCTTTGCATTTATGGATAATATTACCAGGCTATGGAATGGGCAAAGGATGACTCACTAGACACTTTGCAATGTGAAATACTGAATGATGGTAGTTCACCTGTGTTCTGTTTGCCTTATATAGGTGTGGTGTACGCATGATGTTTGTAGCAGATACTCAAGATGTTTGTGCCTTTTATCTGTACTTGTATGCACATCTTTTATTATGAGATGTTCTAAACACAGTGAAGCAGAATAATACATGTATAATCTTTACCGTGATAAGTATACAGGCATACGCTGAAACATACACATGCATCGTTCAATTTCTCTTCACAACTGGAAGCAGTCTGATCACCAGTGATGGTGACGCAGCAGTGTGAAATTAGTATAAACTTTCTAAGTAATATAAGTACCATAAATAGAAAAAAACATGAATTCTGTAATAGAAGTAAGTTGGGTTTTTTAGTATGCCAAAGGAAGGAAGTGAACAACAAGTTATTGCCCAGAAGAATTCATTCAGTGTGCATGTCTGCGTGCTTGTATCAGTTTGTGCGTGTGTACACATGTCTATCATTTGCAGGGTACCGCACGCACCCACATGTACACAAAGCCAAGTTTATGCCACCTGTAATACAG
Organism: Batillaria attramentaria; assembly: GCA_018292915.2. NCBI lineage: Eukaryota > Metazoa > Mollusca > Gastropoda > Batillariidae > Batillaria > Batillaria attramentaria. Next base: position 309,841 of record JACVVK020000251.1, read on the forward strand.
ATATTGTTATGTACATATATGTACATGTATGTATGTATATGATTGTATGATGTTACTTAAGAATAATACTGATAGTTGATTATGCCATGTAGTTGATTATGCCATGTAGTAAAATGAGGCAGTCCTCATAATGCAAAATTATAAATGTAGATGTTTCCAGTGGTCAGTGTCTTCTGTCGTCGAATGGAGTAAGTGGTAATAGTACAATGTTCATTGTGGTTCCACCTGATGAGTATGTGTATTAAATCTTGTTGTCATCTGTGTACAGAAATTATCATGACCCCAACCAAGAAGGGGAAGACAACTCACATCAAGATTGAGCGAAAACGGCGTCAAGCCCAGGATGATGAGTCGGTCGTCCACGTGGCAGGGGGACAGCACCAGGGACTGGTCATCGCCAAAGACTCAGGAGGTAGAGTAACTTAACTTTACCATGTCATGTGACTTCTGATATATATGCATATGCTCCCCCAGCAAAATTGCACACACACACACAAAAAGGGCGGTCGGTGGTCTAGTGGTTAAGAGACTTGTCACCAATGCGAGAGGTCAGGGGTTCGAGCCCCACTCGGGGCAAAGAATTTTTCCTTCTCGTATGTGGCACCGTTCATTCGGGCCGATCGTCGGGGGTTCTCTCCGGGTACTCCGGCTTCCTCCCCCTCTGCTTTGGAAATGTTCAGCCCACCAAGTTTGAAAAATAAATGCATATCTAAATTCCGAAATTTAAATAGCTGAGCTGACCCTTCGCACCACGTGATTGTAATACGTTTATGTCCTGTGTGTGAGAGAATGCGTGTGATTCACGTGAGCGTGCGTGTTGGGTTTAGCTCGCGGCGCTTTGAGCCAAAATATTTGGGATAAAGCGCCTATATTAATGCGATTATTATTATTATTATTATTATTAATATATATATATATATATATATATATATATATATATATTGCCCTCCAATTTGGGGAGCGCTCTCAGCTTTACTTACTTCCCCTACTTTCAAATTGACCTGATTGAGCGCATGTTTTCGGCTTTAGTAACGCCTTTGTTCCTTTTCTATATTAAATGTAATTACATGACATTACACATAGGCAGTTGCTCCTTCTAAATTATTTAGTCTTTTTCCGCTGAAACCTCTTGCAGAGCTTTAGGGTAGCGACGTCTGCTAGTACTGGAGACGCACCAGATTATTCTGGGGCAGCCTTTTAGTGCTGGTTGGACGTTGCAGCCCTCGAGGGTATCGCCGCATGCTCACCTGATGAGGGTCCCATTGACCCGAAACCATGGTCGTGAGCGGCTAAAATCACCAATTCATATGGCCTTGGTCGTACCGACCATTTTCCTCCCGGTGGGAGGGGAATGGGGGCACTATGAATGGTGAGATACCCTTAGATCTGTTAGACGTTTCAGCGGTAGGATGGTAGGTCCCCCCCCCCCCACCTCCCATTGTGGCTTGTAGCCAATATAGGGCAAGGCGGACTTGTCCAATGGCATACAAAGCACACACCTCCTAGATCTGGGGAGCGCTCTCAGCTTTACTTACTTCCCCTACTTTCAAATTGACCTGATTGAGCGCATGTTTTCGGCTTTAGTAACGCCTTTGTTCCTTTTCTATATATATATATATATATATATATATATAAATAAATAAATAAATATATTAATATATAATTCATATATAGGATAAGTATTGGGTGGCGCTGCACCGCGGCGACACGCTTCCTCTGGGGGAAGCAGCCCGAATTCCCGAAAGGGATAAGACATAAGACATAAGACATTTATTAAATTTCCAAAAGAGGAACATTGTTTTGTGGTCTCTCATAAAAACATAAAACATGCCAAACACTCACTCATACGGCCATGCACACTCATTCCACCTATTTACATGTTCGTACACTCGTACCTAAAAATCTATCACAATGTTGCAGTACTATGAATAAATTACAACACTACACCCACATCATTTCACATCAGCAGCACAACAGCAGAGGTGCACATAACTCTATCACAGTCAACGCCAGCTGACACCCAGCAAGAAACAACACGTCTAATTAGAATTTAAGAAATATCACATCAGCACCAACAAGCCTACCACACAACCCTACATCTGCTTATTCATTAGCCTAATAGACATTGGTACAAAGCTATTCATTGTTTTGAGTTTCTTGGCAGTAAAGGCTCTAAGCCGTCGGCCTGATGGTAATTTCTGATAATACTGAGATAAAATGTGGCCAGAATCATTCATAATACTAAAACCTTTTCTCACCATTCTTTTCTCATACAACACACTCAGACTTGCTTGCCTTTCACCCACAACCTTGCTGCCTCTATTGACAATGCAGTTCAGCTTACTTTTGTTTTTTACAGCCAGAGTGCCAAACCAGCACAGAAAAGAGAAAGTCAGAACAGATTCAATAAAACTGCGATAAAAGATCTGCAGAGTTTCAGATCTAACTTGAAAAGAGCGTAGTCTGTACATACAAAACAGTCGTTGGTTACATTTCTTAACAATAGCTGTAGTGTTTGACTCAAAATTCAATTTATCATCAATGATGGTTCCCAGGTATTTATATTCACTCACACGCTCCACAGTCTCGCTTCCAATCACCAAGTCATTCACCCTCACATCCTCCCTTCCAGAGCAAATCACCATTTCTTTTGTTTTCTTCACATTCAGTTCCAGATAATTATTCCTGCACCAGATACATAGTTCAGACACCTGCTGTTCAAAGTGAGTGTCTGACTGTGAAAAGTCTGTCAGTGCTGAATCATCTGAGTATTTGTATAGTTTACTAAGAGGGCTACTGCTCCGGAAATCATCCGTATAGATTGTGAAAAGAACCGGCGAGAGGACCGTTCCCTGAGGGGCCCCGGTGTGTGTAGTTTTGGAACTAGAAGTAGAATTTTGGAATTTCACAAGCTGTGTTCTGTTAACCAGAAAATCGATAAGCCAGAGAAGAAGATTTGGTCTAACCTGCATGTCAACCAGTTTTTTGGCCATCAGGAATGGCTGTATTGTATTAAAGGCCGATGAAAAATCAATGTATAGTATTCTCACATGAGATCTGGGTTGCTCTAGGTGAGTGTATGTGTCATGTAAAAGTGTCATGGTGGCATCTTCAACCCCTCTATTTCTCTTGTATGCAAACTGAAGGGGGTCAAGTTTGTGCTGAGTTTGATTCAGCAGGCGCTGGAGCATAATCTTCTCAAAACATTTCATGATAATGGGAGTAAGCGCCACTGGTCGATAATCATTTAATTCAGCTGGATTAGATTTTTTGGGGACAGGACAGATTATTGATTGTTTCCACAGTGTTGGAATTTTGTTGAGCTTGACAGACATATTAAATATTCTGGCAAAGACAGGTGCCAGCTGGCTACAGCACTCTCGCAAAACCCTTCCACCAAGACCGTCAGGTCCTGAGGCTTTCCTTACATTAATCTTTTTTAGAATACTCTGTACACACTCTGGAGAAATTTCTGATTCAGTGTCAGCATCATCGCCTGCCGATGGAGTTTCTCTCACACAGTTGAGTGTTGCAGTTAGTTCTTCTGTAAAATCATATTTGTCAAAACGACAATAAAAATCATTTAGTCTCTCAGCAAATTCAACTTGTTCAGTAACATCTAAAACAGTGTCTCTAGCTTGTATCTTCTTCTGACCAGCCATGCTTTTCAGACCTTGCCATGCGTCGTGCATATATCCACCACGAAACAGCAGTTCAATCTTATCTTTATATTCAGATAATAATTATAAAGTAAAAAAAAAATGTATCTGGAGACATTATCTTGGAGTCTGTACTATGTCAGTGTGATACCTGGTACATCACTACATGTATTGGATTGTGGGATGAAAATAAGATAAGCGCGAACTGAATCTGTAAATTTGTAGAGGTAAGTAGCGCTGGCCTGTGTTTGTTAGTCCCCTAGGCCCTAGGGAAGGTTGTTCAGCTGAAATTCGGGACAATAAATTTGTCTTGTCATCCTCTGAGTGTGCATTGAACCTTTTGTATTCTGAATCAGTGAATGTTAACTCTGTTCCTACCAAGTAAGTTATGCAGGTATCCAAGTGAGCATGGTAGATAACCAGAGGCTGAAGAAATGGACCCCTTTACATTAGCACAATAGAAAAAAAAAGCAAGTTTAATTTAGAATGACACACACACTACGGCAGAAAAAAATCCGAAAATCAGAGTGTAACGTCCTTTTCCACGCTGTATCACCAAACAGGGAGACCAGAAAGCACTTTCTACGTGTATGTATCACATTATCAGCTCAGGCGAAACCATCAGCTAGAAAATGATAAAAGAGCTCTGTTTTACACACTGTGGGAGGGAGGACCACATCTAAAACTTTCTGTGTTTCAAGAGCTGCAGGTTCCAAGTTTATTTTTGATCCACAGTGGGCATTGCAATTTGTTTAAATTTCACAAACACTAGACTTATAAATGAGATGTGCACCCACAAGATAAAGCCTGGCTACTGCTAACTGATGACAGCACACGTTTTCTGGTCGCATTCCTTTTTTCAGGGGGTTGGGGGGAGGGGGGTTACGCACACATGGTGTCTTTGTATGCAGTGGCAGTCGGCCCCGTCACATACATGTACCAGGAAATTAATGTGCTCTCCTGATCACATGAATCATTCTGAACGCACGTCTCTTTTCTTTTTTTAATTGTGTCACTCTTTTCCCCGTAGATGCGGACCTTGACCTTGGAAAGCCACAGTTGCAGCTGGGTTTTATGTGTTTCCTGGTGGATCAGAAGACAAACGATCACTTTGTGGTAAGTTCTCCACCAGTCGGTTGACTGCATAAAGAAGTGCGTACAGGAGTCCTTTATTCTCTGTGATGAAGAGTCTCTAATGTTGGCATACACTTATTATTCACAGTTGCCTCGTTTATTCCCACGTGATCCCAGATAGGATGCTCCCCAATTACAGCATAGCAACTGTATGCCTGCACAGCAGCACTGAAAAACTACTGAGTTTGTAGATAATCATAATTATGTACAAACAAAAAGGAGCACCATTAGTTTCCATTAGTTAGCTTGTGTATCTTTGGTGTATGACCCTAGCTGCTACAAAAATATGTAGATACACACATTATAAGAAGAAAGATATATATATATATATATATATATATATATATATATATATATATATATATATATATATATATATATACCATCCTACCGCTCATAGTTGCGGCGATACCCTGAAACCATGGTCGTGAGCGGCTAAAATCACCAATTCATATGGCCTTGGTTGTACCGACCATTTTCCTCCCGGTGGGAGGGGAATGGGGGCCCTATGAATGGTGAGATACCCTTAGATCTGTTAGACGTTTCAGCGGTAGGATGGTAGATTCCCCCCCCCCCCCCCCCCTCTACTGTGGCTTGTAGCCAATATAGGGCAAGGCGGACTTGTCCACTGGCATACAAAGCACACATCTCCTAGATCTAGGCAGCGCTCTCAGCTTTACTTACTTCCCCTACTTTCAAATTGACCTGATTGAGCGCATGTTTTCGGCTTTAGTGACGCCTGTGTTTCTTTTCTATATTAAATGTAATTACATGACATTACACCTAGGCAGTTGCTCCTTCTAAATTATTTAGTCTTTTTCCGCTGAAACCTCTTGCAGAGCTTTAGGGTAGCGACGTCTGCTAGTACTGGAGACGCACCAGATTATTCTGGGGCAGCCTTTTAGTGCTGGTTGGACGCTGCAGCCCTCGTGGGTATCGCCGCATGCTCACCTGATGAGGGTCCCATTGACCCGAAACCATGGTCGTGAGCGGCTAAAATCACCAATTCATATGGCCTTGGTTGTACCGACCATTTTCCTCCCGGTGGGAGGGGAATGGGGGCCCTATGAATGGTGAGATACCCTTAGATCTGTTAGACGTTTCAGCGGTAGGATGGTAGATTCCCCCCCCCCTCCCCCCCCCCCCCTCTACTGTGGCTTGTAGCCAATATAGGGCAAGGTGGACTTGTCCACTGGCATACAAAGCACACATCTCCTAGATCTAGGCAGCGCTCTCAGCTTTACTTACTTCCCCTACTTTCAAATTGACCTGATTGAGCGCATGTTTTCGGCTTTAGCGACGCCTGTGTTTCTTTTCTATATATATATATATATAGCTAAGAGTACTTGGAACACCACATAGTGTGTCGAGAGACCTGGAGTACTCTCCCTAGATGAAGAATCGTCTTTAGTGCAAAGTATTTGAGTTTATTACGCATGCACGCGCGCGCACACACACACACACACACACACACACACTCTCTCTCTCTCTCTCTCTCTCTCTCTCTCTCTCTCTCTCTCTCTCTCTCCCTCTCCCCCTCCCCCAGACAGGTTTTTCAGATTGGGTTTAGCTTCAGAGTGATTTTCAGGATTTCACCCCTGTATTTGTAACATAGTTTTTGCTGTATCTGTTTTGTATCAGTATGTGTAACAGTCCAGTTTATGCATTGTGTGCAGGAAAGTAGGAAATTGAAGTTCTGGTATGTTGATGGGACAGACTATTACAATCAGGTGACGACAGCCTATGAATTTTTCAAGGAGCTGGTTAGACCCGAAAACTTTCCTAGAGGTGAGTGCCTTGCTTGTGTATATATACTCTCAAACCTCTCCTAACTTAGCCGGTCGCTGTATCGGTGAGGTCACTGACCTGCAAATAAGTTGGATTGATTTAAAAATGCACAAGTGAAACACAGTTCACTCTCAGAATAGCATGCCTGTGTACTCTTAGCAAATCAGTTACAGTACTACTGTCATGTGAAATGAGTGAGAAAATGACAGTTGTATTTTCTTTAGTCCCCTTTATGGACCTCAGATACTCTGAAGGCCACTCATATGTGTCAGTAAATCACCATTTGTGACACCCCCCCCCACGATTTGAGTCTGAAGTCACTTTTTGAAGTTTTTGAGGTTTTGATATGATCTTACAGGTTTTTTAATGCTGAATCCAATGGTGAAAACCAGATTAAAATCGGATAATTATTTTTGAAGTTATGATCTGTTGAAATGACGTACCTCATGAAACAAAATAGCCACCTCGGTCGGAAAATCGGGTGTTGCACTATTCAGCTGCATGTAACTTCCGACTCATTTCGTGGCGTAGCGTCACATTTGTTACGTGGTGAATGTTCAAAGAGCCCGTCGTCTTACCGAGGGATACAGTGACAATCAGGCAAACACTTTTCACGTAGCGAGTTCTCATGTTGACTGCGGAAGAAGTCTCATTCACTCACAAAAAGACTCGTGAGCGCGTAGAAAAGTTATAGCTGTGTGGAGTTTATTGCACGTCTCTGGTGTCACACTGCTCGCTGAAGCTTCGCACATATGAGCTTCTCTCGTGCACACCCACACAAACATCTCAGAGCCTTTATACATACGTATAATCTCATAGCGTTCTAGCACATTCTGAACCTCTGTTATAAAGGACCCAATCAAAAATCAGAATGTAAATCACCTCATTACTATTTTAAAAGTGTGAAGAATCCAGAATTATCGAGTACCTGCTTGCCAAATCGACACGCGTTATATAACTCCTAATCATAAACAAGCCATAAAGCGATTTGCACGAGATTTCCGAGAGACTCGGACCTTGCCTGCCTTGGCAAAATTAGCCACAGTCAAAACAAGGTCACTACTTCTAGAATTTTTGTGAAAACAATAGAAACTTCTGGAACACGGAGAACAGATCTACATTATTAAAACACAGTAAAACAATATGAACTAAACGAGGCAACTTCTCTGTTTCACTCAACCTTCTAAAAAAAACCAACACAGCTATTATCTATCAACACAGTACAAAACACAATCAAAACACGCAGCCACGCTCGTAACACCATTTCACTGGTTACCGGCCCCCGCAGTGTAGTGGTTAGCACTTCGGATCATGGACCGGGAGACCCGGGTTCGAATCCCAGCAGAGGCAAGCGGGATTTTTCCTACCTAGGTCGGCTCCTACCCAGAGCGGGTGTGCTATGAACCCGATGGGGAGGCTGTTGCCACACAGCCGAGTTTCACCCACTTCACGGGCGCGACTTTGGGGGTGCTTCCCTTAGTATGACACGTCTTATGATGTGGATGATTACACGGCCGGCACCGCAAGTGCCGTAGTTCCCGGGCCTGGTTAATGCCGGGATATTTATGACAGGAAGCGTGGAATGCGGCCCTGTCTCGCAGTCCCAAACCACATGGACCTCCATAGCATCATCTTACTATCATCCTCATCTCCATCATCATGCATAATAAAAATTGTCCCAGCTTCCGAGTCCTCCGTGGATTCCACCCATTACCTGGGAGGAACACCACTGGAGCTGGCAAAGAGTTGGGGCAGCAAAAAAACCCAAAAAAACACACATTTCACTGGTTGTTGCAGATTATGTTGGCTTTATCAAGAAGTGCATGAAGCAGATGCAAGGGCAACGCTACTCCTTGGCCAAGAAGATCGACCTGGAGATCCAGCACCTGGACAAGGGAGAGGCACCACTCAGCCCAGGTACGCTTACTTCACCCACTCGTTTATTTGTCTTGGTTTTGAAAACCAGCAGTTCTCAAAATATGTTCTCCATATTGATTTTGAGCAACTGCAGGTGACCCATCTGTATACAAGTCCCGATACATTGTGAGAACTTACTGCCTGAGGTGCTGGAGAGGTTTCAGGCTGGGTGAACAGGATGTCAGATTCCAAGGCTGTAGGTCTGAATCCTGAGAGGGTCAAGGTTTGTCCTTAACAAGAACTCTAGTACACTTATAAAATTACATTTGTGGTGGGTGGTAGACAAGAAACCTGAAGACACCCATGCACCCACAAACCCAGCACTGCTGTGTCCGGGACACAGACTTTTTCTGTGGTAGTGACATGCTGGGGATGATGACGAAACATCTCTGTCAGCAAAACCAACTGTCTGCGTATGCTTGCTAGTCTTTCTGCTAATCTTGGAGAGATTCAGGGGATTTTTATACGGCCTGCTAGTCTGTTACGACTGTTAACAGACAAATGGGAGATTTGCTTTTCCTCACTTTTTCCCCCCTTTTTTTGTGGTGATGGGATATTAAAATGTGGTGGTTACTAGGACTAACCTTGTAGACTACACTCCTGAGCAGTAGTCATGTTCAGTATACCGGTAATAAGTTGCATACATACATCTTGACTTTCACCTTCACCTTTCACATTCATTCCAAGGTTGCCTTTTTCTTTTGATCGTAGATGGGATTGAGGGAATTACTACACCCTCAGCAATCTTTTTTCCTTTTTTTTTTTTTTTTTTTTGGTATTGTTTCTGGTTATTGTAAATAACAGAATGTCTTTTTTTGTATTTTCCTCTTGTAAAACTGTCTTTATGCTGCTCTGCTGCTTGAACCAGGAACTCTGGTGTCTTTGGAACACTTCGGTAGGTGATGGTTGACTGTGTTCTTCTCCTGCTTACTCCTCTAAACAATTTCTTTGTTGTTGGGTTTTTTTATTTACTAACACATCTGCTTGAAAATTCCCATGTTGTGCAGGATTGCGTGGTACATGTAGATCCACCTTTATATGCGTACTTAATAATAATAATAATAATGAGTATTGTATAGGCGCTTTACCCAATTTCACGAATCGGCTCAAAGCGCCGCGAACTGAACCCAACACGCACGCTCACGTGAATCACACGCATTCTCCCACACACTGGACATAAACATATTACAATCACGTGGTGCGAAGGGTCAGCTCAGCTATTTAAATTTCGGAATTTAGAATTACATTTATTTTTCAAATTTGGTGGGCTGAACATTTCCAAAGCTGAGGGGGAGGAAGCCGGAGTACCCGGAGAGAACCCCCGACGATCGGCCCGAATGAGCGGTGCCACATACGAGAAGGAAAAATTCTTTGCCCCGAGTGGGACTCGAACCCCCCACCTCTCGCATTGGTGACGAGTCTCTTAACCACTAGACCACCGACCGCCCCAGCGGAAGCGTATTTCTCAAAGTGCGTGTTTGCTGGTGGTGTATAGGTAAATGCACCCTGAAATGGCCAGGGTTTTTTAAACTCTTGAAATGAAGACAGAGCATCGGTGTAAAGGGACAAGATTTGCAAATCGTAGGTCAAGTGTCCGAGTGCGTGTCTTTGTAATTGTAAAGTACACTGCACCACTTGTTTGTGCATGAAACTTTTAAGGTAGGTTTCTCGAGTCTTTCAAAGTGAAGCATGCATGCATACACTCAAAAACCACACACACACGCACGCATGCACGCACGCACACACACACACACACACACGCACGCACACACACAGATTTTAACACATACACAGAAACACACACACACACACACAGAATTAACACATGCACAGAATTCACACACACACACAGAATTCACACACACACACACACACACACACACACACACACACACACACACACACACACACACACACACACACAGTATTAACACATATACAGAAACACACACACACACACACACACACACCTGACGGTTAACGTTCTTTATTTACTTCATAGTAATACGTTTGTGTGTTTCATTCTGTAACCTGTGTGTCTCCCATGCTGTTGTACTAATCGGAGTCCCGCAGGCGTAACATAGTACAGGAAACTTTCAGTAAACTTGGTACATGTAATGTAAATAAACATACACCTGGCTTTTTTTGTTGTTGGTTGGTTCTTTTTTTTTTCTTATTTTCTTTTTTTCAATGTTCTGTTTTACGCACAAGTTCCCGTGCAAGCACAGTTTTCTGCATTAAGTCCTCATTTCGGTTTTTCGTACAAGCCTTTGGCTTTCAGGGAGGACCAAAGGTGTGGGGAACCCAATAACTATTTGGGCTACAGGGATCGATTTTCTCACGCGCCGTGCGACTATGTCTCATATTTTGATAAAATGTCGCATAGAAATTTAGTAAAATGCGTCATATGTCCCACGAACATGACATCACAAGCGCACCAGACAACGCGAAGCAGAGATGCACTGTCCGTGTCAGTCATAGAGTCTGTTACACAAATCTAATTTTAGTGATGAGGCTTTCAGAACCTGAACGTCACTGCACTTAGGAACAGGCTCTCGGCACAGACATGTGACAGAGTGATGCGGGTGAACTTGATTGTCTCATAGAAAACGAAAGTGTCTCATAAAAATGACTGGTCAAGGAGACAATGTCTCATTGGCATTTTTGAGTAAATCCATCCTTGGGCTACCAGCCATGTGAAATCTGAGATGCGAAATATTTTTCTGATAGCCCAAACAATTTTGTGACGGTGTGTGTACGTTTCTGCATTGCCATGCGCGGTGAAAGGAACAAGCAGACGACGCAGGAACCCGTCGCACTAGGCTTCATGTAGAAAGTGCCGATTTCGGTAAACTGGAATTTGTTTATGCTGTCTTGCAAAATTCATTCAGTATTTGGGCTAAGAGGGACATCAGATTGGTTTTCCTGACATGAAATCGATCTTCTCGCGTTTGGCTTCTGGTCCTCTCTGCTTCCAAGCCACTGACTTCTTGTAGAAGAAAATTTGTAACATCATCAGAATTCAGGTCCTTGTCTCTTCTGCCAAGTGTACAGAAGGTAGCCTGTAAATCTGTTATTGGTGGTCTTTCGCTTGTGATCATAATCACAAAAGATTGGAAGTGCATTGCAGGAGCTTTGATGCCTTCCCTTGGATGAACATGATTTGTGTCCCTTTCCGCTAAAAACCCTTCATATCAAGTGTGCAGGATTGTGTTAGATTACAAGCGCTTGTTGAAGATTTTTTACACAAGAACTTTTTTATTTCTTATTTATGTGAGCACTTGCTTACCAGTAGAATATTAGTAATACATGTATTTGTGTCATAATTTTAAAGAATCCCTAAGGCTGATGGCTGTGCATTTTGGTGATGTACTCCTGCGTGTGTCACCATTGGTAATATTTTGTCTACAGTGTACCTGTTAGCTACGCTTTAGAGTGGCACAACCCAAATACTTGTTCATAATGTAGGTGGGGCTTGACAGGTACTGCAGTTATGTGTAAGGCTCGTGATGATTTTTTAATTACATGAACACCAGCGTGATCTCTTCATGTATAACCTTGTATTCTGTTGTGTGTGTACTGGTATTGTTCTCATGGAAATTTGGCAAAACTTGACTTTGTGACTGTAAGTGATGCTGCGTAACGCTCATTTCTGCGGTACAGTATTTTTAAAAGTTGGTTATGCCAAAATCCCACATTGATGACAACTGTATACATCAACTGATCATACAGTGAAATAAAAAGAATGACTAGAAAAATAAGAATGAAGAAAATTTCCTTAACTGACTATCTGAATATTTTCACCACTTGTCCACCAGGCATAGAGCATTTGAACAGGATGGGTAAGTGGCCCCTGGATGTCAGCAGTGTCTGGTCCGTCCCATGTTGCACCTGGCAGTGGAGTTGTGTGTTAGTGTTGGTGGAGATTTTCTTTTCTTGTCCACTGTGTGCGTGTGTCTAAGACGGTCGTGTTGTGGTCTGATTATCTGGACGGTGCCTGGTTTGTGTGTGTTTTTTATTTTGTAACCTGGATGACCGTGGGTGTTTTGAGTAACTGTTTCAGTGTAGACGTGGAGAATGTTTGCATTTGGTTTGGTTTTGAGTTTCAGTTTTAACAGTTATCACTGTGTGATGAGTTTGATGAGGAATGCGTAGAAACTACCGTTTTCTGTTGCATCACAGCATGTATCCAACACTTTTTGTTCTAAGGAGAGAAAAAGAAGAGAGAAACAAGTAGCACTTGTGTGTGTAGAACAGTCACAAGTACTGATAAGCATGGGTCATGGAAAGTGGCCAGGTTGCTTTTCCAAGAAATTTCCATATCAGAATGTACTCTGCATCTGAAATGCTCTTTACACGTGAAGTTTAGGTTGTTTGATTTTAAAGGAACAGGTGAACGAGATAAGAGCTCAACATGGCACAATCGACACACATATTTTAGAACAAAAGCTTTTGTTCAGATTATTGTATGATGTCTTTCTGTTTAATGCTAGTGGAGATAACTTGCTCACCCTTTCTTACTGTTTCTTGTTTGTCTGCATGTTAGTTTTCATCTTGACAAGAATGACATGTTAGTATGTGTGTGTGTGTGTGGGCACATTTTGGGTTATACCTGTTCTGGTGCCCTCTCAGTGTTTCCCTTGCAATGTTAACTACACCAGCTGGATTTTAGTATTTTACCTGCTACCCACAGTGCATGTTAGGCTCCGTATAGCTTTGGAAGAATAGTTGGAGGAGGATCAGATTCTCGCAGCAGATGGTGTTGGTTCATTTGGTTCATGCGGTAGTTTCAAGAGGAATGGTTTATTGAGCCAGAGGAGGCAGCGTCCCTAATTTGCTTTTTGATTCAAGGAATTGTGTTTGGAATGGGTAATGATGAGAGAAGGTATGCTAGTTACAATATATATATTTTCGTTGATATGCACGATGATGTTGTGATGCATTGCACGATTAGATTGTAGAACTTTCCAGAACCAAGCAGTATGTGGAATTCTGTTCTCTTATGAATTGAATGTGTTTATCAGTATATATGTACTTACGTATTCAGAATATCTGCAGCACGTTTGGCAGAAGGAGTTTAGTAGCAAAGATAAGCAAGTTATGTTTGTACTGCATGATGTGTATGGCCGGCTATATTCTCTTTCAATATTTATTGAGGTCAGTATTCAAATTACTGGTCAGCAGTAAAATTGAAGGCCATACATGCATGCTAAGAGTACACATAAAGTGACAGCTTTTTTAGCCGAAGTCGCAATGAGTGAAGGAGGAAGAAGTTACATCATACAGATAGTTCGGAATCTTTTTCTTTTTCTTTTTTGTGTGCCACATGAGTACTAGTATGGCAAAATGCACTTTCCACCAGTTTACTCTGATATTTGTACATTGTATAGTTAACCTGTTAACTTGTCATTAGGAATTTATCTTTCTTTTTTTTTTTTCCTTTTTTTTTTTTTTTAACCACCTTTGTGTTTTACCTCTGGACAGTTTGCATCAGCTCAGTGCCCAGTTTCAGCTGTTGCAACAGCATACAGATACATGTATTATACTCTCAATATTATCTATTTTTTGTATAAGCTTTATAGCCATTTTGAAGCAGCAGGTTGATCAGTAGCTTGTGTACATTTCATGTTACGAAAAGGTGGTGGACCTTTTTTTTTTTTTTTTTTTTGTAAACTTTTTTTATCAACACCATTGACCTTTCACCAGTTGGGATGATTTTCAGGAGCACAGGATCTAATTATGTTTTCGTCTGAAAATACACCGTACAGTTACTGAGTTAGTAAAACAGGGTGTTTGTTTGGTTGCAGGGTTTGGGAAAGAGGACACTAGGCCAATCGAGGAAATTGTTCGAGAGAAGCTGCTGACGGTGCTGGAATCTGCTTACCCCAATGTGCTGGCTGTCGAAGACTTGGTTAGGTAAGGGCAGTAGTGTTTTGTTCGGAGAGTACTGGCTAATAACTGTGCTATTTCAAGTCTTCAAAGAGGCAAAACTGCTTGTGAGAGCAATAGTGGTTATAAATTTTGGACTTCTATTTACACAGGCTAACACAGCATGTTACAGAAATACAGTAGTCATAAATTTTCAGACTGATAGAGGTAAAGACAGCGAGTTAGAGAGCGGGACAGTTGATGTAAATTTTCTAACAAGCAATCCAAATTGATGTCGTACGTACCTCGTAATTTTCCATTTTTGCTGTCAATGTGTGTTGTACACTTGTAATTTTCTTTTTGTAAATGTTCTGACAATCAAACCAAACTGCTGTAGCAGCTAGTAATCTTCTGTCTTTGCTGTAAACTAGTAATTTTCTAGTTGTAAATGTTCTGACTTGCAAACCGAACTGCTGTACGCGTACGTAGTACCTAATAATTTCTGTCATTGCTGTAGTTCAAGATGTATATGTAGAACACGTACTGAAAGTTTCTGCTGTTTTCAGAATCACAGCATCTGATGAGACGATAGTGCTACAGCAGCTGCAGGAGTTGAGAGGTCGCGAGCTGATCCGTGAGATGGAAAAGGGAGGCTTCGTCCGACAGGTGCTGGATGAGAAGACTGGTGGCACAGGTAAGCGAGAGATTAAAGTGATAATATTACTGCTGTACATTTGCTGATTTGAATTGGAGAACCTTTCATGCCATAGAGAGCATTTCTTTCCCTCACCAAGCTATTGGGTTGGCTTTGTTTATTGGCTGTGTGTTTAGCATCCTTTCCACCTTCAAGACCACATGTAGTAGCGAAGATAGGGTAACAAGGAAAAGGTCAGCACAAAGTTTGGTTTTCAGTTTTCAAGCTATAGGGAAAAGCACCCCCTAATTTAAGACGATACAAATCATGTGCATCAGCATATAGATAATCACCATTGCAGATCATGGTATGTGAGGCTTCATGTCTACCGTCATCTTGGAAAAGGTCCTTGTGGCATTGATTTGATAGGCATTTAGGCCTTTTATTCCAGATGGAGGCAGATTTTTTTTTTTTTTTTTTTTTTTGCTGCCACAACTCTTTGCCGGCTCCAGTGGTGTTCCTCCCTGGTAATGGGTGGAATCCACGGAGGGCTCGGAAGTTGGGGCAATTTTTATTATGCATGATGATGGAGATGAGGATGATAGTAAGATGATGCTATGGAGGTCCGTGTGGTTTGGGACTGCGGGACAGGGCCGCATACCACACTTCCTGTCATAAATATCCCGGCATTAACCAGGCCCGGGAACTACGGCACCTGCGGAGCCGGCCGTGTAATCATCCACATCATAAGACGTGTCATACCAAGGGAAGCACCCCCAAAGTCGCACCCGTGAAGTGGGTGAAGCTCGGCTGTGTGGCAACAGCCTCCCCATTGGGCCCATAGCACACCCGCTCTGGGTAGGAGCCGACCTAGGTAGGAAAAATCCCGCTTGCCTTGGCTGGGACTCGAACCCGGGTCTGCCGGTCCATAGTCCGAAGTGCTAACCACTACACTACGGGGGCCGGTATGGAGGCAGATGTTGGCAGCGGTCTTTGTCACTTAGGCAGCCAAACACCTAGAAATAGCTTCCACACTTGTATTGAATTAAGCGAAACATTTGTTGGTTTATCAAACTGCTGTAGTGTCTTGGAACTCAGGTGACTTGGGATTCATCATGTCAGGGCTGAGCTTTAGCGGGCGCCCGAGGCGCCTAAAAATCACGTCGGGCTCCCTCGGATCACAGTTTCAATCGCCCGCCTGGTGCCTTGATATATTCCGGCCTGATCGGTAGATTCCGCTTACTGACACACCTCCACTGGACTGGTAATACGCGGCAGTACACACGTACGCCGTCGCTGAACCCGCTGACCGCCTCAGCGTCCAGAGCTCCCATTTCACCATCGCACAGACTGGTCTAAAAATAGTGCAGATACAGCAAAATTTCTCATCAAAGAGTCGGGCTCCTTGAAAAATTGTTGGGCTCCCTCAACTTCCCTGGTTGGGAGCCCGACTGGCTCCTTAGTCGGGCTTGCTAAATCTCAGCCCTGTCATGTTCGTCATGGAAATCATTATGTTACACTTCGAATTCATTATGTTACTCAAGGAACTCATGACATTACTGGTGACTTTCCAGAGGTGCAGATGGTGAAGCAGATGCCAACCATCGCAGCCAACCAGCAGCCAACCATCGCCATCATCACAGCCTTGTACCATGAGAAGATGGCCGTGGACTCCATGATGGACAACAAGACGACCTACGTCAGGTACAAGACAGAGGGTAAGTGCAAATTATCAGTCACCTTCGTTTCATATTCATTTGTATTTTTTGGAATGGATGACTCCACTCCCATCAGTCAAAAGGGTTAAGCCCCCAGAATTCAGCCAATCGCATCCTGCGGCATAATGAGTGCAACACGTGGCACGGTCTGGCTAAACTTTCTTTCCAGACACTGCAGCGGGGGATGTACATGTAGTTCGATATGACTGGAACATGGAAAGAAAGCAGTAAGTCCATTGACGTCATTTGAGGAAAAAGACCATTACGTCACTGCTGATCACCTTCAAATCAACCCTTTTCCCATGCATTGATGTACTGCGTTTTGCCAATACTGTACATGGCAGAGTGGCGTCGTCTATTGGTCACCAATAAGCACAAGTAGAAGGGTGCTCTAAAGTACCCATACAGGGACTTCTTTCATACCACCATGGTAAGACAGTGTTTCAGTGCTTGGGAATGTTTTGCAGGTGAATCAAATGTGTACACCACTGGCTTCATTGGGGAGCACAAGGTGGTCTCCACCAAACTGCCACAGATCGGTCACTTCCGTGCCGCGCAGATCTCGTCCGGAAGCATCACCACACGTTTGCTCGGTGAGTGCCAGTTTGCTAGAAACTTTATAAGGCTGATAAGTATGCATAGCAGTTACGTACCCGTAGCTGGACTTCAGTTTGAATGAGGGGACATAACTCCAAATTTAGTGATTCAAAATGGATTGTCTCCCTTGTGCCTAGAAAGTCGAGATGCCAGCGATGAATTCTGAACTGCGGTTTCACCAGTGCCAGTCTCAGGATGTGCAGAGATTAACTATGAACTTGCTATGAAAAGTGTTCATTGTAGGACCTGAAGTTTTTCCTTTTTTCTTTAGTTTGTATTTACTTGAGAATTGGTGATTTCATATTTGTTTTGTAAAGACAAAAAACCCCAGCAATTTTTTTGGTCAAAATAGTAACAATAATTTCTTCATTTCCAGGCACATTCCAGAACATAGAGCATGTATTTATCGTCGGCGTAGCAGGCGGTGTGCCACGATTTGCTGATTACTACAGACATCCCCGTCTTGGGGACATCATTTTTTCTAAGCGTGACGCAAAGGGATATCTGTACTACTACTGTGACAAAATCACACAGGTGAGGTGTCAGCAGGTTAGCGTAATAGTTGGACAAATGTTCACAATCTAACTGAATGTTTCTTTGTCATGGTCATTCCAGTAACGGCCTTCTTTTTACAGAGAAGTACAGAAGTACACAGTATTTCGCACAGAATTTATAACACTGCATTCGATTGTGGATTTAACCCCTTATAAAACTGGCTTCAACAAAGATACATGGGCAAGGTTTACTTTGTCAGACAGGGCTAAACATTTAAGAGACCCTTGATATGTTGTTAAAAAAAAAAATTCTTGGGGCTGAATGAGGCTATTGAGTGCCACGTCTTGAACTGACCAGCAACAATTGATACAAGTTGTTATGACAGCAACCTACTCAGATGATCCCCCCCCCCCCCCCCCCCACCACCACCACCACCCCCGCCAAAGGAAAGACACCTGTAGCTTTTGCAGTAGTATGAAATACAACAGTCTGGTTCATTTCACGCAACATTACCACTGGGGGGAAAAAAAAAAAAAAAGCTACTTCACCGTCCATTTAAACTCGGACATGTCAAAGTACAGAAAGATCTAAATCATGTTTGACTGTCGACCCAGGACAAAGAAGGAGAGATTAACTACAACTTGAAAACCTGGGCACCTAGAGACGTGGAACTTCAGCGAATCGTGGAGCGCATTCAGGAGAGTAGGGGGGCAAACCCGGAGTACGCACCGTGGGAACGCTACATGCAAGAGGGTCAGGAGTTGCTCAAGGGGCAGGAGGCCAGCTACATGCGTCCACCACCAGAGACAGACCGTCTCTACATGGACATCGGTGATAAGCAGGTAGGGAACGTCTCGCTGAAAGTCTATTCTGTCTGCTTTCATAGCTGACATTGCTTTTTGGACTCTCTTGATCAACATGTTTGTGTATGTAACAACCCTCTGTCGTCGGTCTGTGTCCGTGTGTGTGTTTAAGTCTGTCTGTGTACGTTTGTGCTTGTTCAAATAATAATAATTATAACGGTAATAATAATACAGTTCAGCAGCCTCTGTTCTTCAAGAAATCAGGTGTTTTGGAACCCTCACTAGTTTTCTAGGCATGTGGTCACTCTACATTCAAGCTAAATTAAAGCGACACATCTGGCTCAGTGCTGTCGGGCCCACCCATGGCTTGCCACAAACAGGCTTGCTCCATCTTTACTAAGCCAACTTTTGTTTTGGAACAGTTTCACTCGTCTGTGCGCCAGGACACTATCTTGATGATTAGTACAGCTCTTAATGCGATCCAACGTTGTTTACACTGCGCGAGCGGTGAAACATTCAAAGTCTACAACTGTTGTTACATTACTGGCTCGTCAGCGCCAAGGCCAATTTCCACCATTTTTTTTAATGACTTTTGTTTGCTGTTTTCCTGCTGTTTTGCGAGGAAAACAAAAAAAAAAATGTTAGACTGCAGTACACCCCCTCCCCATTGTTGGTTTTGAGGAACGCTTGACATTACCCACATTTCCTCTTTTTTCTTTATAACACTAACTGTTTTCCTCGTTTTTGGGCTGCAGGAAGACTCATGCCTGTATTTCCCATATCACTGACACTTTCCACTATCATTGTGTGTCTATAGGTGATCGAAGTGCAGCACCCAGAGCCTCCAGATGGAATCAAGCGTCGTACGGACGTCCCCGCTGTTCACTTTGGGGTCATGGGTGCCGGAAGACCTGTGCGGCAAGAGGTGTCGCGCCACGATTTCTGCAGTCGCTACAACATCGTCGCCTGCGACTCCGAGTTTGACCAGGTGCTGGAATCCATCGTTGGCAATCGCAAGGACAGTTTCATGTTTGTTCGCGGTGTGTCGGACTATATCGACGGCATGCACAGCAAAGAGTGGCAACCGTATGCAGCGCTGGCGGCCGCGGCGGCAACCAAGGCCATCATCAAGTCCTTGCACAACCCACAGTTGGATGACGACTGAACACATCATCCGATCATAACTCATTCATGACTGACCGTTTCTCATTATGCACCAGCTGCAGCTGATTCCTACTCCAGTCTTCGCAGATGGCTACTTGAGTCCACTCTTTGTCAGATTCAGGAAGCGCTGTATTCTTCCAGATGATAACTTCTTTCTGCCACTGGGTAGATACCTGATATCATTCTTTGGTTTCTAGGATTGCAGAGAAGGTTGGTCTGATTAACAGTGTCTGTATCTGACCGTTTCTTACCCTTTTATACGACACTCAGCCTTTTTCCTGATCTAAATGGGTGATCTAAATACATTAGATGGTGTTTTCCTCAAATTATGCATCTCACCCTGTCCTGATTTTTTTTCTGACAGTCTCGGTTCAGAATGCCTTTTTTTCTTCTTTTTTTTAAAGTGATGGAATGCATTAGCTCAAAACATGTCCAGTCTCGGGGATTATTGCTGCCAGTCACATGTCATCAGTATGTGATCGGTTGGTGCTTTGGTTTTGAACATCTCTGCCATAGAGCGAGTGGAGATGGTCACAGTGGGCATGTGATGGGGGCACAGGAACTATCTGCCCTGCACAGTCCAGCTCAACACTGTTCAGTTTAAACAGGCTGGCCACATTTGAGTTGTTTTTCTACTGCGGCGCATAAGTAAGCAAACAAGCACAAGAGCCACAGCCGTGAGGATTAGAATGGACAGTATTAGAAAGCCTCCCAATTTTTATTCCAGTGGGACTGAAGAGTCGAACTCGCGTTCGTGCAGCTTGGAGCACAGGGGATTCATTGGTTGAGCTGTTCCAGCTGCCTAAAGTCATTGGTCTTGCCGTATTGGTGAATTACACAACTGTGTTCTGTTTGACAGTAGCTGGTGACTCTAAATATCACACAATCACAACAGGTGATCACCCAAGCATAGCAAGTTGTCAGTGTCTCACTGTAGCGGTTACGGTAGATAGCAATGTCCTGACTTCGGTTTTGTAGGGGAAATATTTAGTGTTCACTGTAGTGTCTAAAGAAAATGTGTATATTTTTTCCTTCAAATTGTATTGTATAGTACATTCGGTTGGCACGCAACACAGTTATAAAGAAAAGCAAAAAGAATTTAAGCAAATCATATAATTGTAAATGTAATTGTATTTAGATGACTGTGTCAGCAGGAGTGGGTTCTAGCTGTGTTTAGGTACATGTAGTTGTGTATAAAGAAGACCATTGTCTGGTCTTTGAATCAGTTGTAGTTACTTGAGACTGCTGCTACATGTAGATGTTCACAAAGCAATAGAACAAAAAACTTACTTATTTACTTACTTAGGCCCATGGCTCCAAGTGGAGCATAGGCCATCGACGACCCTTCGCTATCGCACTCTGTTCTGGGCTGTTCTTGCCACTCCAGTCCAGTTGGTCGCCTGCTTAATATGTAGCTCTGCCTCGGTGTCCCGCCTCCAGCTGTTTGGCCGGCCTCTCTTCCTTTTCCCCTATGGGTTCCATGTCAGGGCTTGGCGTGTGGTGCTGGATGCTGGCTTCCTGAGGGTGTGTCCAATCCAGAATAGAACAAAAAAGGCTCTTGGAAATAGTGAAGCCCTTCCAAACCCCCCACCCCCCTAGAGAAGCGAACGGTGCACACAGTCAAGTAAAGGTAGTCACATGACATTGAAAGTTCTCGACACAAGAGAGAAAGCCGAGTACAGGTTGAAGTGACAGTCTTCATGATGTTGGGTGTCATCTCAGTCTATTTCTCTGTGTGTTCCAGCCAGCGTTACGTAGTGGGTGTGTGGTTTTCATGATGGGGTATGTGGTGAGGAATTCCTAGAGGGCTTCTGTTGGGTGTATTCAAGACAAGGGAGAAATGCTCATGAAAATTCATCTTTGTTATATTATTAGTGTTACCATTGTTTTTTAGAGGTGTTGGTCTTCGTCTTTCTGTTTTCGTTGTTTTTTTGTTTTTTTTTTAAAATATTGTTGCAGCTAGTGAAAATGTTTTTGAATGAGTGTTCTGCAAATAATACTTGAAACGGTATGCCCTCGTTTGTTTTTTCTTTTGGTAGTTGTTTAAAATCCCATTTGTTGTTGACATTTTTATTACCATTGTTGTTGATCTTGAAATATATGCTGCTTTGGTCTCATGAAATGCGTTATAGCGCCATAGCATAGCTGTGCTTTGAAATGACCATTCATTCTTTTTCTCATTAATTTGTTTATGCTTGTGCCAAGTTATATACTGATTGACACTCTTTTTTTTCTTCTCTTTTTTTGCGAAGTACAAAAATGAAATACGTAATGCTCACACACTATCAAATGCAGTAACATGGTGTTATTTTCTGTATGTGTGTTGACAGTGGCATGTAATACAGGCATGTTCTACGAATGTAGGAAGAATAAAAGTGAAATTAACGGAGTAACGGTACCAACATGCTGTACATACCAAACATTAATTTTTACACCTAAGATGCAGTCACGCACAGCACACATTTAATACTGTTGGGTGATAGCTTGAAGTATGTGGTGTATATATTTTGTTGTGAAGCCTAATTTAACATGAAAGGGTTGTTGAAGATGAGACACGATCCATAAAGTCCACACATTCCATGCATCTAAACAACAGAAATTTAATGTAAGTTAATCAGCAGAAACATTTCTTTCTGTTGGCTTGTTTTCCAATTTCTGTGGTGCAAAAGCAGTATGAAAAACCTGTGACCACGCAGTTCCAAGTGATTGTTTCTTGTTTTCTGGCTTGTCTCGAAAGAGAAAACTATTTGATGGGTCCAGTTTGCTTCAGTTTTGGTTCATGCATTATTCTCAGGTTGTCACTTCCATTCCAAGAACAAACAAACAAAAAAATTGAAGAAAACCAAGAATATTTCCGGCTGATTTTTATTTTGGTCTTGTTCTTTTTTTTTCTTTTGAAAGTAAAATTGCTCTCACTTAAAATGTGAAGGTGGTTTTCCATGTGAGTCATTTGTTTTTTCAACACTTTCTTTGTGTTTAATTTCGGTCAAGGTTCGAAAATATCTGACTTTTTTTTTGTTTTTTTTTTGTTTTTATTTGCTGCAATAGTTAGTGTTGGAACTCTGAATTGTTACTAGCTGGTAGCCTAGTATAATAGTAGAGCTACATACAACTGCTATTTGAGAATCTTTCTGCGCACACTGCTTTGATTATAGAAAAAAAAAAGACACCATTTGCACAGCTTCAAATTTCTCCCACCTTTCTTCAAGAATCTTGACAGACTAGAAATTGACTATGTGCCTCTTCAAACCACTGCTGCTCGCTGTTTATCATGGCAATGCAACCATGCTGTGCATTATACCGGACTGCCTTCCATGTTAAATGCATGTTAGATGTATATGTGTCTATCTTGATGGCTAAAAAGGAGGAGATTCTGCTTGACTTTATTGACAGCATTTGCATTTCCTTTCTTCATTTTAGCAGGTACTGGAAGGGTCACATGCCCAACGTGTACATCAGTGACCAAATGCATACTAAATAGACTTCAGTGACTTCTTCTTTCATTTAATTTCCCTAGGACTGACTGAAAAAAACACAGCAACCAAAAAAAAAAAAAAAAAAAAAAGACTCAGTATGTGATTATGAACTTTCAAGAGCTAATTCCAAAGTGTTGATAGATGTGCAGACTGGTACATGTGTTCTAAAACATTCCGTGTGTAAAGAAAGCAGTTTTTCCACTGGTCATTTTGAATTTGTTACTGTTCTGAGAAGTGATCAGATGTGGTGGACTGAATAATACAGGCAATTCGAGAAAAGAGCCAAACAGTTTTGTCCTGGTTCCCCCCTCCCCGGCACCATCAGCTTAGAAGAACCTGCTTACCACCAAGTTTGCAGAAAACTGTGCAAGAATACCTCACTTTAATTAGCTTGAAAAGATATTTACATGTATCCTTGTTCATCAGTACATGTACTTGTACTCAGATTTTCTGTATTGGATATTATGCTGCAGTTTTAGGTATGTCTGCATTTTTATGTCATTTGTACAGATATGTTGTTGTTGGTTTCTCCAAAGATCGTAAGGAAGAAGAGTCCTTCATATCGTACCTTTTGTCTGGGTGACTACCCCTTCAGCAAAAACTAAGTGATCTTAAAAAAGAGATAGTCACCTAAAAGAGGTGTCAGAAATGAGGAAATGAAAGCAGGTGGTCTCGCAAGTGAGGTTCCACTGAACTGATGGAAAGCAGGTGGTCTCCCAAAACGAGGCTCCACTGCACTGGTAAGTCCCCATGCCACAGTTTGCCGGAAGAACATGATGTGAAGGTCTGCGACTTGCTGTTGATATTTTGTACTCTGTCCTTAGGGGGGGAAAAATTTAGGTGCTGTTCTCATTGTTTATGGTCTTTGGGTTTCCCCATTATGCAAAACAACAGCAATACACAAGATGGTGTGATAATGACTGGGACGCTGTCAAGCTTGTACATGTACAATGATTTATTTAGTGCTTTGGTCAAGGGGTGTGTAGATTTTCAGGTGTATGCTTGTGCCAGCGTATTTCCATTGTAACAAACGCTACATGCACAAAGTTATATATGTATTTCTCATGCACATGTATTGCAAACTCTGGATGTGTTGTGTCTGTCTTGAGTGTACTTGTCACAACTTGAAACAGACTGGTTAGAATTGTGTTCACTACCCAGTAATGAGCATGCATAGGGCAGAGCATGGTCACATCTCTCATTATTCCCATCGGAATCATCGATTTCCAATCATATGCACATTTATTGCTTCAAGATCAGCGTGAAAATTACTGCCATTTCCCTGAACGTGACCGATACAATGTATCTTGCATGCGTTGTAAAAATCATCAGTATTTTGTGTTGTTGTCTCTCATCTGTGGATAGTACACAGACGTACCATCAGGTGGTTTTGAAACGAGATTTGGTATGCTGGCTGGTTTCAGTCAGCACGAGTCAAACATTTATGGACAGAAATACAGCTTGTATATCTGAAAGCGTTTTGTCCATTCTCAGATCGCTTCCTTATTCATTGTATTCCTTGTCTGCCTACCTTGTAGAGCTTAGCTGCATCCAACTTTGCATAATTGCCCTGAACTAAACACAGCCCTTTGCGTAACTTGCCAGTTCCAAAATGACACGTATCAGTGTTTCTCTTTTTTTTTCTTTTTCTTTTCTTTCCTAAACATATATTTTGATCAGGTGAAGATGAAGAATAAATTGCTTTTACTTACCGAGTCCATCTGTGTGTGCATGTATTTTGAGTGTGGTGGGCAAGGACTGCATTATGGAAAAAGCGGCAGTGTGTGTGTGTGTGTGTGTGTTGAGAAAGGGGCGGGAGCCAGCTTTCACCGAGACAAAATCTCCTGATGGGAGACTTTCCAAAACATGGAAACCTCATCTGCAATTAAAAGAGGCCCACCGAGGACTTGGAAGCATCTTCTAAACAAATGGCACTAAAATGAATAATCAACTGAAAGTTCTGAAATCACGAAAAAAAAGAAAAATAAGTCATTCATGAATATAAAGTGGGCAGCCCAGTTTGAAAACTCCATGTCACAAGTGTGTGCAAACTAAGATTCACTCTAGCTGAATTTCTCACAACTGACACATTATGTAAAATGCGACGAAAATTAAGAAGAATGTCAAAACCGCAATCAGGCAAACTAACAATTACATGAAAAAAACACACTCAGGCAAACAGTTGCATAAATTTTTTTTCTTTAAAACGGAATCAGCACTTCTCACACAGAACACTGCAGTATCACCTGAGCATACAATTTTCAACACACTAAATCGAGTGAAAAGGTTTGAAAACACATATTCTTCAGAATCAAGACATGTTCATAATCCCGATGAACCTCTCATTATTTTGAGTACATCATTTGGCACCAGAAGTTTCTCGCCGATGGAAGCACTCAATGAAAGATTCTTTAGAACAAAACAAGGCCCATGCATTACAAAAACAACAACAACAACAAAAACTGTGAAATCTACACAGTGACCTCAGTTCACAGATTTTATTTCCTTTGGCATGGAAAAACAGAAGAAAAACAAAGAAAAAATACAAATGACAGGGTAGTGTAGGATAAGAAAATACTGACATCATGGCATTTGGCTAAACTATTTTCAGATTACTTCACGATGACATTGCATTATGTTTCTTCTGTGCTATACTCAAAATGGTGATACACCAAAACTCCACGACAATCTCTAAATGTAAGCAATGACAGTCTGCATAAAACCATTCAACATAATCATCGCTGTTAAGAGTCAATGATGGACATTTGCATTATCAAAAGTGGTGGTATGAATCAACTACATGATCGCATAGTACTGGGTAATTGCAGACAACAGATAAAACACAGGTTAAGCAAGGCAGCATATAAGCAATAAACTGATGAACATTTTCATTATCAAGAGTGGTTGTCATTACAGCATGAAAGAAAACGCCATGTGCTTACATCTGCTTACAAAAGAAAAACAGATTGAGTAAAGAGCAAAATACAAGAACTAATACGGATCCAATAACACAAGACTATACTAAGATTTGTCCATGGTCTGCATGTCATGGATGATCTTATGGCTGCAGACTTACTGAAACTTTTCACGTGGGGGTTGTCCTGAAGTGCTGGGGTGAACCATTATGCATTGTCTCGGAACTTACTGCAGTTACATATAAACAATAGTAGTTGTTTCTTGGCTGACCATTCCCAGTGTATTCCACTTGGACGAGAGGATTATGCGTGTGACTGTTTTCAGCTGCCTCGCCACAAGGGCAGACACACCCCAGCTTCGGAGGACTTTAAATCTCTGCTGTCAGGGAATTGTTATGCTAAAAGCTCATCATGGCTGAAGATAATCCCCACATAACGATGACAGCAACAACAACATTTTGCTTCATCCTCGCTGATCTGGACAGTCAACAATGACGAAAGTCTTTGTGCAAGGTGAGTAAACAACAGCCATACATACATTTATACTGTGGTGCAGACTGTCCATCACAAACCAACACTACTGCAAAAAAGATCGTCACACAAACACTCTCATGAGAAATGTTCTTCAAAGCTGTGTTTCTTCCGAGAACTGATATCCCATTGTCCACAAAAGAGGCTTGTCCGTTTCCACAGTAACACAGCGGTCACTGTACGTGTTGGACGTGCTAACTAGTTCACCGAATGCCAACGGCTGGTCATCTGAAAACAGAAATCACCCTTCACCTTTACTGTACCTCACTCGACACAACATGTGCCGAACATCACTGGTGTCAACACACCATGTTGTTGGTGTCGAGGTTCCCAATCGTTTACACAGCAAAATCGGCAACCAAAGGATCAGAGTAAATTCAAGTGTAATTATTTTCCCAAGAAAGTTGTTTGCGAGTCAGTAAGGAAGGAATGCAAAACTGCACTAAAGCAGGTGGATAAACAGACATACTATCAGAGAGAAAGCGGAAAGAGAGAGAGAATTTTCTCATTGCGTTGGTTCCATGGTTATTGTGTGTTTATCTATTTTTCTTCTCTGTGTGTGTGTGTGTGTGTGTGTGTGTGTGTGTGTGTGTGTGTGTGTGTGTGTGTGTGTGTGTGTGTGCTTTTCAGCTCACTTGCGTCATGAGTGTACATACTGACCCTCCACTGTCTGTGTCTGCATATGTTGTCTGTGTGTCCATAATAACTTAAACATTGGCTTTTGCTCTTTTCTTTCTTTTTTTTCTTTTTTTTTTAAACTGTCCTCCTGTCTGCATGATTTTAATCTGGCCAAAATTTGACCCTTCACTAGTGCATAATCCCCTGCAGATTCCTTACTCAGGTTCCACTTGAGTCCTGAGGTGGTCACATGATCACAGCGACAGCCAATGGGAATCAACCCGCACCACTCAGCTTCAAGGTCAGTGTCAACATGGATCACAGATTTTCCCTGAAAAATACACACACACACACACACACACACACACACACACACACACACACACACAGAACATGGTGTTAAAAAAAAAAAAATTGCAGTGGCCAACATGCATTTTTCACAGGAAAAAAAAAAACGCTAAAAATATAAACAAAAATATTACCAGAAAACACTACTAAAAGTCATCAGTTAATCATTGTTGATGTATTTTTTTCTCTCTTTCTCTCCTGCTGTTTTATCTGTGTCTCCTTTTCTTCCAGTGGTTTCAAAAATTTTCACCATTACTATTCCTGCTATACAGTTTCAAAAATTTTCACCATTACTATTCCTGCTATACAGTTTAAAAGAGGGATTGTGAATGAGGTGACAACCAACCGGAGGTAGAAGGCACGCGAGGGATCCCTTGGAGATGAGGTATACCGGTTTACTGGTGAGCTCAGCCCCTTTAAAAAGAGTGGCAATATTGGCGAAGTGGTGATCCATGCGGCCGCCGACACTTCCAACCACGATGATCTGCTCCACCTGAATAAATCAACAATCAGCACCGATCAGCCATAATTGCTACTGATCAGGTTTTCTCTGAAGTAGTGAAGCACTCTCCAAAAGCATGTACACCACCAACACAGTCCACATGGCCAACAAGAGGCGGTCATAATATCTAACCACTTCCAAAGTTCTTGACAATGTCACGCTGGTGTTTCCCATTTTGCAATTAAAAAAAAGCAAGGGGGGTCAGTAAATATATGTATTGCACTAAAAAAAAAAAAAAAAAAAACCCCAAAACATGCCTACACATTTCTTATGCCAGAAAGTTGCACAGTATGATTTCTACTGTCACTTGACTGGCTAGTGACCTGGCTCTGCATGTAGAAGTCGAGGTTAAGGATTTTAGCCCCGGGTTAGAGTCTAACCTCAATCTAAACTAGCTCTAGGGTTAAATGTTTTTTGTTTTAAATCAGGAAGCGGGTCCATTCCAGCAAGATGCCTATGCCGTTACAGAAGGATTTATTTCTTCCTGCCTTTTTTAATATAATTTTGTTTTTTGGGTTTCATTTGTCCTAGTCTGGGTTAGGCCCGTAGCCGTGGGTTAAATTAACCTCGACTTTTACATTTGGGCCCTGTGTAATAAAACTCATGTTGCGCACCACTGACTGCCCTCCAGTTGTAACTGACAAGGGATTAGCCCAGCAAGTAAGGCGGTTGTCAAAGCATTGACACATGGGAGCTATCAGGGCCATTTAAAAATGTGTTCGAGTACACAGAGGTCCCTAATGAAAATGCATAGGGTGTCCCCAAAATGCAAAATATACCCCAAAATAGCAATAAACGCGACCCCTGTATTGATGGGGTAGAGTTAACCAGCCAGATGTCACAAGTCACAATTTTCAATACAAGGTCTTATATCAAATTTGTTTCGCCAATATGACATTAACATCTACAAATGTGAACCAGTTTGAACTGGTGCGTCGGCAGAGTGACATTTTTACTACCAAATGTTTTCATCTCCTATGCAGAGTTGTGCGACACCCCCCTAAGACTTCCCCAGTAAGTAATCTATGAGGACATGCACTTGTACACTACCAACCTGCATGGACTTTGTTTTCTCCAGAGTGACACGCAGGCACTTGGTGAAGTCAGTTTCATCCTGGTCCGGGGTGTTGATGATTGGCACAGACTGAAAATAAGTCCACTCTTACATATTTATCGCCTGAATATGTAAAACACATATTGCACATGTATATATGGCTAAGATTATACTGTATGCATGATCAAAACGCTCTTTATCCAAATCGCGACCTCTACACGTGGAAAAACTGTGGACCCCCATGCCGCACACACATACACGCACGCACGCACACACACACACACACACACACACACACACACACACACAGAATCAGAATCAGAAATCACATAATCAGAAATCACACAATCAGAAACCCAAATTAACAGATTCAATGCTAAATGTTCATCGTGATAAATTTTATGTCATTTCTCTTGTATGTACACGTACAGCCCATTCACACGTTTTACGAACAAGTCTGCAAGGTGAATTCTTTTCCCATATCTCCATGGCACCAAAAGCAACAGCTTTCAGTTTCACACTTCTGATCTGACTTATTAACACAGCTCTTTTCTGCCAGCTAACCAAGGCAGCACATTCACATTTATTTACTAGGGCTTCATATTCATATGTGGGAGCCATAATGGGACAAATGTGCTGGCGGACCATATGACCATAGAACCTTTGTCCTAATAATTACTGTCCACTGTGGTGCAGAAATGACAGGACACACTTGGCAAAAAAATAATCAGATATTTCGAAAATAATGCAGCCTACGAACGATGTCTGACACGGCTGTGACGCTCTGCTTGTGACTAACAACGGAAGAATTACCTTGTGTCTGTAGAAGTTGAGAACTGTCTCCGTGGCCGAGTCAAAGTCCCCGGTGATGATGTCAGGGATACAGTGTGCCCGTTCCTCTCCCAGGCAAGAGTACAAGCGATTGGTGCCTCCATCGGTCACAGCCTTGAACACAGCTAGAGCGGGGAGAAGAACTGTTAAAGTCCCAACTCCTGACATTTCTAAGCTCACAATTCTTACTGAGCTGTTATTATGGTGTCTAACTTGAACAGTGACGGCTCAGGATCGAACCAGGGACCTTCTGCCTATTAGTCCACAATTTTCCCAACTGACCTGTTGTTACTAACATTGTACAACTGCACACCTGCAAAGTTACAGCATCTCACAGGCTGGCACAAAGCCAACAATCTAATTGCACAGCGAAAATTGAGACGCCTGCTACAGTGTTACGGTTGATCACTGACTAGAAGAGCTGTGGGCTCTTCCGAGTTCTCATTCACACAGCCAGCACACATCAGCATACTGCATGAACATTAAGATAAGACTATTTTGGGTGAGTGGGTGGGTGGGTGTCTGGGAGATTAACGTCCTTTTCCACCACGTAAGGGTGATATCAAAGACGGGGCAATGATAAAAAGGCTGCACAAATACTTGTCGCTAGCTGGGATTTGAACTCATGATCCGAGCATTAAAATTCAAAAGCTCTACCATTTGGCTATTTTGGGGCCTTATATAGACAACATTCCAGCACATTCCGATCACCTAATACAGAATAACCAATCAAAGATCAGAACGTGAATCACCTTATTACTATTTCTAAAACTAAAGAAAAATCCAGAATAATCAAGTACCTGCCCGCCGTCCCTAGGCGCGTTATATAACACCTTCTAATCGAAAACAAGTCAGTACAAAGCGATTTGCACGAGATTTCCGAGTGACTCAGCCCTAGGCCCTAAGTCACAGTTGCATTCACAAGACATGACAAGTGTGGCTATTCTGAAACAAAAGGTGTCTTCTGCTAATCTAGGAGTTGGTGCCTTTAAGCATCAGCAGAATTCTCTTTCCTCTCTCTCATTCGGGGAGCCGGGGTGGCCAAATGGTAAAGCATTGGACTTTTAATGCTCGGGTAGTGAGTTCGTATCCCGGCTTGGGCCAAATATTTGTGCTGGCTTTTTCATCGTTGCCCTATCTTTGATATCACCCTTATGTGGTGGAAAAGGACGTTAAACCCCCAAACACCCACCCACCACCCTCCTCTCTCATTCTGTAAGTGTTCTCGGTGGAATTGGTGCCTATAAGTTTAAGCATCAGCAGAATTCTCTTTCCTCTCTCATTAAGTAAGTGTTCTGTGTGCAAATATGCACAAGGGTACAGGCATATGAAGCATTGAAGAAATCTCTATTGTGAAAATTCTTTGCAGTGGTATGGTAATTCATGACAAAATCCAGCTGAGAACTGACTACAAGGCTTATTCCTAAACCTAGAGATCTAAAAGTCACAACTCACAACATTTCCAAATCTGCGTCACCAGGCTCTTCTCCAATGGCCGGTTAAGTATGATCAATGCTGCATTCTTGGCTGGGATGAAACAGAAAAGAAAAAAGGTAACACCAAGACTGGACACAACAGACGATAAAACAAAACTGATTACTATGTACATGTAGACATACTCAATACACCATTATATGGGAGGTAAGGCCACAATTTAAGTTACCAAACAAAGCCCAAGAAGAAAGGAAAAAAAAAAACTTAATGAAAGAAAAACATGCAGAGGTTATAATAATCAACTTACTATGGCATCATTCATGTTTATTTCATACTTACTTTGTACTGTTTCTCAGGGATCAATTTTTTCACGTGCCGTGCGACTATGTCTCATATTTTGATAAAATGTCGCATAGAAATTTCGCAAAATGCGTCATATGTCGCACGAACATGACATCACAAGTGCACTTGACATCGCGAAGCAGAGATACGCTGTCTGTGTCAGTCATAGAGTCTGTTACACTAATCTAATTTTAGTGATGAGGCAAGTTACTTATCCCGCTCGCCGTGCACGCTGCCAGGAACTCTCGCTCGAAAGAGTTGCAAAAAATATTGGCGCGTTATCAGTTTTCTCAGTTCTGCGATCGAGAGGTCCTTTTCTGTTCAGAACCTGAACGTCACTGCACTTAGGAACAGGCTCTCGGCACAGACATGTGGCAGAGTGATGCGGGTGAACTTGATTGTCTCATAGAAAATAAAAATGTCTCATAAAAATGACTGGTCCAGGAGACAATGTCTCATTGGCATATTTGAGTAAATCCATCCCTGTGTTTCTTGATGTTATCAGTGATTATATATTGTTTCTAGTAAGGCCAGGGCTACTCAATGACAAGAAGTGCCCGACTGGTGTGTGAGAAATCAGGAAGTTATAGAGCAAACAGGCCATAAAACCCCTTTGTCTTTAATCATTTGACTTTTACAGTGTGGTACATGTAGTAACTGTACTACATTCCCATAGTATGGTAATACATAGATATTTATGCGTATCTGAGTGAGGAAGGCAGATCTTTCTTTATCGAATGTATGAGCATGATCAAACTGGTTCTAATGGCTGGAAGTGGTCAGGCAAACCGTCATACTATATATATATATAACTTTATAAGCATGTCTGACTGAGGAAGGCAGATCTTTCTTTGTGGTATGTATAGAGCATGATTGAACTGGTTCTAATGGACGGAAGTGGTCAGGCAAATCATAATACTATATGTGTGTCTGATTGAGGAAGGCAGATCTTTCTTTGTCAACTGTATAGAGCATGAATGAACTGGTTCTAATGGCCGGAAGTGGTCAGGCAAATTGTGGGAGGGCGATAAATGTACCTGACTAATCACGAAGATAGCCACTGCCCTCTAGTCAAGCCGAGTTGGTACAGTTCGCCTGTTAGGGGGTGCACATGTATGTATACATGTACCAGTCAATTCCGCTGATATTCCGCATAAAGTCGTAGAAGTCAGCGGCCATGTGACTTCACCTCGCCAGACCCCGGAGTACATTTGCACCCCCTCCCGCGTTGCGGGGATAGAGTCGCGCCCCCATTAATGGACGACTGGAGTTTATTTGCCCCCCCCCCCCCCCCCCTGCGCCTGACTGGAATACATTTGCACCCCCTAACAGGCAAACTATACCAACTGAGCTCTAGTAAACAGTAGAACTGCAGAACCCTGCACAAGCACCAACCTGCATCTGGAAGCAGACAGGCCAGGGGTCTCAGTACGTTCATCTTAGAACCTGTGAAAATCACTAGTCACACATTCTTCTGTTGACAAATCTGCCAGCGGTAAGTAGATGTCCTGGTCAGATGGCTAGGGCGTGAACATTTCTGGAAAACAGATGCACCTTGAAAATTTATGCTGTGCATTAAACCGTTTTTGTGTGTGTGTGTGTGTGTGTGTGTGCTTTCCCCGGGAGTGTTCTGCTCATTGGAAACACCAACACTGCAACAAGCACTAACCATAAATCAGAGACACAGATAAGTATGCATGTCTCTGTTATAGTGTTATAACCCCATAACTATCTCTAAACCTACGCTGGGCCTGGCCGAAATCGGGCTGGGCAGAACCCTAGAGGATAAAAAATATAAAAAAAAACTTCCAAGTCAGTTCCCTAAGGCAAGGCAAATCATGTCGGCCTCTTTGACTACAAACGTTATTTCCGTGTTCTTACTATAGCTGGTCGTGTTTTCGATAAATACTATAGTAAGACACAAGCTGCAGTGGCCGTCCAATCCAGCTGCAGTAAGCCGACGTTTTATTACACCCCCCCCCCTCCTCCCCCGACAAGTTTTATACTACCCAATGTATATTTTTTCCAATTGCGGATTACTTTTCGGTACCATTCAAGATCAAGATCACAGTAAATGACGGTAGTTCGCAATCGAACCGGCTTCGAAGTTACCCACACCAATGGCCCCAGATCCAACATTCCCAAATCCTTTCGTTGCAGTCAAACAAAATGCTCCGATGTTTCCGCTTGATGTGGATCAGAATGCGGCAGGGTTAGAAATGCATGCAACCTAGTACTTGTTCCCCGACGTTTAAACCAGAGGAATGAACGTACCAAACTTTCAACAAGAAACACGAAGAAAGTTCTCAAATGCAGTAATCCTTTCGCTTTCTCGAATGCGCTAAAGCTAATCATGAAACCATACTGGAATAAACAGTTTAAGAATCTTAGTCACATGAAAACATACGATAAAATTTAGCAAAGTAATATGATAAAGTAATCTTCCGGTGTGTGTGTGTGTGTGTGTGTGTGTGCGTGCGTGCGACGTCGCTGAGTGGCGCCGGGCGACGGGCGGGCTTCGTGAGCGCCCGCGCCAGTCAGTTTCAAGTCACTAGAACTAAGTTGTCACAGTGTGCCGGCGGCCGGTCACTGGACGGACCGAGTAGGTGCGTGTGTGTCGCAGTCTACATACAACCTCACACACACACACACACACACACACACACACACTGACACAGAGCCGGAGAGAGAGAGGGTGGGTGGGTGTTTAACGTCCTTTTCCACCACTACGATACGGGTGACTGATACCAAAGACGGGGCAACTGACGATGAAAAAGCCAGCACTGACAAATATTTGGCCCCAGATGGGATACTGGCGACTGAACTCGAGTCACGACCCGAGCATTAGACTGAAGTCCAACGCGGCTCTACCACTCGGCCACCCCGGCTCCCCACCGCGGGACACTGACACACATACGGCACACCGGCAACGGAGGCCAGGTCAGTAAAAGTACGGACTCACTTCGTTACACAGGTGTTCCAAAACTGACGCACAATTGTCTATCACACACACGCACACAACCGGCACACACGCACCGGCACACACACACACACACTGGCACACACGGCACCGGCACACACAGGCTGACACTGACACACACACTGACACACCGCACACACACACACTGTGACACACACACACACACACACACACTGACTGACACACACACGGCACACACACACACACTGACACACACACACACACACACAGAGGGAAAATAGATGAACACACAACAATAACACATTGCAGTTGTAAAACGTCGTTTATTGTATCTCAGTCACCAATAGCGCTGATATTTTTGCTGCCGAAAATTAACACGATTTTCTACTGCTTTCTATTCTTAGTCACTAAATAACTTATTTGATGTTGCCGCATTTACTAACAAATGACGGTATGTGTGAAAACACAAAAACAAAATCAGAAAATTAAAATATAAAACATAAAACATAAAAGATGTAGAAACAAACATAATCAAACATATATCATAAAATGAAAGACTTGGAGAAATCACAATATCACCAAAAAAGTTCAATGTTTTTCTACCTTGGTATCGTAAAGCATCTTTTAAATGTATTCTAAATCCCTTGATAATACGTTTAACCTAAATTCGGTTTATAAATATACCCTGAATATCTTAATAATACGCTTTTCCTAAATATGTCTCAGATAAAAGTCGTTCTAAAGAAAAACGAAGTGTGAAGCGAAGATGGAGATAAGGGATGTCCAGGAGGTAAATGTAGATCAGGTCACATCCTCTTTAGCTTTCTGAAACAAACAAAAAAAATAGAAGTATGTCATTTTGTATTGGTTCTGCTCCACTCTCCTATATCGAGGGTTCTCTGCCAGAGGTAGTTATGGCTAACCCATGAGTGATCGGGTAAGTCACATCCTGGATCACAGAAGAGGGGCAGCATGACTATGCCAGAAGGCACTTTCGATACAGAAGAGGGGCGGCATGACTATGCCAGAAGGCACTTTCGATACAGAAAAGGGGCAGCATGACTATGCCAGAAGGCACTTTCGATACAGAAGAGGGGCAGCATGACTACTGGGGCGGTCAGTGGTCTAGTGGTTACAACGTAGTCACCAATGTGAGGTCAGGTTCGAGTCCCACTCGAATTTTTCTTTTTCGTCTGTGGCACCGTTCATTCGGGCCGACTGTCGGGAGTTTTCTCCGGGTACTCCGCCCCCCCCCCCCCCCCCCCCTTTGCTTTGGAAATGTTCAGCCCACAAACTTCAAAAGTAAATGCCAATCTAAAGTTCCGAAACTGAAATTGCTGAGCTGGCCCTTCGCACCACGTGATTGTAGTGTGTTCAATACTGTTCATGTCCAGTGCGTGAGAGAATGCGTGTGATTCGCGTGAGTGTGCGTGATGGGTTTAGCTCGCCGCGCTTTGAGCCAAATATTTGGGATCAAACGCCTATATTAATGCCCTTATTATTACACTGTTGTTTATCTTCAACGTATTCTCGTCTTACCTGCCGGCGCTTCTTCCTCTTCTGTTTTCTCTTCCTCCGTCTCAGCTGGCGTCTCTTCCTTCGGCTCCTCCGGCTTCGGTTCTTCCTTCGGTTCTTCCTTCGGCTCTTCCTTTGGCTCTTCCTTCGGCGAGTCTTTCTTGGCCACCTCTTGCTCGCCGGAGTCACTGCTTCCCTTCTCGTCCCCACTCTTGACAGTGTTCACGATCTTGTTGTTCACTTCATCCATGGCTTTCTTGATGGCCGCCTCCGCAGAATGGTCCTCTGTTCACACAGACATCATCATCATCATCACCATCAGCGTCATATTCTTGTATAGCGCATTTGTCCCTACAAAGTGGGCTCAGTGCGGTTCACAAACTGCAGTCTAAACTAATAATTAAAAAGTTCCGGCCCCCGTAGTGTAGTGGTTAGCACTTCGGACCATGGACCGGGAGACCCTGGTTCGAGTCCCAGCCGAGGCAAGCGGGATTTTTCCTACCTAGGTCGGCTCCTACCCAGAGCGGGTGTGCTATGGACCCAGTGGGGAGGCTGTTGCCACACAGCCGAGTTTCACCCGTTCACGGGTGCGACTTTGGTGGTGCTTCCTTTGGTATGACACGTCTTATGATGTGGATGATTACACGGCCGGCACCGCCGGTGCCGTATTTCCTGGGCCTAGTTAATGCCGGGATATTTATGACAGGAAGCGAGGAATGCGGCCCTGTCCCGCAGTCCCAAACCACACGGACCTCCATAGCATCATCTTACCATCATCCTCATCTCCATCATCATGAATAATAAAAATTGCCCCAGCTTCCGAGCCCTCCGTGGATTCTACCCATTACCTGGGAGGAACACCACTGGAGCTGGCAAAAAGTTGAGGCAGCAAAAAAAAAAAAAAACAAAAAAAAAAACACAATACGTGTAGATACGCACCTAGTACCCGTGCCAGGTCTAACGCTCTCTCGAAGTTGGAGTAGGCTGACGTTAGCTCACGCATCTTCACTGCAACAGAATGGGGACATGTATGTAGAACACTGTATAAGTTTCAAGCACCCCAATAGCTGAACTCAGTGTGTGAAGTGGAAGGGAGAGTCTTTGGCGGCCCGGTAAGTATTCTGCGTCATCATAAACCCCGCAGAACTGGCAGAAAAAACGAGGTGGCCAGTGAAAGCGAGAGCAAGATGGTGATTACTGGAAATACTCTGTGTTGTGTTGCGTTGCGTTGCGTTGCGTTGCGTTGTATTTCATTGTGAGAAAGAACGACAGAATGTATACGAGAAACTACTGCGTTGTAAATCATTGTAATGCGTTTTGTTGTGTTGCGTTGTGTTCTGTTTTCTTGTAAGAAAGAACGACATCACGTATAAGAGAGAATATTGAGTTGTAATGCGTTGCGTGTGTTGTGTTGCGTTGTAATTTATTGTAAGAAGGAACGACACGATATGAGATAATATTGCGTTGTTTGCGTTGGCGTTGCGTTGCGTTGCGGCGTGTATGTGTTCATGCGCGTGGGTGCGTGCGTTGGTAATATTGTATTCACCAATTGTTTTGTCTGCGGAACTCGTTAAGCGCACACAAAGAACCTACCTTCAGCTTGTGCTATAAGGACAGAGGCGTGGAGTTGCCACATCTTGTCCTCGGCCAACTCGGCCGCCGCCAGGGAGCGCTCCCCGTAATCCTTGGCCTTGACCGCCTTGTCCAGCTCCAGGTGGCAGCGTCCGATCTCGTGACACAACCACGTGGTCTCCAATGGCGTCTTTGACATCGGCAGTTTCATGTCCCATCTGTGGGAGGACCAAAAAAAAAAGAAAGTTTTCAAGGCCACCATTCAAAGAGGTTGGCAAAAGCCTTTATGCCTCACGCGTGAGCTTGGCCTGGGGAGAAAGGGTAGCCGGTAGCCCAGAGAGGTAATGTTTCCTGCCATGTCCGTGTTAATGCGGATTGTGATTCATTCGGGCCCATCGTCGGGGGTTCTCTCCGGGTACTCCGGCTTCCTCCCCGTCTGCTTTGGAAATGTTCAGCCCACCAACTTTGAAAAATAAATGCAATTCTAAATTCCGAAATTTTAATAGCTGAGCTGACCCTTCGCACCACGTGATTGTAATGTGTTTATGTCCAGTGTGTGAGAGAATGCGTGTGATTCACGGGAGTGTGCGTGTTGAGTTCAGTTCGCGGCGCTTTGAGCCGATTCAGGAAATCAGTTGGGTAAAGCGCCTGTACAATACTCATCTTTATTATTATTATTATTATTCACCGGGCAAACAGCCTCAGAGCTTCGTAAGCGGCAGGTTTTGCTGCACAGAGACTTGAAGGCTGACTGGAAGATACAAAATACTTGAAGGCTGACTGGAAGATACAAAATTTTAGTACTTACACTTTGATGGCTTTTTCGAACTGTCCCATTCTAGCGTAGACTCGGCCCAGGTTGTCCAAGCCTCTGGAAACACCCTCTTCAATTTCACTAGAAAAAGAGGAAAGCAAAGACTGAAGAGAAAAAAAAAACTGAAAGAAAAAAGGCGATGTGCTTGTCAGTTGACGACTGAAACATTGACTTTGGATCGAAGCTGCCAACTTGTTTGCCTTTATGTAGGTACCGGGAGCAAAAATATGCGCCCGTTTATTGCGTTGTGAGGTTGTCATCACGATCTTACCGAAGTCATTTTTTTTTTTTTTCAATTTTGTAAAGACAGTGCCTTTCCAGCGAAATCGGAAAATTTTTTCCCAAAATTTCTTTTAACAAGCATACTTACCATGTCTCACAAATGCATACCTGGCAAGCCCATAGTATGCCCATGCCCTGTACAACTACTATAAGCCAATCACGAAGATTGGCGCCAAAAGATTATCTCCCCTAAATAGTATAAACTCCCTTTGAGTAACTCTCTAACTTCCTCCTTTTCTATGGCTTAAACCTTGTAAGAGTAAGCAGTGAGAAGGTAAGGAGGGGTAGGAGGGTGGGCCTCCGCGTGAGACATGGTAAGTATGCTTGTTAAAAGAAAATTTGGGAAAAAATTTTCCGTTTAACTGCACATACTTTACCATGTCTCACAAATGCAGAATTTGACTACCGGTGGAGGGCTTACCTGTAGTCTACTGCTGGCTTGAACTTGAAAGAACCCTCTGTGAAGCAACCAGAGAGCCGACACCCCAGGAGCCATCCTGGCGGAGACGGGCAGAGTCCCGCAAGTAGAAGTTCAGAAAGGTGTTTTCTGATCTCCAGTAGGCCGCGTCCATAATCAGAGACAGCGGGACTGCGTGTGTCAGTGCCACAGAGGAAGCCAGTGCTCTACTTGAAGTTCGTGTGCCCTTGATGAGGTAGTGGAGCGTGACGCTCCCTCGTATGCTACCCTAACCACTTCAGCGATCCAGCGTGAAAAGGATGAAACAACCACATCCTTTTTGTAGTCACTGTTAAGCGAAATAAAGAGACGTCTCTGTCCAGGGGCACGGACAGAACGAGTTACTGATAAGTAGCGTCTGAGCGCTCGCACGGGACACAGTGTACGGTCAGGATCGTCAGCCGATAGAATGCTCGAAAGCGGTGGGATTTTGACGGATGGAGAGGGATCTGACTCTTTCTGGTTTTTGGCAATAAAGTCAGGCAGAAAGCGCAGAGTGAATGAGCCGTCTTGTTCGCGCGATATGTCGGCGGGAAGACCGCTGAGGCCGTGAACTTCAGAGGCGCGGCGCGCGCACGCAAGAGAGACTAAAAACACGGTCTTCAGAGTTAGCCACTTGCGTGATAATTGTCTGAGAGGTTCGAAGGGTGGGTTTCTGAGTGAGTTCAGAACCAGAAAAAGGTCCCACAGTGGGAGCCTGCGCGGAGATCTGGCATCACGCGAAGCGATACCCTTGATCACGTCAGAAATGAGAGACGGTCTGTCACTAGCGCGTCTGACACGCCCCCCCCCCCCCCCAACTGCTTAAGAGAAGTGGTGATAGCTGACCTATAGATTGACGGCCAGAGGACGCAAGGGGTCCACAGAATGTGCGTCGCACCATTCCAGCCATTTATTCCACTTAGCTTCGAAATCTATAGTGTGAGAGGATGCACCTAGTGAACGCAGTGAGCTTCGCACAGTAGCCAGGCGTGTAAGTTTAGGACATTTCCGTTCCCGTGTGGGATTCCGCTCCTTGGTTGTAGAAGGTCGTTCGGCGACAGAGACAGTGGGAGGGGCGGAACATGAGACAGTTGTAGGAGCTCCGGAAACCACGGCTGAGCCGGCCAGTACGGGGCTATTAGAATCAGTCTCGGGCGTTCGCGCCGGGCCTTGCGAATTACTTTCGCTAGTATGGGGAACGGAGGGAACGCATATGCCTCTAGCTGATCCCATGGGATGGACAGTGCATCGACCTGAAACGCTCTCGGGTCTGGGACTGGAGACACATACAGAGGCAGCCGGCAGCTAAACTGGGTTGCAAACAGATCGATCTGAGGTTTGAAGAAATGAACCCAGACTCTCTCCAGGGCTTTGTGAGAGAGTGTCCATTCCGTATTGAGAACCATGTGTAACCTGCTGAGTTGATCTGCCACTACATTCAGCTTGCCTGCAATGTGGCGAGCGTACAGAGTAATGTTGTGAGACTGGCACCAGAGAAGGAGGGACTCGGTCCTGAGGGGGAGAGGTTTTGATCTGCCCCCCCCCCCCCCCTTGCTTGTTTATGTAGCAAGCTACTGTGGTATTGTCGGTGCATAACTTCACAACCTGACCCGTGAGAGTAGTCTGGAAGGCCTTGAGGGAAAGGCGAACAGCCTCCAGCTCTAGTATGTTGATATGAAGGGTCTTCTGGTCTGGAGGCCACTCTCCCGAGGCTACGAGGGCATTCACATGCCCTCCCCAACCCCAGTGTGAAGCGTCCGTGAACAACTCCACCCCCGGTGGAGAGGAGAGAATGGGAACACCCTGATTCAGCCACGTGGTGTCCAGCCACTGGAGAGTGGTCTCCGCGAACCAGGGAGAGAGAGGGAGAGCGAGATCCCATGGCTGCACAGCTTGAGACCAACGGTCTCGACTAGCCCTCTGAAAAGCCCTCTGAAAAGCCCTCTTGTGGAGACGGCCGAGAGGCACTAAAGGAGCCAGACTCTCCATCTGGCCCAGCAGACCCGCAAGTTCTCTGACAGAAGCTGAATGGCGGGTTGCCAGAGACTGGGCTGTCTCTAGAAGCTTTATAATCCGTTCCTGTGAGGGGAACACCTTCATGGTGATCGTATCGAACCTCATACCTAGAAACTTGAACTGTTGTGCCGGGACTAGGTCCGATTTCTGTAGATTGAGGCGGAAACCTAGGGCCGCTGCCTGCTCCAGCACAGACCGGGTGTGCAGGCTGCACATGTCTTGAGAGCCCGCTAGGACCCGCCAGTCGTCTAAATAGGCATGCACTCGCATGCACTGTGATCGGAGACTGAGGACAAACTGCCTCACAACCCAGGGAACACCCATGGTGCCAAAGACAGGCCAAAGGGAAGGGCCCGAAATTGGTACACCTGGCCAAGCCACGTGAAGCGCAGCCATCTCCGATCTCGACTGTCCATCAAGATATGAAAGTACGCGTCGGTGAGATCTATCGAGGTCGCCCAGTCCCCCTCTCTGATTGCCTCCCGAATGGATGACGCTGTCTCCATCCTGAACGGGATCCGCTGTAAGAAGCGGTTGAGAGGGCTGAGATCCAAGACTGGGCGCCAACCTCCCGACGCTTTGGGAACGCAAAAAAAAAAAAAAAATGCGACCGTAAAACCCCGGAGAGACAGGGGGAGGTACCTCCTCTACAGCACCCTTGAGGAGCAGCGCCTGTACCTCTACAGACAGGATCTCTCTCCTGTCCGAAGCAGGGGGACGGCAAGAAGGGGGGAAAGTGACAGAGGGGCCCTCTGACCTGCCCAAGGCAGGCGAAACCCCGACGACAGCACCTTCAACAGCCACTCGCTGCTTGAGATTGCCCTCCATGCCGGCAGGCAGAGGGAGAGTGAGTCCGCCATGGGCGTAGTGGCGGGGAGCGGTGGCAGGTGCTGGTCGGGGGTAAGTCATTGGGGGTGACTCGTTTTGGAGTCACAGCGCCTGCCCCCACGCTGGGGGCGCTTCCTTTGTCCCCTAGAAGCAGATCCAGAAGGTTTCTGAGTCTTAGATTTGGGAGCTTGAGAGCTAACCCAAGGGGCTCTACGTTTCAGGCCCTCTTTCCTGAACTTCCTTGAAGTACTGAAGCCAGACTTGTCCGAAGACAAGATGAGAGCATCCCTTCTTCTGTCAGCAGAAGTCTTGACCGTAGTGGCGACTCTATTAGAGAATAGGGAACCAGCCTCGATGGGGAGAGCTCTGAGAGACTTGCGTGTAGCATCGTCCAGATCTGAGGCCGCCAGGACCAAGCCAGACCTGTCGTAAATCTCTCAAGAACGGCCACCTCTGCCAAGGAACGACGGGCGAGCTCTTCTGAGTCGACCAAAAACTTTTCAGGAAGAGTGACCGAAGAGGGAACTTTTCCCTTACAGAGACTAGTATCCTCTGAGGTGGCAGTCACAGTGTGAGACGGAAGGGAAGGGAAGTCGAATTTCCAGCCCCTAGCCTCAGTTCTGTGCACATTAGGACGAGACACAAACTTCCCCAGAGGGAGAGCATTGGGGAAAAAAGGAGCAGATCCTTCAGTAACAGAAGGAAGATCGTCCTTATCAGACAACCCGGCGAATTTCTTATACACTGCCTGAAGTGCCTCTGATAAATTAGCAGGTTCCGTGAGTGACAGAGAAGTAGACTCAGGGGCCCTGACTCCTAAGAGTCTAGCTGAATCAGAGAGGAATGACGCAGTGGAAGTTGAATAAGACACTGCCTCAGCATAGTGGTTTTGTAAGTGCTGAAGAGCAACTGCCGGCTTCATGAAAGAAGCCACCTCTGAATCAGGAGGATCCTGCAAAGATTCCTCAAAACCACCACACTCATTGTCAGAGCCAGAGTGATCAGACACTGAGTTGTCTACGTCACTATCCAACACTGGGAGCGAAACAACGCTGGCCGAGTGAGGATGACGAGAGGAAGTCGACGTCATGGGAGCCTGGGGAGAACCGACAGAACTCTGAGACGATTGCACGCCGGCTGTTTCCATGGTAACAGTTGCTGAGGGGCGGCTGCGCGCGAGCCCCTGGCTAGAGCGTGTTTGAGAAAGATGTGGCTGAACAGGAGGGTCCGAAAGACCGTGCCCTGACGTGGCCCAAGGCCCAGCGCACATCTGCCCCGGCCAGCCGAAAACGGAAGGCGGGGAATATCCGTATACTCCACCAAACGGAGCATACGGAGAGGGGTACGCCATCCAGGGAGACCACTGCTGAGGGCCGGCATAAATGCCTGCAGAAGTTACTCCCCTTAGATGGGTTGTCGGTTCCGTGCTAAACTGCTGACCCGGCACGCAGCGGGGGACAGTGTTAGCGACACCAAAATGTTGTCCCGGCAAAGAGCGAGGGAAAATACACGAGGTGTCTACGCCAGAGGCGACCGACGGCCCCCCTGGCCGCACCGAAGACAAAGGGTGCGGCCAGTCTCTCCATAACTGCGGCGCGGAACCCGAGTCGTTTGGAACAGAACGATCGGGTCCGGCCGCAGGAGCAGGTGTCGCGGCGTCAGGTCCGCACAGTCCCGGCCCCAAAGGGGCGAGGGAAGTGGGGCCCGCCCTGGGCGGAAAACCGTGGCCCAGGGGGCTGGGCGGCACCCTGCTCGGAGGGAGGGACCCTCCCCCACCGAAAGAGATCGGCGGGGAGGGGTCGGCAGGGCTGTGATACTGGAGTTCCTGA
Source organism: Batillaria attramentaria (assembly GCA_018292915.2). NCBI lineage: Eukaryota > Metazoa > Mollusca > Gastropoda > Batillariidae > Batillaria > Batillaria attramentaria. The sequence goes on from JACVVK020000251.1 coordinate 353,905, forward strand.
GAAGGAACCACAATATCGGCAACCCTGCCGGCTGACGGGGTGGCTACTGACGCAGCCACATCAGTAGTCACCGTCGCCATCCCAGAGGAAGAGAAAACGGACGGACTAGTGACTGAAATGGCACTGACCTGAACGTAAGTGTGTGGCGGGGAGAGAGACGCGGAGCGACCGGTCGCGCTAGAAGGCGGACACAATCCGGGCCCCAGGGCCGAGACGTTCGGCATAACCGACGCTTAGGACTGCATGGCGTCTTTGATGAAAAAAGCAGACCAAAAACACGAAGGATGGCTGAAGGAAACCGGAGGATAAGAGGATTAAAACGCAGCACAGGGCGATGGCGTCCAATTTAGGCGAATGCCAGGAAAAGGAGGAAGTTAGAGAGTTACTCAAAGGGAGTTTATACTATTTAGGGGAGATAATCTTTTGGCGCCAATCTTCGTGATTGGCTTATAGTAGTTGTACAGGGCATGGGCATACTATGGGCTTGCCAGGTATGCATTTGTGAGACATGGTAAAGTATGTGCAGTTAAATGTATTTTTTCAATTATTGTTTTTGGCATTTTATACAAGACACATTCACATACAATACACTGACAAATAGCACACGTAGAGTTATACTACATTTATACGTTACTATTACACCACACACACACACACACACACACACACACACACACACACTAAATTCACTCACTCACACACGCTTTGCTAGCTAACACGTATATCAACAAATGATACAAAGCACTGAGATCAGTGTTTGACACCAGTCATATAGCAAAAATGTTATATTAGGGCCGCAAGGGATGGAAAATATCTGTTTTATCCACACCACGAAGCACTGTGACGGCAGGCTGCCGGTACCTACTGTATGATTAGACATGAAGGCACAATGAGGCACGACACATTTGCGTCCTCATCGCGTCTTCGTTCAGTTACGCGTATGAAACCGTGGACCTTGACTTCAGTGGTGAGTAGATATTCAAAGGCTGTCTTCCGCCATATCTTAGCTCGCAAGTCGCTCTGCGCTCCTTTGGTACATGTGGTTGTCCAACATCGCACAGCATAGGGATAACCCCGGGATATTTTTGACAAGAAAAGTGGAATGCAGCCTTGTCACGCAGTTCCCAACCAAATGGACCTCCCTAGCATTTATAATACCATCATCCTCATCATCATTACCTCGCAGAATAAAAACTTACCCCAGCTTCCAAACCCTTCGTGGATTCCACCTATGACCTGAGAGAAATACCACTGGAGCTGGTAAAGAGTTGGGGCAGGGGAAAAAACGCAAAAACATTATGCATCATGACTGGGGAGACTGGAAAAAATGCCTTCATGAGCTTACTGTTTTTCTCCTATGTTGTAGTCCTCCTGATGGTGCTGCAATGCTTTGTCGTACTGCCCCAGCTCCAGGTGGGCGTTACCCATACAGCTGTGAAGCTGGGCCTTCAGGGCGACCTTGTTGGCCAGCTGCGTCTCGTGGTACCCGTCGACAGTCAGCATGCACTTCTGGGCACGTTTCAGTGACTCTTTGTACTTGTTCACCGACTGGGCTGCACGTGCACATGAGAGAAGTAGGTCAGGAGAGGTAAGCTTCGATGACCTGGGTCACTGGGCGTGCTTGGGTGCTGATAGGTGGGTGGGTGGGTGGCTAGGTGTGTGGGTGTTCACCGATGTAGGAGTGGTGGGTGGGTGTTTGGGGGTTTAACGTCCTTTTCCACCACATAGGGTGATATCAAAGACGGGGCAACGATGAAAAAGCCAGCACAAATATTTGGCCCCAGCCGGGATCGAACTCACGACCCGAGCATTAGAAGTCCAACGCTCTACCATCCGACCACCCCGGCTCCCCCCGACGTAGGAGTAATATCAAAGACGGGACAACGAGAAAAAGGCTAGCAGAAATATCTGGCCCCAACTGGGATTCGAACCCACGACCCGAGCATTGAAAGTCCAACACTCTACTATTCGGCTATCCCGAATCCCAGCTTGGGTGTTACAATACAATACAATACAATACATAAACAGAAAGATTACAAGATGATGATGATGATGAAACGTTTATTAGGATAATTATTGTAGGCATCTCTGCCTATCTTACAAGAAGTCCTCACTACATTCTACAATAATGATCAAACAAAAACAAAACATAATATGCAAAGATAAACTAACAATCTAGGCAACCGAAAAAGTGACATCCCCCAAAAAACAAACAACAACAGACAAACAAACAAACAAAGAAAAAATTAAAAAAACAAACAAACAAAAAAACAAACAACACACACACACACACACACACACACACACACACACACACACAAGCAAGATAACAGGTCACAGAAAACCACGGTGATAAGGCTCATAAGCAATGGGGGAACGTATACACACCAAATTAGCTTAATATAAGTTGTTAGCTTAATATAGGTTGTTGGAGTTTTAAGACTGGTGGAAGTGTTCATGTAAGCAAGTAAACCGACAAGACGGGGACTGAGTGAGTCCCCGTGTGTGATACAAAATGTATTGATCGGTCAGCCGACGAACATGACATCTTACCCTCATCTATCTTCTCCAGTTCCAAGATGATGTAATCGTCGGACACGGCCTTGGGGGCTTTCCGCTTTGTACGCCTCATAAGTTTTTGCCGTTCGTATATCCTGGCATACATTGGTTTCTGCTGGCGCCAGAACTCGGTGCGGGTGTCAAGGTAGGTAAGACCTTCCTCCACCAGGTCGTAGATCGTTTTACCAGTCCTAGAATGGTGATCTGGAGAGAAAGAAATGTAAGAACTGAGGAACAAACAACAACAACAACCAAAAAAAAAAAAAAATGGAAAGGCAACGGTCAACTCAACCATATGACAAGTCCGTTTTACCAGTCCTAGAATGGTGATCTGGAGAGAAAGAAATGTAAGAAAGAACAAACAACAACAACAACAACAACGGAAGGCAACGGTCAACACAACCACTTGGCAAGTCGACCACCTACCAAGTCGTCCACACTGAAAACCAACTCGACCCGTTATAAAACAAACTCGGCCCATCCAGAAACCAACTCGGCCGAATCTCTGGAGCGAAAGCACCATTGACTAAATATTTCTCGCCGTGCAAACTTATACCACCGGCCTTGTTTCGATGACTTCCTAGCTAATGACCCGCGTTGACAAGGCCGACAGTACCTGTTTCCTTCATCAGTGACACTCGACACCGGCTGAGAGAGAGAGAGAAAAAAAAAAAAAAAAACCAAAACACTCGACCCACATCAGTAGACCCACCCAGAAACCAACTCGGCCAGATCTCTGCACGAAAAGCACCGCTGACTATATATTACCCTTTGAGCACACTTATTTGATTGGATTTGAAATCGACGACTTTCTTTGTCAGTGTGTTTCCTTACACAGGTGATCCGCCTTGGCAAGGTCGACAGCAATTTACCCACCCAGAAACCAGGTCACAAACCAGCTCATATCAAATCTGCCGTGTGAAGGTAACTTCCATGTAAATGGGTTACGCTGCTCAGCTAAGTCCTCCTTACTACTAAACATGCATATTCATATAGCCCCATGGCTCACACAGGTGCTTGACAAGGTCGACACTGAC
>JACVVK020000251.1:360000-437500 GCA_018292915.2 Batillaria attramentaria
GTCTTAGCAAGTTTTGTCTTAACAAGACGTCGCATGCGTGCGTGCGTGCTTGCGTGCGTGCCGTGCATGTGTGTGTGTGTGTGTGTGTGTGTGTGTGTGTGTGTGTGTGTGTGTGTGTGTGTGTGTGTGTGCCGTATCTGTGTGTGTGTGCGCACGCGCGCGTGCTTGGTGATGTGTGTCGATTTCAAGTAGGTGTCATTATCTACATTTTTCTTCATGGTCCAAGTTTTCCTTCATCTTTTTTTTGTGAAGATTTTCTTTCCAAGTGTTGGTGTTTGCTGCCGTAATGGTTTGATACGATGTTTAAGGGTCACCAGTGAGAAGACCTACGCAGGGCAGGCAGGGTAACCGACACAAGAGCTCTTTGTTTGTTTGTTATAAATAATAAATCGAGCAACCGTGCTGAGATAACACCCACCTTATGGAAGGTCTTGTCATCCTTGAGCGAGCCCTCGGCATCCTGAAGAGCTTTGGTTGTGTCACCCAGCGCCAGGTGACATTTGGAGCGGGCAACCAGGCAGCTTCTGTCTCCAGGGGTTAGTTCTAGCGCCTGCACACATTCAAACATTAAAAGTCGTTCTTGATGTGTATGTATATGGCTGGGAAAAACGTGCCGAAAGTGTGATAAACTCTTTAACACTGTTTTAGAGTTTATCACGCTAACGGCACCTTTTCGTGTGCTTTGTGGGGGGATTTTATCCTATTCCTCACACTTTTATGACAGAAATTACAGGTGGGTGGGTGTTTGGGGGTTTAACGCCCTTTTCCACCTACGGGTGATATCAAAGACGGGGCTGCGATGAAAAAGCCAGTACAAATATTTGGCTCAAGCCGGGATACGAACTCACGACCCGAGCATTAGAAGTCCAGTGCTCTATCATTCGGCCACCCCGGCTCCCCCCAGAAATTACAGGTAGATAGGATCAAACTTCAACACGATAGAACACGCAGACTTCGCTCGATCCATACTCACAATTGTATAACTTTCAATAGCCTTTCTGAAGTCTCCCTGTTTGAACAAAGTGTCGGCTTCCGCCTGGTAGAGTTCGAAGGTCCCAGCGGGGCCACTTTCACTCCCTGCATCATACATACTGGCTGGGTTTTTTGTCTCTTATTTCACCAAGTGTCTAGGTGTATATGTGGGAAAAAACTCCAAATTCCCACGGTGAAAGGTTACAAACGGAACACGCGTCTAAAGGACTTCTTCAACGGCACATAATTATTCTCTTCAGATCAGAATTCTGGACCCAAGATCTTTCTTCCCAGTGACTGAGCAATGGTATCCAACACAATCAGTCGCCACACTGAGGGAGACTATAGCCGGTGATTTGGTTAATCCGCGAGACGGACTAGACGCATGTAAACCTTGGGGCCCATTCCCAGATTAAAGGGGTGTGCAGCCTACTACTTTGTACTAACTACCTCGGGACAGTGGCAGTATTAATCTTAAAGAACAGCAACACTGCTTAAGGTTTTGACGGTGGAACTGCAGCCCAATAAACAGCGAGTGTTTCCCTAACGAGGCGAGCACTTTCAAGCGGTTGAAATTAATAAAAGAACTTTGAATGACTTATTTGTATATATTTATATTCTTCAACGTGTATGTTTTCGTGTATTTTTCCTTCCCTGTACAGTTCGTGATGGAAGCTGGTTAGCTCTTTCAAAATCAAATGTTAACGATGATTGTTTAACCCCCCCCCCCCCCCAAAAAAAAAAAAAAAACAAACAAACACCCCCCCCCCCAAAAAAAAAAAAAAAACACCAAAAAACAAACAACCTTTGTGTTATGTTAAAATCATTTGAAATGTGGCGATTCCATCAACGGGAATTTAACTACAAAGTTTCAACGGAGCTTTATTTGCAGCAGTTTCATGAAGAAACGACTTTCAAAAAAATGAAAAGAGTACCCCCCCCCCCCCCCCAACTGAAAAATAAATTTTAAAAAAATTCTACTTTTAAAATCTGCTTTGCTGAATGATACAAAAACAACCAAATAAACAATTCCAGGGCCAGAATGCTGCCCACGCCTTTCCGAGGACCAAAGCTCTGCAGAGAGAAACAGTCGCCACGGCCTATGGCTACTTGAGCGGATAATCCCGGCTTTATTCCATCCGGCGGCAGAGCCCTTAATACCTAGTTTCAGTCATTAATCCGTAGTCCGCACCAGCACTGTGTTGTACTGTAGGCTACTGCTTACCTTGTAAACAGGTTCGGCAGCAGCAGTGTTCTATGCAAATACTCACAGACGCACTTTGCGAAACCTGTCGAGGCAGCCACCTACAACTGAAGGGTCTATGGCATACCACTATCTAAGGACGCCACCGATTTTCTGCTGAGTTGCTTTTTTTTTTTTTTTTTTTTTCCATAACCATGCTCACCGTGCAGATCACTCAGAGTAGGCTGCATGTTTATTATTATGGTGGTGACTAACATCGTATTACTTAGACACTGACACTGATGCGAAGCTGTATGCCTCGAGCAGTCTGGCAGTGAGCCAACACTGAGAAGGCTAAAAGCAAGTCCAAAATCGGGGTGCCCGCGGCTTTAGTGTAACGGTCACGTACTCATTGACTACCGGCTGACACAGCTGCAGTTCGTGTTTGTTTCATTTACTGTGGTTTCCCCATCAGAACAGTACACGTCCCAAGCAGTTCTCGCCGAAAAGCTTCGTGGGGACTGAGTATAGACAGTCGGACAAAAACATGACGTGTCCTTGCTGTACTGAAAGGACATTAGTCCGTCCTACATCTTGCCTACTTTGGCACAGAAATCAGTGATAGGACATACATGTGTCCGCGCGGCCTTTGTCAGTCGGAAAGCAATCGGACATTTCGCTCGCCGAAAAATGTACGTTTCGGTGTGTGTGTGTGTGTGTGTGAGTGTGTGTGTGTGCACGCGCGCGCGCGTGTTTGTGTTCACTGATCAGACAGCCAACACTAAGAAATGTATCAACAGTGAAGAAAACAGCATTTCCGTCTGCACTGATGCCCGCTACACGTATATATCAGAGCTCTACGTTTTTCACTTACTTTTCCGTACTTTTTGATAGCCTTTTCGTATTGTTTCGTCCGCTGTAGCATTGCTGCTGTGGTTTTTACAACCTGGAAATTTTCGGGTTCATCGGCCGCTTTCTTCATCCTGAATTCCTGTGTTGTGCGACAAAGAGTTGATGAAGTCCTGACAAGTTTCTAAACAGCAAAAACCGAACACAGAGTCTGTTACGGTCGGTATTTGAAGATCTTCTGTAGGCCTATCTGTCGCTACAGAAACCATGAAATGTGTGATCCTGAAATGGCGTCCCTCTTGTCAGGAAGATGACGTCATGTCATGACGCATACGATGTGATGTCACAGTGCTGAAATTTTTAGTTAGCAGGCATGACGTCAGCACGCATAACGTCAGCGCCAGGTGCGAATAGGATGGCAGTGTTTGTAGGGCTGTTGGGGGGGGGGGGATATTTTTCTGCTCATGAATAACAAAACGGAATAGCACACACACACACACACACAGAGGAGGAGGAGAAGAGAGAGAGATAGAGACTCAAGACATTTTATTGATAAGCCGGCGGCCCCTACAAGCTCCGGTGAACACGTGGCCAGATGGCTGTGAAGGAAGCAAAAGATATAAACAACAGATAAGACTGTTCAGAGTAATGAACACAGACACAGACACACACAGACAATGTGCAGTGCGCACGGGCGCACTGCAATGAAAGGGTTAATACCCTAGGAGGAAAGGGTTAATACCCTACGATGGCCTGCCGGCCCCTGAGAACCCCCTGGATGGTTACATCCTGCTCGATTTTCAATACTTAGCCTGTCTTCACGAAACCGAAGGGCATAAAATATCAACATAGCCGGCAAGGAGAGAGAGAGAGAGAGAGACTGAGAGAGAGAGAGAGAGAGAGAGAGAGAGAGAGAGAGAGAGAGAGAGAGAGAGAGATTTGCTTCCAAACAGAAAAATTGTTTTGAGTTAGGATCAATAAACGTTTTTCAGCTACTAATTTTTCATTGTACAGTGGACTTCGGATATAAGAACAGCGCCGGGGCCAGCATTTGGGTGTCCTTATAAGCGAGGTTTCTTATAAGCATACCTCGGATATAAGGTCAGTTGTGCTAGTGTGTGTTCTTATAACCAAGGAAAGAAGAAAATATTGTGGACAACTGTAAAAAGAGTCGTATATCGACCTCTAATGGTCTGTGTGCGTGCGTGTGTGTGTGTGTGTGTGTGTGTGTGTGTGTGTGTGTGTGTGTGTGCGCGCGCACGGCAATCTCTTGCTTGTTTAAGCCTTTGCGTCAATGAAGTGGAACTTGCTGGTTGGCTTGATCTCGATGCAATATAGTTTACTTCTTTTGCATACGCGAAACATAAATTTAATGCAAATAACTCTAGAAGTTATGTAACAATAGCTGTCTTAATGAAAATGAGAGAGAGAGAGACAGAGAGAGAGAGAGAGAGAGAGTTACGATCACATTTTGACAAAATGACTTTAAAGAATACAAGGATACAAGGAAATTTATTGGCCAAGTTTTCAACAACAACAACAAACTAGAGAGGCAAAAGCCTCCACGGCTCCCTTGTGACAGGGGTCAAGGTCATTCAAAAGAGTATGTTTGTAAATTTCTTATCACTATCTATCATCAAGCCAAGTAAGGTGTCTCTGGTGTTCTTAGTTCCTGGCAATGTTACACTTTTTCCCCAAAACTGACTATATGGCCTTGACCTTGGGTCAAGGTCATTCAAATATGTCTATCATTACACCAAGTTGGATGCCTCTAGTATTTGTAGTTTCTCCAAAAACAGTAGTATTGAAATTCACAACAGACAGCTTTACTGACCTTGACCTTGAGTCAAGGTCATTTAAAGTGGTATGGATATATTGGTCTTATCAATGTCTATTAGCATGCCAAGTTTGGCGCCTCTGCTGTTTGTTGTTTCTGAGAAAATGCCAATGTTACGGTTTCACAGAAATAGCTTGTACGGCCTTGACCTTGACACAAGGCTATTGAATACATGTATATCTGTAAAGTTCTTATCAATGTCTATCACCATGTAAAGTTTAAAACCTCTGGTTTATGTAGATTCTGAGAAAATGCCAATGCAAAATTTTAAAACAGACAGCTTTAGTGACCTTGACCTTTAGTCAAGGTCATTCAACATGATATAATTTTAAAGGTCTTACGGCTGTCTATAGGCATGCCAAATTTGGTGCCTCTGCTTTTCGTAGATTCTGAGAAAATGCCCATGTTAAGGTTTACTGTGGAAATGCGGTAAATAGCTTGTATAGCCTTGACCTTGACACAAGGCCATTGAATACATGTACATCTGTAAAGTTCTTATCAATGTCTATCATCATGCAAAGATTAAAACCTCCCGTTTTTGTAGATTCCAAGAAAATGCCAATGCAAAATTGTCAAACAAACAGCTTTAGTGACCTTGACCTTCCGTCAAGGTCATTCAAAATTAAATATTTTGAAAGGTCTTATGGTTGTCTATCAGCATGCCAAGTTTGGTGCCTGTGTTGTTTGTAGATTCTGAGAAAATGCTAATGTTAAGGTTTTCTACGGAAATGCGGAAAATAGCTTGTCTGGCCTTGACCTTCATACAAGGCCATTAAATACATGTATATCTGTAAAGTTCTTATCAATGTCTAACATCATGCGAAGTTGAAAACCTTTGGTATTTGTAGATTCCAAGAAAATGCCAATGTAAAATTTTCAAACAGACAGCTTTAGTGACCTTGACCTTGAGTCAAGGTCATTCAAAATGATCTATTTTGAAAGGTCTTATGGCTGTCTATCGGCATGCCAAGTTTGGTGACTCTGCTGTTTGTAGATTCTTAGAAAATGCCAATGTTAAGGTTTACTGCGGACACACAGACACACACACACACACACACACACAGAGACAGACTCCCATTGTTACACAAGGGAGCCAAAAACAAGATGGCCAGACATTCAAATGTGTTCCCAGTCTACGGCGTTCGCAGGGGAAAATAACGGTTTTTAACGAACCCTCCCCCTCCCCGCTCCTCCCCTCCCCACTCCACAAACTCACTGCCACTATCCATCTGTCTCTCTGTCGGGTTGTTAGTGTAAGTGAAGTTCAGAGGCAGAATTCCGTGAAGAAATGTTTCTTGGAAATTCCGGGAAATGAAACGAAACGAAAATGAAGCTAGCATAACTTCTACTTTCGGTTCTTATATCCGAGGGGAGGTCGTGTTGGGAACAAGCAGATGGTGTCTTTACAAGCGAGGGTTCCAAAAATAGAATAATCGCAGACTTCCTAGAAATGATCATTCCTACTTGCGGTTCTTATATCCGAGGAAAGTTTGATGTGGGGACCTAGCAAGTGCTGTCCATATAAGCGATGAACCCTATATCAGAGGGTTCTTCTATGCGAGTTTTAATAAGTGATCACAAAGAACAACTTTGGCAGGGACCTGCTTTGGGGTGTCCCTATAAGCGATGGCTCTTATATCGGATGTCCTTATAAGTGGAGTCCACTGTACCTTTGTAAAACTGCAGATTGTCTTCTTCTTATTCTTCTGCGTTCCCTGTTCTGGACTCTGCCTCAGATGATTAGGTTTGTGGTCTTTATATAAGCAGTGGTCTTCAAGAGGTCTGTTTTGCTGCCCCAGAGTTTCTCTGCCAGTGTGGCTCCGTTCGGCCAGTGTTGTGTCCTTGCTTCTTTGAAGAGGGAGCAGGACTGCAGAATGTGTTCCGGGGTTTGAGGGGCTGTTCCGCACGGACAGTCTGGTGAGTGTGACAGCCCAAGGCCCGGCGGCACAGGTGGGCACGCAGTCTGCAGTGTCCAGTTCGTAGTCTGAAGATGGTGGTCTGTTCATAACGCTGGAGCTGTGGCATCTGGTCGTTAGATGGGGGATTGTGTTGCGCCGTCCAGATTGTCTTGTACTGATTGCAGATTGTCAATTGTGTTGATGTGTTACAAAAATATGACTCAAGAATTTGATTATTGCTGGAAGGAATTCACCTATTACATGTACTAGGGAATAAAACTGAAGAATAAAATTCAGTCATTCTAAACAGAGGCAGCATTCACTGTTTCTACAACTGGAGCCAGGGACCCTGATTTATGAAGGTCCATGCTGAGAGACACTCAGAGCGCATGACACACAGTTTACTGGTTTTAGGAGGAGATAGACTGCACCAGAAAACAAGCTTCACGATTTCCTGTTGTTTATTTGCAGAATCAATGAGCACCATAATACAGTTCATTTCATCTAATGAGAATTCCATAAGATACTGCATGCAGTCATGTGTGTACATGTACTTGCATATATCCTTCATGCATAATTATGTCATATTCTGCATATATGTAATGGTGTGTGTCTTTTGGCAAAGCGTCTGATTTGTACAGGGGACTGACGGGGCAGGGGCTTTCTGTGAACCAGCTACATGAAATTGTCAGAAAGCACAATAACCAAAAACAAAATTAAAAACCAACACTCTGTGTACATACGTACACACATATATATATATATTCAAGACAGATTATTGCAAAATCATTGTCAATATCACAGACCTTCCAGTGGGTTGAAGCAAAAAATACTGAAAAATTCCTAGCACTGTGTGGCCAAGTGGCGAAACTACGAGTGCATGTCTGCTTTGTAGATGCAATATCCTAGTGGAGGAGCAGGAGCATGCCCTCCCCCAAACCCCAACAAAATTTAAAAAAAACACAAAAAACAAATCAGACTAAACTCTGTGCGATTTTGGGCATGAATTTAAGTGCTTCAGAGAAAGAGAGCGACAGCACACATACATAAATGCTGTCCCTTCCTCTGTACAACTCAAAATCATTCCATATTAGACACTCTTCTGGGTCAATGACAAACAGGCTGTCACTGTCACGGCAGGAACAAAAACATTGATACCCCTTCCCCCCTCAATTTTTTCTCCCTGGATTTAGACGTTTCACTAGAATGACCTATTCTGAGACAAAAAACAAAACAAAACAAAAACTTTTAGTGTTAATTCAGTAAAGTACTGGAAGGCCTGATATCAATATCATTCAACACATACATAGCTGTACATGTACCCAAAGCCAGGTCCAGCCACTTATGATCTAGTACGGTGTATTGTCTAGATTTCTTTCACTGAACAGTACAGTGCAACATTAATCGGTACATACATGCAGGGATCAAATTTCTCGCGCGCCGTGCGACTATGTCTCATATTTTGATAAAATGTCGCATAGAAATTTCGCAAAATGCGTCATATGTCGCAACATAACATCACAAGCGCACTTGACAACGCGAAGCAGAGATGCGCTGTCCGTGTCAGTCATAGAGTCTGTTACACTAATCTAATATTAGTGATGAGGCTTACTTATCCCGCTCACCGCGCGCGCTGCCAGGAACTCTCGCTCGAAAGAGTTGCAAAAAATATTGGCGCGTTATCAGTTTTCTCAGTTCTGCGATCGCGAGGTCCTTTTCCGTTCAGAACCTGAACGTCACTGCACTTAGGAACAGGCTCTCGGCACAGACATGTGACAGAGTGATGCGGGTGAACTTGATTGTCTCATAGAAAATGAAAATGTCTCATAAAAATGAGTGGTCAAGGAGACAATGTCTCATTGGCATATTTGAGTAAATCCATCCCTGTACATGTATAAGAAACACTACTTGAATGAGACTCAAATTACCAGCCACATCATGGAGAAATAAAGCAATTTTACTGCCCTGTATGCGTGGGAACACTGAAATACTTCCCATTCTAACAGGAAAATACTGAAGCAATTATCTCAAGTGTGAGAGATGTGAAAACAAAGTGGCCAAGGTGAAAGCAACATAGGGTACTGCAGCTAGATTGTCACTGGGGTGTTGGAACAGTGCTTTCAGAGATTGCCATCTTTGGAAGAGCCAGGATTGCTAGTGGATCCAGATTTTTCAGGAACGAAGTCAAGGGACACACTGTTGATGCAGTAGCGAAGGCCAGTAGGTTTGGGTCCATCAGGGAAAACATGACCAAGATGGGACTGGCACTTCAGGTGGAAAACAAACAGACAGATAGATCATGTTAAAAAAAGACCTGATTAATATAATGTGCGTGGGTGACTTTCAAATAGTATGTACATTAGAGCATGACATTTAAAAAAAAAAAAAAAATTCACTTGGAAGATCCCCCCCCCCCCCCACCCCCGCTTAGAGAGAGAGAGAAAAAAAAAACCCTCAAATACGAAACCAGGAATGTATATCAGACATCTGTTTAATGAACATTTTACCACATCTATTCCACCCAAGCTGCCCCACCCATCCATCAAAAAACAACAACAATAAACACCACCAACACTACCACCACAAAAACCCAACCAACACCACCACCAAAAAACCCAAACCAACCAACAAGAAACAACCCACTCGACGACAACAACAACAAAAACCAAACAAGAACATAGAAAAGAAACCAACCTATACAGGTTAAAGATTCCTAAAAATACACTTACTGCACGATCTTGATACATACTATCTCAGAACATATATGAAAATGAGTCAGCAATACCTTTGCACACATCACTTCCGTCCGAAGCATGCCGTGCGAATGGTCCACCTTTTCCATCACATTTGATACATTACTGTCAGCTGGCTTGTAGGTCTGATAGAATGAGGGCCAACCCGAACCAGAGTCAAACTTGGCTTTTGATCTGTTGAAGATATTGCCATAAAAGAAACTGTAGTAATGCACTTTCTGATTTTAAGCGTCTCTAAGGGCTTCACATTGGACACTGGTCATAAACTGACTGAACTTTCCCATTACTTTCCCGTCAAGGTGGACATTTGTTCTATCATTCCTATCAAGGGTTCTCTCCGGGTACTCCGGCTTCCTCTCCCTCTGCTTTGGAAACGTTCAGAAAACAGCATTCAAAAATTAATGCAAGTCTAAAATTCTGAAATTTAAATTGCTGAGCTGGCCCTTTGCACGACGTGATTGTAATGTGTTCATGTCCAGTGTGTGAGAGAATGCGTGTGATTCACGAGAGCGTGCGTGTTGGGTTTAGCTCGCGGCGCTTTGAGCGAAATATTTGGGATAAAGCGCCTATATTATTGAACTTATCATTATTATTATTTCTCCACCAGAGTCATCATGATTCAGGACAAATGTCTTACACATTTTTGGTCAGCTGTGATATCAGTCCTGTTCTGGTTTCCATGGATATGAAGCCCTGACTCATTTAAAGTGTCTTAAATTTAGATGTTCAAACCTGTACTGCAATCATGCATTACCAGTACCGTATGAGCCCAGAGTAAAACACCCAGGACTTTTATGTTTTGTATTTTGAGATTTCAGGAATTCATCGAGGAGAGTCCAGGGGCGTAGGAACCACGGGGGCCCTGGGGGCCCAGGCCCCCATTCGATTTTTGGAAGGGGGGCCCGAATATCTTTGGGCCCCCCTTGCTTTTGATAGTAAGAGGAGAGTTGGCCCACCAGTGGTGGGGCCCCCCTGCTCTGCTGTCGCAGGACACAATCCTTGGCAGTCAACACACACACACACACACACACACACACACACACACACACCCTTCTTCACCCCGGCCGTATCATTGGCTCACCCGACTTAGTGGGCCCCCCTTCCTCTCAGCATCTTCCTACGCGCCTGGAGTCAAAACTACCCTATAACCTAAACATGAAATCTGCGCTATATCTCTAGATAAAATGCAATAAACACTGTCCAAAGTCATGTACACGTAGTCTATTAACAAGGTGAAAAACACAGTGACTTACATTTGTAGTCATTGGTTATGCACAGACATACACAAAGATGGGTGGTCTGAAATTTGGTTTATCTGTATTTATGAAAACATCTACGCTGTTCTTGAGTTCTTGATTATCTACTCTTTCACTCTGCAATATAATTTTGGTTACACTTTAAAATATGACAGAGTCATCTGTAGAAACACATAAGTGGTTGGGGATTTTTCAGCATTTCCCTATGAAAGCTATAGTGCATGCCTGGAACCAAACGACAGACAAATCAAAAGTTTTAGAGCTACAGTAAAGGTTACCTATACTTTATAAGCAATACATAACTGGTATGTTGTTCATCGGAACAAGTGTCATTAAGCATAAATTACAAACAACAGGCTTCATCGTGAAGCTAATATCCGCACTGTCTCGGTACTCAGTAGAACATGTCCTTTCCGAAAACACACCGTGACAGTAATCACTACATAACAGTGCAGACTTACTGCACAAACGCTATGGAGATAAAGGGATCGAAGCACAGCTAAAGCTGAGAATCAATCAGCAAATTGTACAGGTAGCCAGCCAGTTTCTTACCTGGAATTTCTATATTAAAATTTCAACACGTAAAATACTCATGATTACTGGTACATGTAAATGCAATCACTCTGTGTGTCACAGTGTGTGTGTGTGTGTGTGTGTGTGTGTGTGTGTGTGTGTGTGTGTGTGTGTGTGTGTGTGCGTGCGTGTGTGTGCATGTGTGTGTGTGTGTGTGTGCAGTGCAGTAAAAGATTTCCCATGCGCTTACTCAAATAAGGGTGCCCCACAGGCGACACATGTGTAGACACCTTTCTGTTTGTTGTCCAGAAATGCCCCTGTGAATGGCTGTCACAGGAAAAAACAAACAAAAGGAATGCTTCAGGCTATGGGAATCTTGCATACAACAAAGACGGCTTCAAATCCACATCAGATATTGAGCACAGACCTACTCAAGTAAAAAATAAACCAAACCAAAGAAACAAACAACAATAAAAACCTACAACAATTAAACCTGGCCCATACGGAATGAGGAACATAAGAATCTTAGATAACATTATATGCATTTCCACAAAGCAACATCTTGTCATTTCCAATTCACACACACACACACACACAAACAGACAGACACACACACACACACACAAAGCGCATCTTACTCTTTCGGTGCCTTTCTGTCGGCAAACATGGAACTGCTCTGGTGTTAGTTTCTGTCTCCATTTCTCCTCTTCTGCTGCTCTGTTTGGATCTTGTGCAGAATCACTGCTGCACTCTGAAAATGTAACAGGCAGACTTCCTCTCAAACTGCTGCAAATGTCAGTTTAGGAGTACATGTATGCTTCTGATTAGTACTATGTGTTCCTATAAACTCTTGATGCACGGAGCTACATTTTATGATTTTGATTTTTACAAAAAAAAAGTCCATGTGACAATAGAAAACAAGAAGAAAGAAAACGAAGAAAGTTTTTTGTTTTTTTGTTTTTTTGCACGGTAACACAAAATACACTGTGCAATAATATCCAACGCAGCTCACTTTCACTGCTTTCGCAGACTGATGAAATAGTCCATAGGGTGAGGATCCATAATATTGGCATAAAACGTGTACCACGCATGATTTTCTATGGTCTGCGCGTGAAACGTTTACATTTTGCTCGTAAATGTTTTGCAGGAGAGACTGAGGGGTCCGTTGAGCGCCATGTAAATGACGCGCACTTGTTACGTAAGCACACGACACCGCATCGTACTCCTTTCCTTTTCGTTGCATGCCCCACCGAGAAAGAAATGCCATTAAACACACACACACACACACACACAGCAACACATACCGTTTTTCGAAGTAAATAAACCCATAACGAATGGGCTGGTGCTTATTCTAGCAGACGACGGATTTCGCAAAAGTAATCCTCGCACAGCCAGTTTCGAAAAGTTGATAAGCTTAAAAGACATATCCTTGTAGCTTAAGCCTTGTGTATGATCAGTCGCACTGAGAATGGTTGAGTATTTCAAAGCTAAAGCACATTCGTAGTTCGCGAGTTGGAAGCAAGAGGACTTGTGTAACAAATTTCCAGCAACGACTGCCCCCTTCAAGGGTGATTACTCAGTTGATAAGTGTATCCCCGATGTAACAGAGGAACATGTAGGACGGGAAGGGGCCCCCAGGTGTTTCTGTCTCCCATCAAATAAACAAATACAGTTTATAGTTGGCATGTCTTTTTGACATCGAATAAACTACCACGAACCCCATTATTACCAGCATGCACGAACTGAAACAAGATTTTTTTCCTTAAAATCCATAGTTTATAAGCACATGTTATAGACTAACAGCTAGTAGAAACGAACTAGGCTTTTTTTCTGAGATGAATCCAAATTTTAATTAACACCCTTGAACAAACAGCCTGTACAAAAATACATACACATGTACCAGGTTTTACTGTTTTTTCTTTATTTCGTTTCTATATATTCATCACACAGCTGTGACTGATGCTGCACAACACGTGAGTGGAAAACATCAACAAAAATCATAAATAAAATGTTCTTTTAAGAAAAACAACAACTGTGGTCTCCACAGTCAAGGGTTTGAGAAGTGTAAGTTTCATGACTAAAAAGCAAAGTAGTACCATAAACAGGAAACTTTCGTGACAAATACAGCCGCTCAATGCTAATTAGGATTCAGAAAGACAACATGAAGACCATCATATAAATGTCTTCCCCAGCCCCCTAAAAAAAAAAGAGAGAGAGAGAGAGAGAGAAAAAGAGAAAGATTCTGTCACTGCCTGTGATTTACCTAGTCTTATGAAAGTCAAACGCTCTACAACTCAGCTATCCTGGCTCCCCCCTGGAAACCGTGGACACAATCCAACATCACTGACCATGAACGTGATATTGCTAGACATCTTCCTGTGCGCGCCATATTGCAACTGAGTTTATGCTAACAATTACACAGCCACAGCACTACAAAGGCACCTCACTGTAAACTGCAAAAACGTATAAGCATGAAAGCACACAGCGAAAGTGAATTTTCTGTATTCTTCTGTCAAGCAAAGTGTAAACATGTACAGTATACAGCTTTGACTTATTCACTGGCCAAATCAGTTCACTCATGTTCAGTTAAGATCAGTTTACTCATAATTTAAGCAGGTTGGTACATGCAGGTAATATGAAGCAGAGCACGGCTGTTTTGAAACGATTTCTACAGTGCTGAAAAAAAAAAAAGCAAGGCAATCTTGTGACCATTGAACACGGCATCCAGATGGAAATGTGGGTATATGCAAATCTAGACATCATGCACCCGTATCCCTGCGCATGCGCATACAAATTCATCCACACTGATCCCTGAATAACCGAATTTTAAGAAATGAGACATTCACTGAAGTTGCTCACGAGTAAAGAGGATCACTAAACGAATTGATATTGTACTGGAAGCTATTATATATTATGTGAGTATTCACGTTAATGTGTGCAAAAGAATTTGCTCATTATGCAAGAATTCTTGCAATCACTCAATCGTTGCTCTCTCTTAATCAGCCTAAAATCAGGGCATACTCCCACTTATAAAAACATGCGAACATAAAAGTGCTATGTGTATCTAAGGATGGTTTGATTCCTATAAATTAAAGGATATGAAATTAATTGCAATATTTTCACTTTCATGGATTTCTAGTCAGTGCAACAAATCAAGCTGGTGAGACAGTCTTGAGGCTCGGACTGTGGGTTCAGCTGAAGGCAGGAATATATATAATTACACCTGCTCATCCAACTGTAGTTACGAAGGAAGTGAGTGTTATACATGCACAAATGCACTGCTACTTGTCACACCATATTAGATTTTTTTACACACAACTTAAAAAAACTAAAAACAAAAGAAATCAACAAAACAACAACAAACCAAAAACAAAAAAACAAAAAAAAAACACTAAACAGATAAAAAGAAACCAGTGAGCATAACTCCCATCAGATCTGTTCAATCTGTAGATTCCGAGTGGCTAAATATTCCACACATCATATGCACAAAGTGTATGTACATATACATGTACCACCTTGCAACAACTGCATCACCACAGAGTCAACAAGTAAGTATAGCAGAATCTATGAGCATGAATAAACAAATGTGTAAATATGGTGGTTGTTGAGATCTGAAACAGTTTTGAACCATAATAACAAGCAAGCATTAACATGTCACTCATTTATAACATAAGCCAAGCCAAAACAAATGTGCATAATAATTATATCTATAGCACAAACGAAAAGCAACGTGAAAACAGAACAGGCACTTGCAACAGAAAAGAGTGAAAGACAGCAACTCAAATTCTACGCTCACTTGGCATAGTTCGCCTGTTAAAGGGGTGAAAATGTATCCCAGTCATTTGCTGAAGGAGCAAATGTATGCCAGCTGTGTGGGACAGGGTGCAAATGTATTCTGGATTTGGGTCTTTCAAGTTGAAGTCACATGACAGCTAACATATTACGGTTTGTAACTTAAAAAGCGAGCATTAATTGAATGTAGCCATCAAACGGTGAATGGACATATGTGCACGTTTAATATCTGCTGTAATTTGTAACCATTGTCCTCTTCCAGAAACGAAATGTTTCGGAAATATCACAAGTGCCGACTTGGCTGAAGGACGGAGAACTGCGGTACAATTGCTCCCAATGCAAATGACTGGGAGACATTTGCACCCCTTAGTAGGTGAACTATACCAACTGAGTGATAGTACCATAATGCACCAGTACAACAAAACTCAATTAAATGCTACAGCTGGTCTGTACCACACAACAAAACCAAAAGAAATCACCAACAAGCAGTAGACATGTATTAACTGCCATACATGTACAAAACAGACCAGCTTTTCAAGTTCCCATTTCTATTAAGGATGTGTCACAACTCAACACATACACATGTATACATATATGTAGGATAATTATGTGTATTTCTTGTTGTTAAGATGCCTCGCAAGAAGCAAGTGGCTGTCTCTAAAGATCTGATAGACTTCTTCTTAAAAAAAATATCAATTCTTCGAGCCGTGTGTCACTTACATATTCAACAAACAGCACACACACTGTTTTATAGAGGACAGAAATCACTTTCATATTCAAGCACTTATCCTTCAATCTCGCACATCAATCTCAGATACTTAAACAATCATTCAAGATACTACACCACAATAACAATTAAAACATTCAGATTTGATATGTGTCAAGTGTAAACAATGATACAGACATACCATATCCATATCACAAGCAGCAATCACATCATACATAAAAACAAAGATTGTACACGCGGTCATCTACGGACCCAAAAACCACACTTCAGTGATTTCACCACACCTCTGTGACTGCAACAACTAAACACGTGAAAGATGATAGTATTTCATACTGTGGGACACACATTTAAAAAGAATTATGCTCTCCTAAACATATGCCATACTGGATTTAGTGAAAATTGGGTGGGATAGCTCCAAGAGATTCACAAATATTCCCACTTTCCTTCAAATGATTATTCCTTTGAATGCAGGGTATTGTTTGCACAGCACTTTCAGCCACAAAGACCTAGCCTTTGTAAAATGTGGGGGATTTCACAGCTTCATTTTTCAGTAAATGTACACTGCGGGCACAGATGTAAAAGCAATCTGTAAACATGTTAGAGGTGATTACAGGCCAGAAAAAAAAGGAAAAATGCACAGCATTCTTCTTTTGATTTTACCCTCAGTACTATCAAAGGTAAAAAATAAATCTTGTGGTTCTCACATTTTCTGCAGACCCACTTTGCTGTCAAACTTTCAGCTTCAGGCATCATTCTCCCATGCACATGTGCCCAATAGCCCTGTCAAATTTACAGTGCCCTACTACACAAGTGATATTATTCTGTTGCCAAGGGGATTTCTGCATCATTTATAAACAGCTGATGGACAATGCCCTCTTTCCGTCGACCAGAGGATGTGGCCTTGATGTAACCTGCGTGCGTGCTGTCGATCTCAAAGTGTGTCTCTGTTCCATCGTCAACAAATTCACCCTGAAAATGGAAAAAACAATAACATGAAAACAGTTAATTACTAACAATTAAGTCTACCAAATGTTTACATCAAGTAAGTTGAATGGAGCATAATGTAGCAGTCAAACAACATGGTTGGTGAGTCAGCTAAATTCTGAGGTGGTCCCCCCCCCCCTCCCCCCAACACAAGTATCACATATGGAACCACAATTTAAAATGAATTTAAAAAAGCAAAACTAGAAACAATAACATACCGTCGTTTCAACCTTTTTTCCATTCACCCATACATCTAGCGTGTCTTTCTCTGCAATACAAACAACATCATCAAGCAATCATGAATTTTGAGGACTGAAAATAAATCTAACTTCTAAAACAGTCACTACAAATTATCATGTTCAAGTCAGTTACAATTACACACTAACAATCAGACAAAAATATCACCCAGATAAACTGATCATCGATGGAGTTATCACGACATACGTCATGATACACAGATCAACCCCAGGGTACCATAACAAACCAGCCAGAATACATTTTGAAGGGCACCAGTGCACGACAGAGAGAATGTTAAAGCCTTTGAAGCTTTGTGAAAGCATATCAATGCAAACGGCTGAAAGCTATAAAATTTCTACAAAAACATACTTGGTTTTCTCCTCTTGTAACATTCTGAAAGGTAATGTACACAAACTGAAAGGTCCCCTCCAACAAACACCTATCACATTTTCATTTTTGTCTTATGCTTATATTTTATGTAATTAAGTATCATTTGACTTGCTGTTTGTACTTATTGTGCTATGTGCACTGCATGATTGTGATATACATATGATGTATACTTGCTGCACCACAACTACCCATTTTTGGGATATTAATTAATTACTGAACTGAGTCAAAGCTTGACATCGTCAAGAAGTTTGGCAAACCCCCTTTTCGATAGCAGCACAGGAGAAGTGTACAGCGCTATTCTTGAAATGCAGCTATGCCAAAATTCCATGGTTAAGTCAACTTTTCTTTTCTTAGTAAGTGAGAAAACCACTAATACACAGAGTGCCATCAATCTCATACCTAAAACAATTCGAGTGGGGACACCGGCAACGTAAGCTGCCCATGTCTTCATTATCTTGCTTTGGTTTTCCTGGAATTTCTTCAACGGTTTGCCGTTCACATCCATGGTGTACTCATAGGCAAAACCACTAACAGCATCAATGGTGATTGCACACTTGGCTTTTCCTACAGTGAAGTGCTCTTTCCCCACCAGTTTGAACATCCAGTCTGTTCGGTATATCTCCTGGAAAACACACACATGCATTCACACACACGCAATATCAATACAGATCTACATACACAGATAATAATAATAATAATAATAATGAGTATTGTATAGGCGCTTTACCCAATTTTATGAATCGGCTCAAAGCGCCGCGAACTGAACCCAACACGCACGCTCACGTGAATCACACGCATTCTCTCACATACTGGACATAAACACATTACAATCACGTGGTGCGAAGGGTCAGCTCAGCTATTTAAATTTCGGAATTTAGAATTGCATTTATTTTTCAAATTTTGTGGGCTGAACATTTCCAAAGCAGAGGGGGAGGAAGCCGGAGTACCCGGAGAGAACCCCCGACGATCGGCCCGAATGAACGGTGCCACATACGAGAAGGAAAAATTCTTTGCCCCGAGTGGGACTCGAACCCCCCACCTCTCGCATTGGTGACAGGTCTCTTAACCACTAGACCACCGACCGCCAGATACTGGGCAATACGTGTTATTACTGACTCATCCACAATTAACTAGAAATTAAGGTGAAAAAAGGTAACTGACTTGTTCATATCATGTGTCACAACATTTCATCAGCAGGAAAAAAATAAAAAACTCCCCCCCCCCCCCCAAAAAATAGAACTTATCATGTACTGGGTGTATCTTATTATCTAGCTGATTGTAGCTCTCTGTAACAGATGATGATGATGATGATGATGATGAAACCTTTATTTCAGGATAGAGTTGTCTGGCACTGGAAGGCCTCTCTTGCACTCTCCAAGAGGAAGGGGTGAATCAATTATGAATTCATGTTCAAGAACTAAACAGAGCAAGACAGAGACGGATATATATAGAAGACAGACAGAGCACATACCTCTCCGTCGACTCGAATGACACGTTTCCCTGTCGTCGTACCATGCTCAAATTCAATCTTATGCACACCATCACTCAAAGAAATTTCCCACACTGCAACTAGATCCCCAGACATTGTGCCTTGCTTCCCCTGGTGTTTTTACTTTCTGGAAATTGGCAAAAACAAAAACCTCAGAACATACTGTATTCACATTTCTTTGAACTACAGAGCATAAACGTGTGCGCAAAATGAATGCCACTACTTCAACACTGCTGTGTAATGGCAAAACACAGTAAGAACACTGACACCATTTCAAAAAAAAAAGAAGAAGGCCATTGCATCGATGTCTTTCATCTTGAAATCACCCCTTTTCCCCTAGAATGTGATCATGGACTTACAGTCACTTGTCATGACACTGCAGATTTACTTCTTACTAAATCTGGCAAATAACATTGTAATTTCAAAATTCAATTGATGTGATGGGTGGTCTACTGGGGGAAAAACACAGATAAAAATGTGTATCAAGCATACTAAAGTCATATTTTCCACTCATCCACTTCACTAGTTTCAGCCAAAGTTGTCCTGTAAAGTAGTGATGCCAACATCACGTTGTCACTGAGAGTACAATAGTGGGTTACGGGCGCATTTCACCAGCCCTGATCAGCAGGATAAGTCCAGTGTTAACTGAATATTTTGTCCTATTTTGTCACAGTTGGAAAAATCCCGGTACTGTACCAAATATACGACCTGTATTCGGATTACCTTCAGTTTTGAGAAGGCCGATGAGGCGATGTGGTATCCCCTGACCAGAAAGGCTGTTTACTTTTACGTGCCTTGCATCAGCCTCTATTGTGTATTTGGACAGCTGTGTAAGGGTGTGTTTAAGCAGTGCAACTGTAAAATCGATGGCGGTTTCCCTGTGCTAAAACAACAAAACTGTGACTTACACACAGGGAAAAGTGTTTTACGCTGCTGAGCAACAAGTCGCTTTTCACATCCGGGTCAGCTTGACAAAACAGCTCTGCAGAAACGAGAAAATACAAAAATAACTACTATAAAATCACACCTGTGAAACTTGTGAAGAAATCATCCGCAACATTACCGTGATAGAGTATGATTGTATCTAGTATTTATTTATAAACGTTGGCATGTTGATTAAGTGCGAAGTGCAATCAACAACAATCATGGCTGACCTGCCTGGTCGCCGTCTCAAGGTGCGAACAAGTATTAACGTTAGCAAGATAATTGCGGCTCTGTTGTGCTCATTCTGATCATAATCGGTTACCCCTTAAGTCTGTTTAGTTTTTGCATTACTGTCCTTTTCGGATGTATTAGCCGATTTCATAACAGGACAAAACTTCAACCCGCCAAATTTGAAAATCAGAATAAACTTGTCACTGCATGCTTCCCTGAGTAAACATTAGCTGGCTGTAACTATTACCAGCTCAGGGGACCATTTACTTTATCTGCCATTGATTTGTTAGCAGTAGCAGTCGGGAGTTTTATCGGCTTGGATTTGTGTGAGGCACTGTGTTGGTGTGAAATGGTCGTAGGTAATGTTAGTTCGATTATAGGCTATACATAGTCCGCTGCAATGGTATGCAATCAGGTGTTCATGTGTGATGCGATAAAAGCAGTACAGAACTATTTAAGATTTTTCTAAGATCAGTACATTTATGGATAGATCTGTGTGCGGCTATCATTTGGTATGGGATTTTGATAGCATCTGTTCCAGTGTTTGCAGTGTAAGGTATTCATCTGAGATAGGTCACAGGAAATGAAATGATGTAACTTTGTAAGCAAACCTTTTGAACATTTGCACTGTCTTTCCTGCTTACACAGATGTATCGAGATGACGAACCATCTCTCAGCGAGGAGGACCTCTACCATGGCGGACGCAGTATGGTATGTCTCTGGAAAGTCTGCAAGTGATTTATTTTTGACTAATTTGATAAGAAAGGAGGGGTGAGTGGTGGTCTAATAGGTAGCACGTTGGATTTAGCCGCTGTGCTACTGAATCAGAATGGACATCACCATAGTCTAGGCAAAGCGTAAGTTCGAGCCCAGGTCGAGCTTGTGATTTGTGATTCTGGTTTTTCCTGGCTACCGGGCTGCTCATCGGGGGTTTCTCTCCAGGTTATCTGGCTTTCCTCCCCCAGCAAAATTTGAAAAAAAAAAAGAAAAAAAAAAGAGGAAGATATGACAGGTATTGGGTGGCGCTGCACCGTGGCGACGGGGAAGCAGCCTGAATCTCCCAAAAGAGACAATAAAGTAGTAAAAAAAAAAGAAAAAAAAAGAAAGAATTTTCCCCCACCAAATTCCTGCCTTAGAGTCATTGGGTGGACGAGTTGGCCAAACTCCCTATTTTGTGTAACACTAACAGTGAGTTTTTAGAAATGTGTGTAGATATCTACAAATGTATTCAAGTTGTGTGTTGGGACGACACAATTTTTTTTTTAGGGGGAGACAAGCGAGTGGGTGGAGGTGAACAGGCAGTTGCGGAAACAGGGATTTCAAACATTGCGGATTCTGGCAGCCAAAGATGTTCCGGTGTCGTCAGGTATGATTTAGAAACAAAGCTGGCCCATTAATGTTGTCCTATAGTGACATTTAATTTGACATACATGTTCACTGTCATAATACTTTTTGAAACGATGCACCTTACACGTTTGACTCATCCACCACAGTCATGGATAAATCAAATATGGCTGACCTGTCAGATTTCTGGATTGAACAGTGTTCAGCTTTACGGGTAGGGCAGCTGCCCCTTCTTCCCATAACCTACGTGCTACTGCTGGGACTGTCTCTAATCATTCTTGAGGCAGAGCTGTGAACTCTGTATAACCAACCAAAGGCTGACAAAGTTGAAAAAAAAAATTAGTGGACTTTAAAAGCACTGATGAATTCGATTTTGTTATCATCTCACTTCACTTTTGAGTTTTGTGGGTGGAACAATATAATAATGATGATGACACTGAGACTAGTATTATTACAGCAAAGTATTATTTTCTTTGTTGGTAGTCTACGAAAATATCAGGCTATTTATAACGACAAAGCTTGAACAAAATAAAATGCAGTTCAGGTCTTCGGTGCTTCTAACCTTCACTGTTGTTGCTGTGCAGGTCGCTATGTATGTCTGGACCCTGAGTGCAGCGAGAACCTGCGTCACACTCTCCTCACTCTGCTGGCTGAAGGCGATCACAGACAGACATTGATTCAGGATCTCATGGACACCATCAAGTGCCTCAAGTCAGTGTGGTGGTGTTTGGTTTTTCCATGGTTTTTTTGTTGGTTGTTTTATATTAAGGTACAGTCGTTTTTAATCAGTGACATATCTATGGCAGATATTCAGTGTGGACAGCAAACAAAATAAAACATCAACAAAAGGATTGATTTGATTGATTCAAATTGACTTTCAGGGCTGGCAAAATGTGTGCCCCCACTCACAAGAGATAGGTGACAAACATGCACACTGACTACAGGAACAAGGTGTTAAGGCAGGGACAGTAGACAGCCATTCTGATTCCAGAATATTTATTCATTAGTGAGACTTAGTAGGGCTTCGTACGGAGAACTTCACTGAGCAGCGTAACCCACTTGCATGTAAATTAGGCACGTTACGGGTACCATTAGCTAATCGCAGCGCGTTAGCAGCTCGCGGCCTCTGCCGTGTGAGCCTAATTTACATGTAAATGGGTTACGCTGCTCAACAAAGTCCTCCGTACGAAATCCTACTAAGTCTCACTATTGTCTAGTACATGTACAGTGTATTCTGGTATTCTGACAGGGATGATGTGGCATCTCAAACGTTGAAGTCAAACCAAGCACAAACCAGGGCCAAGGATCTGAAGATCATGCTGGAGTGCTCTAGGGCCAGGGTACAGGTAGGCATGCTGTTATTAAATTGATATAGTAAAGGTGGCCCACTGCCTCCTATGTGGGACCTGAAGCGAGTGATAGCTGTGCACTTTTTTGCTTATGTCTCAGCTACAACGGCCCAGAAGAGGTTCCAGTTTGCACACATCTTTGTGTTTCACCTCATCTTTTCACCCGTTTTGCAGGAGCTTGAAAAGGAGCAAAAGTCAACAGCTTCCCAGTTCGTGGATGAGAGTGAAATGGGCCGCAACATGCGTAACACCATTCACAAACGTTGTCAACAACTGGAGGAAGCGTTTGCTGAGAAAGAGCTGGAGATGGACAAACTGAAGAAGAAGTTGCGTGTCATGCGTGAAGAGGTTCGTACGCAGATGTGTGTTTGTGGGTGTGGTTATTAGCAGGGTTTGTGAGAGAGAGAGAGAGAGAGTGTGCGTGTGTGTGTGTGTGTGTGTGTGTGTGTGTGTGTGTGTGTGTGTGTGTGTGTGTGTGTGTGTGTGGTTTATTTGCATTTGTATGTATAGTCCTGTTACTCTGCTTAAGGAAATTCAGGTTGTTCCACCCAGGGAGAGTGCGTCACCATAGTACAGCACCATCTCTTTTCTTGTCTTTTCTTCTTCTTTTTTTTTCTTTTTTTTGTTGTCTTTTCCTCACATCCATGATGTGTGATTGTTTTCCATCCCACAGCCCCTCCCATATGGAATGGGGTCTTTCACAGGCACATTTGATATTTATGAGTGCGTTATACATGATGGCGAGACAGGCACCAAAAAAAAACAGTCTGCATGTGAATTAAACATTTTGGGGTCAGTGACAGCATTGACAGCCACTCAGAAGTACCCTGGTCTTTACTTGATTCCTGATCTTGAACCTAAAATTCCACATAAATTAACAGCTCGTGCAGATGGAACAAAGATCCTTCCCTGGTCTTGAAAAAAATGTATTCAGATGTGATGCATATTTCCATACTTTTTTTTTTTTTTTTTAAATGTTGCTCAGGAGCAGAAGAGGGTGAAGCGACAGAACCAAGTCTTCATGGAGTTCAAAAAGAGGACAGCGCGGGCACATTCTGTTTTGGATGAAAAGTGAGCACCCAGAGCAGGAAAATAGAGTAATGTGTCTCTGCTGGCACGAGAAGCATGTTGCATAATGTGCTTATACTGAAAATAATCAAGAGGCACTTTGTAAGAGTTGTTCTTGTTGCCTTCAAACAGCTATTCTGTGAGATTTTACATGGGAATTGATAACATACATGTATTGATAATATAGATCTATGTTGGGAGCTCCACTAACTTGACACTTTGCAGGACATGACATGCCAGTGCATAAGATTCCATACATGTGCTTTGAGATGGCACCTAACTGCATATATATATATAACAAATTAATGTACTTTTTATTTGTTTATGGTTGTAATGTACTCTGTTTTAGGCTTTTGGACATCATCGATCTCTATGAGGGGCAGTTACATGACTTGAAGCAGGAGCTTGAGGCATACAGGTAGGTTCATACAGTACTTTGGATTTATTTTATGAACCATTTATTGAGTTATTCAGTTTTGCGTTCATTATTTTTTCAGCAATTTTTAAAGTCCGATATGTTTTCTGTTAGACATCCCTGCAAAAGCTAAGCTTGCTTTGCATGTGCTGTCGACCGCTTTGACACCTGCCAGCATGCTGGGGATTCATTTGAATCTTTATTTTTCCTTTTTCTGCTAGGACTTTTTAGGCAGCGGCTGCTGTTACTGGTTACTATATGTTTAGGCTGCTTTTGCTTTTTGACAGATGGGACAGAAAATATGGATCTTTCAGATACAGGTGAAAAAAAAAATTAGTCAACTCCTCACAGAATATATTCTGGTGTAGCTCTCATACTAGTTCACTTCTGGGTTGGTGTATTTAAATGACAGGTTTTGTCGTGGAAACAAGATGCTTTGTTAATCTCTTACACACATATAACTGTGGTTGGTTTTTTACAAGTCTGCCATTCTGTTCTTGTCATCTTTTTGACAACACTGTCGTGCAAGCGAAAAAATGTTTAGTTTAGTGTGCATTACTATAGATACTGGTGCTGAAAACTGATTGCACTCACAGCTGATTTTTCTGCTTCAGTATTTAACCAAGATTTTAGTGGGATGCACATGTACAAGGGTGCCAATTTTCCGGAACACTCCAGACTTCTGGAAAGAGAACTTTAAAAAATTAAATTTGCTGGCTTTTGAACTTTTCAAAATTAAATTTGCTGGCTTTTGAACTTTTCAAAATTGAATTTTGCAGATTGAGAACTTTGAAAAATAAAATTTTTCGGATTGACAAAATCAGCGTGCAACAAGTGTCAGGAAATGGGATGACCGCCAAGAGTACTTGTAATACTACTATGTATACATAAAGCATAGCTTGTCTTGAGACCCAGACTCTCCCCCTTAGTGAAGAATCGTCTGTTTACTGCCTCTCCTCCCCTCCTCCGCCATTGTTTGTTTTGAGGAGCGGATTGGGAAGCTTGTACCACTTCCGTTCCTGCATGTATCCTAGTGGAAGTGTTTTGATCTGTTACATGGTTGACGCAGGTTTGATCCTCTGGATAACAGAAAGGGAAGAAGTATCTATGTTGTCCATGATCCCCCCCAAAGTTACCCCCCCCCCCCAAAAAAAAAAAAAAAACAAGAAAAGAAAAAAAAAAAAAAAATGTGCCAACCAACCAACACCTGTTTGATGAGAGAATGACAGTGAACAACCTGTGTTAGCTTTGCAGTAGTGTTGTGGTAAAGTGTGCTGGTCTGTTCAACTTTTTTTTTTTGGTCAGCTCAAGAAGTACACGTACCAGTGCATATTTTTCTCTCACTCTCAGGAATAAGATCTCACAGGGCTGGCTTGGCTGGTATGGATTTGCTGAAATAATGTTCGCCTTGACAATTGCTTTACAAATGGATTTCGGACATTTTCGTGGTATTTTTGTTCATGCAGTTGATTCGCTTGTCTAGCTTGTTTTGTGGTACAACGTTGCATCAGATAATGTTAACATGCTTTTAGTTTTAGGCTTCCTGGCCCTATTGCTTTTCTTTTGCTCAGCTGTTTGGATGAAATTATGTACCTGCTTTTACATGTATCCTTTTTCTTTTCTGTTTACACTTCTCCATGCTACCGGTAGTGGCTTTGCATTTGGCATGCTCTCAGTCTTGACTGTATCCTCTTTCTTTTGGCAAAATGCATATAAGTGCTTGTTGCAGACTTTCTCATT
This sequence comes from Batillaria attramentaria, assembly GCA_018292915.2. Classification (NCBI taxonomy): domain Eukaryota; kingdom Metazoa; phylum Mollusca; class Gastropoda; family Batillariidae; genus Batillaria; species Batillaria attramentaria. The sequence continues at coordinate 385,952 of JACVVK020000251.1, forward strand.
TGGTACATTTTGTTTATGCTAACTGCAAAGGTAGTCTAAAAACAGGCATAGTCTGTGTGTTTAGCGTGTGTGTGTGTGTGTGTGTGTGTGTGTGTGTGTGTGTGTGTGTGTGTGTGTGTGTGTGTGTGTGTGTTTTGTTCTTTAAAATTAAAACTGTTGCTTGAAAGCCTGCAGTACCGCCTAAATACCCCAGAACAATTTGTAAAAAGTGAGGAAAATCCAAAATGTGCCCCCCCCCCCCCCCCCCAAAACTTTCATTAGTTTCAGCCCTATTACATGTACATATCTCATGAACTCATGATTATAATACTGATTCTTGTCAGTCTCAATATGCAAAACAGCAAGGTAAGTACCCTGTAGCCATACTTATCGCATTTTAGGTTTTATTTTAACATCATATTTATTCAGTGTGTAAGTTGTTACGCGTGTTTGTATTTTGTTTGTGAACTCCGTCACATTTCATATTGGCATCTTTGGCATTGAGTATACTACCTGTGTTTATGGCTGTTGCTTTCATACTGTGAAATTTTTCTGTGCTGTATAGGAGCGGAGAGAGCAGAGCGGTAAGCTTTGACAAGGACGGCCCACCATTTACGTCGACTATGGCCTACGAGCCGACGAAAAATGCCAAATCTTTAATCAAGGTATCACTAGTATAAGTATTTGAAGTAATCGCAGTATATATGAATTGATGTATTATATTTTTGTTCTTGGTATTTTGATTAAAATAGAAATTTATTCTTTGTTACTGAGCTAGCAATTTGCTTTAACTTTCAGTGGGTGTCTTTTGAAGGTACATTTTCTGGTTTATCTTTGCAAAACTGAAAGAATGAAACAACAACAAAAAGAAAAATTGCAAAACTATCCTGTGAACTTCCAGAAAATGTAAAATTAAGTGTGCACATTTTACTTTTGAGTTTCAGTTCTAAATGACCCTAGCTGCACGCTATGACAGATATGCCTCTATATATTGTCTTACATTCACCATTTTAAGTGACTGTTTTCATAACAGCCACTGAATGTCGTCTAAATTCTGTCATGTATGCATTTTGTTGTTGTTTTTTTTTGTGGCAGGGCTTAGAGAAACAGCTGCGAGAAGCAGACAAAAAATCAAAAGCTCTGGAAGAGGAGAGAGAGCTAATGACACTGGAAATGAACTCCAGGTAAGGTCCATTGTGCCATTCTTGTTGTGCCAGCACTGTGTGGCTAGAGCTAGCAAAGAGAGTGCAGCTGCCTGTGTGTTTTACTGTAAATGTAGGTCTCAAATGTTGATATCAGCGTGGTGGATTTTTGGCGTAACTGCGTGCAGTTTTAGAATAGCGCAGCATGACAGGCATTGTGCACTTTTCCTGCACTATTCTGAAATTCCAGTTATGCCAAAATTACGCGACGTCAACCTGTCTTTACAGTTACAAATCACCTAAACACTGTTAAATCAGGTTTGTTGTGAGGTTTGCATATTCCTGATTTTCTAAAAACATTTTAACAAGCCACAAACAGACCCAGTAAGTTATGAGTCAATCATACATGTAATAAAATTGTAGATTTTAAAGAGAGAGAGAGATTTATGGAGTGGAGGCACCATAGAATGTGACACAACAGATGTATGCAGTGTCACCATTGCAAGTAACAGTTATTCTGTTCACATAGATGAAAAGTGTTAGTTTGTTTTCAGCATGGAAGGTCTTAGAATGTGCACACATAATTAATTACCAATACAGTACACGTACTTCTTTCTGTTATGCTGTAAGAGTGATGTAAAGTTAAAATGTAAATAACAGCCTCCAGTTCGTAATATTTACTTGGTGTTTATAGGACAGACACACTCAAAGACGTGACTAAGTAAGTTGAATTTCTTGTTGAGGCATGGAGTTTATGATACCTTCTTTTCACTGTTAGCATGAATTTTTTTTTTTTTTTAACTCAAAGGCTGAATGTCTGAAAATGGGCAGTGGTAAGAACTTGCAGGAAAGGGAAGAAGTGAAGTACCAGAGGCAAGTGTGCAAAAGTATACCGCAAGAAGAAGGTGCAGTTTGTGCTGGGAAAGGTTTTTCTTGCATTGTCATCTTCGCTGGTGTTTGTAGGCAAGCTCGCATTTCAACCAATCAGTCAAGACTATTTGTCCGTACTGGATATCTGCCATACAGGTCACTAAATAAAAAGTGAGGGGGAAAAAAACAGAACAAAAAACCTGTCTGGAATTAAGAAAACTACCAAAGCCAACTACAGTAACAGTAACTTTAATGAATACAGATATACACTCGTATACATTCCTCTCATCTCAAGGACAAAAAATACAGCATCTACATCCATGTCAAACTCATCGTTTCAGAAATTCTGCACACTTGTCTTCTGCTACGGCACTTCTGACACCTACAGAAGAGTGAACCCCATATCTACCATCATCTTGAAAAAGGGCTTGTACAAAAACATGTCTCCGAGACCTTTTTTTCCAGATGATGGCAGATGTTCTCTTTTTTTCTTTTTTTTTTTTTGCCTGATGTGTGTTGGTTTGGCGGTTCCCTTGCAGGCCTCAGATGAAGGACTACAGACTGATGTCGCTGCGTGTGAAGAAACTAGAACGCTTGCTTGCACTGCATAGCATTAGGTGGGCGGCAGGACCGGGCGTCGGAAATCAGTTTACATTCATTATATAAGATCAGATAGCTTCTTTTCTTTCCATAGCTTTTTGAGCTTTTGTTGAGCGCTGATGGTGGCTGTGGATCCCATTTGAGTTTGTGTTGGTCTTCAAATTTTCTTGTTTTTCTTTTATTATCTCCCCTTCCCCCACTTCTGTCTGTTCAGACGCACATACAGATTCATATCTAATGCATTTTATAAAACAAAACAAACCCACAACAGCCCGAAACCAAGGCAACACAGTCACTTACAAATAATGTTTTTGTGTGTGTTTTTTTAATTTTATAAATTTTGTTTGTCTCTGATTATTTGTGAAATTTATAGAATGTATTTGAAAGTTTAATCACATACAGCTGTGTTTTATTGTAATTCAGTGAAGCTCTTGATGATTTTCTGATTATAATTTATATGCTCGCTCTCTTTCTCTCTCTCTCTCTCAAAGGTGGCTGCCACTGATGAACCAGGTGACAGTGTGTTGTGACTGCCATGTGATTTGTTTTGCAGCATCCCAGGGGAAAAGACAAAGCGTGACCCATTCCATTCCAAACGCAAGTTCAGCACACACCTAGAGGATCTGGATTATCTCCCCGTTGACTTTTGTCAGCAGTTCCTCAGGGTAAGTGACATAATTAAAACATTTAAATAATCTACCTCCGTTTTCAGCATAAGAACAGATCCGTTTCACCAGTATGGCGTTTATTGACAACTGGACAAACAGACTTTTAAAGCTTTCTACTTCTAGGACGTACATATCTCTACTCATATTATCAAGATGGCAAATAAATTGCTCACACCTACACCGCAAACAAGAGGCCATTTAACCTAAAAGCTACATACATGTGATGCTATGGAAAACTGGCCTTTTTTGAGAAAATAGCTGGTAAAAAATGTGGCATTGGAATCATTCCAGTATGGTGTTGTCATAGTAAATGCTCCTTTTCACGTGTTTATGAGACATAATTATGTAGCTTTGAAACATTCACAGAAGTATTTATAGTTTAAAGACCTGAAAATGGAAAAAAAATCTCAAAATCACTCTAATAATAATAATAATATATTACACTTGTAGAGCGCGGAGTTCTGCTTAGGAAAGCACTCAGTGCGCTTTTTGCTCACACATACACACAACATTCACATGCACACATTTATACACATCAATACAGGCGGTGGAGTTTAAAGGCTAGTTTGAAAAGATGTGTTTTGAGTTGTGCTTTAAACTGTAGGAGGGAAGTGATGTTTCTCAGAGAAGATGGCAAGGAGTTCCAAATGGGAGGGGGGGACGGGGGGGTACTATAACTGAAAGAACGTTGGCCAAATGTTTTGAGGCTGACCCGGGGAACCTTAAGTAGCTTTTCTGAGGATGAGCAGAGAATTCGGGATGTTTCGTACGTGGTGAGCTTAGACCACCTATCTGTTTGGGGGGATTTTTCTTCGAAAGTGATTGAGCGACTTTGTCCCCTTTTTTGTGGGATATCATACACATACCTACAATGGCAGCATGTAGCACTGGGCTACTGGGTTATCAGTGATGCATACAGTTACCTAGAACACAGATGCACACCACTTAGAAAGGCAAACGTGGTTTATGAAGTATGCATCGATACTGACGGTTTGCCACACTATATGACACATTTGTTTTGTTTCCAGGATATCTGTGCAGAACTTGGAGTTGTTGATGTGGAGAGAGTGGTCCCTGAGATCCGAGGCCTATCCGACCGCTTGGAGGCTTCCAGGAAATATGAAAACGTGAGATGCTGTTCTACAGTTGCACTTTGGCGGTGTTGTGAATCGCAGGCTTAGCCACCTGTATAGACCTTGTTAATTTTATATACTCTCACAACTTCACTCAGTAGCGGTACTATCAATTCCGTTGTTGTTTTTTGTTTTTAATTGTCTCCTTTACATGGCAGTGGTACTATCAAATCCTTTCTTTTCTATTTTTCTTTTTTTTTCTTTTTTAAAATTTGTCTCCTTCACTTAGCATTGGTACTATCAAATCCGTTTTTTTGGTCTCCTTTTCTTGGCAGCAGTACTATCAGATCTGTTTTTGTGTTTTTAATTTGTCTCCTTTCCTTGGCAGTGGCAGAATCAAATCCATTGTTTTGTTTTTTGTTGTTGTTTTCTTTGGTCTCCTTTACTTGGCAGCGGTACATGTACTATCAAATCCTTTTTCTTTTTTTTCTTTTCTTTTCTCTTTTGTTTGTCTCCTTTACTTGGCTGCGGTACTATCAAACCCGGTTTTGCTTGGTTTTTTGTTTTGTTTTGTTTTTTTGGTCTCCTTTGTTTTATTCTTCTTCTTTTTTCCTCCTTTTTTTACAGTTTTGCTACGATGTGCAAGACACTGTACAGAGGATGGAGGATCCGTCACGTGCTGGTCGCCGGCATCAGTTTTCCCGACCAGACAGTGCTCTGAGTGAAGCCAGCGCACAGCATAGCCTGGGTGTGATTGAAAACTGGCGACGGGACATTAATCAGTTACAGGTGAGTTTCCTGAGATTCATTATCAATGTGAGTGCTGCTACTGCTCAAAAATGTCATTAACTCAATTCCTACCAAGTATGTTTTGGCCACTGAGACCATATTTAGAAACAACAGCAACTGTTTTACTGCTGAGTTGTCTGTTTACAGGAAACATAACAGACTCTGGAAAACGGTCACAATGCTCATCAAATCCATGTTTCACTTGTAACACTGCACTCAAGGTCTTCCACTGGCACATCTGTTGCATATCAGTCCACACAAGTTGATTTTTATGCTGCAAATCTGAGACCATACATTTACCAGATGATATGGCTGCCAGTAAAAAAAAATTCACTTGTTCCTCAAATATACTGTTGCATACATGCACAAATTAAGTATAATGCAGCACATGTAGTGATATACACTAAGAGCAGAAATGGTTAGCTTAATATTACATGTAACAGGGAATTCGGTGAAGTGGTTAAGGTATCTGACTTTAGATCCTAAGCTGCCTGGTTTGATCCCTGGTGGGCAGGAATTTGGTTGGAGTTTTTGATTCCAAATTGTGTGCAGAATCGCCTGTTGTGCCTGTCCCGCCCTTGTGTGCACACACAAACATCAAGTGTGCATGCTAAAAATCCCACATCCATCTGTTGAAGAAGAGGAGGCTGTGGTTGGTGGCGAGAAAACCAGAAATACTGTTGTACACACCAGAGTGAATAGCAGGGTGGAGGTTTGCATATAAAGTTGCGCTTAGCGGTAGCAGGCTTTCACTGCTTCATCCTCCGGCCCTGTGGCACCATGAGCATTTCAGAAGAGAGGAATAATTATGTGCTCCGAGGAGAAACCTGCCTAACCATACCATACCATACTTATTTTAGTGCATCACATCTGTCTGTTTAGGCATTGCAAGAGGCGCTGAATCGCCTGTTGGAACAACTGTGTCCAAGGGCGAGAATCCATCTGACAAGTAACCACACGGTGGCTGACATGACGGAGATCATTGAAAGGCTGGCAGATGAGGAGACAACAGTTGTCACTAAGGTAAGAAAAGTCTCTGCTTGTCTGTCAGTCAGCTGTTGTCTCTGTGCTTGTCAAATCTATGACACTTAAGCCCTTTTTCCAGGTACATCTGTCTCTTAGGCCACAGTTAATATTTTGATTTGATAATGTGCTACAGCTCATGGCACCGTGGGCACAGTCTCCAAAGTCTGGAGGTGTGAGGTGCTGATTTCTTCATGTCAGGAACTGTCCTTACACATGTCTTGAACTTTTACTGTGCAGCACCCTTTGCCAATGTGTCATCTAACACCATCACATTCTACGATTAAGGCAGTGTGTGTGTATGTGTGTGTGTGTGCACATGTGTGTGTGTGTGTGTGTGTGTGTGTGTGTGTGTGGTACGTGGTAAAACCACAAAAAGCTGAGGTATTCACATGAATCAGTTCACTATATTATTGTTATGTTCTTAAAAAGCTTCTCCTGATTCTGTTGGAGGAAACCTGCGTCAGTAAGCGTACTTCAACATTGTTTGTGCAGGGAGGGTATGAGCATATTTCGCGGTCAACACTAGAGGGCATTGTGGAGCATTTCCAGACCTTGTTTGATATTTCGACCGTCTCTGGTGTCCTGCCACGCATGAACGAAATCTACCGACGCTTGGGGGAGGCACAAAATGTGCAAAACACTCTTCGGAATCTGCTAGGACTGGGTAAGTTGGATTGTGTGTGTGTGTGTGTGTGTGTGTGTGTGTGTGTGTGTGTGTGTGTGTGTGTGTGTGTGTGTTTTATGTGGGCAGTGTGAAATAAATATATAGTAATGAGACTAGTATATTATAATGAGACCCAGGTTCAAATCCCAGCCGAGGCATGCGGGATTTTTCCTCCATAGGTCGGCTCCCACCCAGAGCAGGTGTTGCTATGGGCCCATGGGGAGGCTGTTGCCACACAGTTAAGACTTGCCCACTTAACGGGTGTGACTTCGAGGGTGCTTCCCTTGTTATGACACATCTCATGATGTGGATGATTTCACAGCTGGCACCGTTGCCAGGAACTCTAGGTTGGCTAGAAATCAGTAGGCTCTTCGACTGATTGTTATGACCCATCATCATCAATAATTGTTGCTGTGTGTTTTGTAGCTGAAGATGCCAGTTCGTCGTCCGTGGTGGATGCTGTAGGACGACTGTGTCAGGCCCACAACTCAACCACATCTCGACAGCTTCAGCAGCTGTTTGAGACAGATGATTTGGGAAGGTGAGTTGTTCAGCACGCATATTTTTATGATTACTAAGCTTCAAAGAAGCCAACTTATGTTTTGGAACAGTTGTGCGTGTTACTGTTAGTGTACCTTTCCCTTGAAAATAGCCTGCCTTACCTTCCGGCTACGTCGCTAAAAAACTTCTTAGTCCTACATCGTGTGAAACAACTTACCCATGGTTTTTAAATAGGTAATTTTTGACTTATTCCTAGTCCTACGTCGTGGGAAACAAATTACCAATGGTTTTTATATAGGCAGATTGCAGCTTATTCCTAGTCCTACATCGTGGGAAACAAATTACCCATGGTTTTTAGAAAGGTAAATTTCAACTTTTCCTAGTCCTACATCGTGGGAAACAAATTACCCATGGTTTTTATATAGGCAATGCACAACTTATTCTTTAATTACTCTGCTAATTACAAGTTAAACAACACAATTTTTGGCATGAACATAGTCAAACCATTTATTGACAAAGTCATGAAATTTCAAAGGTGTGACATAAATTTTGACCGAGATACGTTCATCTAAAGCAATGTGTGTGCAACTTTTTACCCACGACGTCGTCCGAAGGTTAAAGTCTCTAATGAGTTCTAAGGGGGGGGGGGGGGGGAACATCCTGCTTACAAAGCTCTAAAGCTGTTTGCCAAATGAGTAGATGCTTCGTTTGGCCACTGCGGCCATTTTCGTGACTTTGCGACTTCCAATAGTAGAGAAATATGATTTCCTTCAGCCTAACGCTTCCGTAGCATATTATACGTCAGTGCGACCAGATCACTAAAAGTAGCCACAAATCAGCACTGTCTAGCTGGTGTTTAGTCGGCGACCAGCTAACGTTGTCTGCTCAGGACACGGTACGTTTCTGTGAACATAGCACAGCATGTACGCCAATCTGAGTCACACAATGTGACTGATTCTGATGCATGGATTAAGTGCATTCAATGGAAAGTTTTGCACTGCATTGCAGCGATCGTCAAATGTGTCAGGACCATGGTAGCCATTCGGGCTACCGCCCTGAACAAAACTGGTAGCCCGAAAAAAATCTGGAAGCCGGCGTGGCTGCTAGGTTCTGATTCATCTCAGAATTCCTGCTCGCCATTCAGGCTACCGCTACCGGAGCTTTCACTCGCCCGACGGTAAATTTGGTAGCGAAAGCGAGCGGGCGAGCGCATTTGACGATCGCTGGCGTTGCTGTATGCTTGACAGACGTGGAGACTATTTGCATGTTGCTCTCAGATCTATTGACCAGATCAGTGTTGTGCGTTTTGCAGTGTAATACGTCGGCTGGACGAACACACTCAGTTCTTTCCGGCCTTCAAGGAAATCATGTGCAAGCTGTTTGAAATTTTGGGTAAGTACCAGTGGCATTTTACAAATTTATTTTGTCTTTTATTCACGTATACACCCCCCCCCCACCCCACCCCCACACAAACAGGTAGTGTACTGGTAAGGAGGGGCAGTATTGAAAAGAATGAAGTGGTACATACACGCTTAGTAATGCTGATATCTCTTACACAGTTTGTGTGTGTGTGTGTGTGTGTGTGTGTGTGTGTGTGTGTGTGTGTGTGTGTGTGTGTGTTTCCCCAGGCGTGGAGCGAATGGACCAAATAGTGCCTGCCGTCAGAGCCCTCAAACTTCTTGCTAGCTGACCTGTGACCTTGACCTTTTCACAGTGACTTCCAACATTCGCCATACATCTGAAAGTGCAAAATATTTTTCTGTGCCGTCCTTTGAAAGATCTGTCTTTTCTGTTGATCACGACTCACATGTTTGAATCTGTTGATTTTTTATTTTCAACCAAAGTTTCCATGTTATTACTCTGTGTAGTTTGTGTAGTACCGTATTTCGTTATTGCTTATTGTAATTTGATACTCATATTTTTGTATACATTGTTATTTAGTCCGTAGTGTTAACTGTAATGTTGAACATGATAATTGTGTATTAAAATGTGTACAGTGGAAGTGTTCTGGTTTTGATTCTTTCCATCCATTGGTCACAGGATGTAATCAAAATGTAGTGTTTCTGGTGCAACTCGGCTTAAGACAGAGTCAGCTATGATTGCTCTCATGCACAGCGATATGTCTAAAATACGAGCCTGCACACGTATTTGCATTGTAGTGAAAAATTAGTAAAAGTCGTCTGCTTAATCAAAGGCCCCTTTGTCAGCATGTTAGATCAGATCAGAGTAGTTTGATGGTGAAAAGGGCAAAACCGATGCTGGCCTAGCAAAAAATACCAAAGAATGCACTTACACACATGCATGCAATAAAATAATCACAAAGTGGTGTCAGTCGTCAGGTAAAATAAAAGGCACCTTCAACAGCTCTTACACACACACACACACACACACACACACACACCAAAAATTTGCACAAACACACACTGGCACTCTCTCTCTCTCTCTCTCACACACACACACACACACACACCAGCACTTGCACAAACTGACAAACACCGGCACATCAGATAGGAGTAGTCTTACATTGGAAAGGCCTGGTGCTGCTTTATTTTGTTTATTTATTCATTCTTCAAAACCCTCTGGGGGCATGTGAAGAAGACAAAGAGAGAGAGAGAGAAGAAAAAAAAAAAGAAAGAAAGAAAAACACTAAAAACAGAATTTAAAAAAAAAAAAAAAAACCGCAGACATACATACATGTAGTGTACCACTCACAAAATTAATGTGCTTTATGACTGTGAAAATGTGCAACCAACCCGGCAACACGCGGGGTGCAATTTGGTCAAAATGGAAGCAGCCAAAATGGAAACAAAACAAAAATATAAACAAAAACATAAACCGAAAAAACTACAGCAACAGAAATAAAACACAATCAAACAAAGCAAAGCATGGGTAAGTAAGAAAGAAAACAAGGCATTGACAAAAAAGACTACTGATATAGCAAACAGAACAAAAATAAGAACACACAAAAAAAGAAAGAAAAACAAAACTATAACAAAAGCATAAACAGAAAAGACTACAGCAACAGAAATAAAACACAATCAAACAAAGCAAAGCATGCGTAAGTAAGAAAGAAAACAAGGCATTGACAAAAAAAGACTACTGATATAGCAAACAGAACAAAAATAAGAACACACACACACACACAAAAATACAGACTCGTTTACAAAGAAGCGCAAAACCGACGCCCCCCCCCCCCCCCCCCAAAAAAAAAAAAAAAAAAAAATGCACCTAGGCACATGCATAAAATAGAATGACCACAAAGTGGTGTTCAAAGGCTGCTGTAGATTCATACCGACAGACCAAAGTCCATTGGAAACGCACAACATTACTCAAATTTGAAAATGGACACACTTGGTCCGAATCTTTGGAAACATTCTGTCCCACCGGAAGCACTCGGTGCTGCTCGAATTTCGAAGTGGAAACACTTGGTGCCGCTGTTTTGTAAACGCTCTGACACTCTGAGCTGGTGGTGCCACTTTGAGGGTGGCGTAACCCCGGAAACACTTGCGTCCATTTTGACCAAATTGCACCCCGCGTGTTGCCGGTGTAGGATCCGGTCCGGTCCCCCCTCTGAAGCAGTCCCCCGGGGGACCAATTCGTGGCAAAAACTGCTCTATAATGGTCCCCCCTTAGACATCCAGCCTCGTTTTCGACTGGTCCCCCTGGGCGATTTTGGTCCCCCCTCGCATCCAAAGTAGGCCCCCTCTCGAACTGGTCCCCCTCTTTTCTAACCAATGTAGAGCTATGTCAGTATTTATTTTTAACTTTATTGTTACAAAACTTTATTGTCCCCAAAAGCACAGGGCCATAGGAACATTTTTTTTCTTTTTTTTTCCCGATTTATGTGCTTGTTGTTATTTTTGTGTGTGTGAGATATATTTGTTTGGTTGTTGGTTCTTGTTTCTTTCAGTTGTTTTTTTGCATTGGTTCTTTTTTTTTTTTTTTTGTTTATGAGATGGTTGTACCGAATACTAAACATTATTACTAGAATTTCAAACAATAAATAAATAAGTCAATCAATATTCTCTCTCTCTCTCTCTCTCTCTCTCCCCCCCCCCCCCCCACTCTCTATCTCTCTCTCTCTAGCAAAACCTGAAATAGACATTTACGTTCTTTGACAAGAAAAACTTTATTTCAAAAGGTATGTCCAGTCAAACTGTGTCAAAGAAACAAGAAATGAAACAAGAAACAGTTAATGAATAGCAAAGAGTTGCAACAGAAATTGTTAACCAGAGCGCTGTGCACTTTATAACGCAACATAAATGTAAATTAATAAATTGTTAATCGCACATCTTGTCCTGAAATGAGCAAAATAATAACAATAGCAAAGTACAAAACAAACTTCTACCGTACTGTCTTTGCATGAAACGTCATCGAATGCATGAAAGTCCACATTTCCTGTCAATTTTTTTAAACTGGAAATAGCATTTAGAGAATAACATCAAAGACCAAGTATCTAATATTTTCTATACAACGCCATAGAAAAATATTTCTTCAAAATTAAGTAAGTGTCCATGACATGAAAACTAGTTGCCACCTTTGGCTTTCAGCGTACTTCAAGTAGACAGTCAAGACTGAGTACCAGTGTCTCAAATCATGACGCTTGAAACAACAAAAACAGCAGAAGACTAACAGTTCTGGTCTAAGGAGTGACACAAAAAACAGGAGCAAAGTGATGTCCAAGATTCATTATATAAATTGCTCTGTCTGTTTTCAATGGGGCCGATTGCCAAACTGGCCCGTATTTCAGCCACCTAGGTTGTCGGCCTGGAGCCTCTCTTGTGAACACATACACGGGCGTGTCCAAGAGGGTGGCTGCAGCAAATATCTCAACCTCGGTGGCCCAAGTACGGTCGTTTCTCATGTTTGATGTCGCGACGTAATTTTCACGTGCGCTCGTTCCGTAGAAGCGTTTGTCATTCTTTTCAATCCAATCGCAAATGATATTTCGGAATTCCTTATATTTCGACTCAGTCCCCAAAACAACAAAGCTCACAGACCGGAAAAAACAATTCCCATCTCCTTTTACGCTAACGCTATCGAGAGGTGTAGCCGTAATGTCAACTTCAACACTTTCCCTTGAGGGGTGCCGCCTGAAAAGTCTGGGGAAATTCAAACTGGAGGCCCGATCCTTTTGCCAGGCACCATCAACGGGGTGGAACTTCATTCTCAATGGCGGCTGGCAAGAGGGGTCAGCCTGTGGATGATAGGAGGGGTCAGCCTGTGGAGCATGGGAGGGGTCAGCCTGTGGATGATAGGAGGGGTCAGCCTGTGGATGATAGGAGGGGTCAGCCTGTGGAGCATGGGAGGGGTCAGCCTGTGGAGTATGGGAGGGGTCAGCCTGTGGATGATAGGAGGGGTCAGCCTGTGGAGCATGGGAGGGGTCAGCCTGTGGATGATAGGAGGGGTCAGCCTGTGGAGCATGGGAGGGGTCAGCCTGTGGATGATAGGAGGGGTCAGCCTGTGGAGCATGGGAGGGGTCAGCGTTGTCCTGTGTACGATCATGGAACAATTTGACGTTGCTGATATTGTAGAGATTCTTCAGTATTTTCCCACTTTTAGTGTTCTTCAGTTGAAGTCGACCCTTCGGCAACACACTTATGACCTCATATGGCCCGACGAATCTTGGTGCCATCTTGCCTCCCATTCTGTGTACTCGTGCAGCATTGATGATTAAGACTTTGTCTCCGATGCGGAACCCGTGGTCATATGCACGCCTGCTGTCATAGTACTCTTTCTGCTTCTTCTGCGCCCTTGAAATGTTTTCACCAATTTTGTTCTTGACTTCCTCGTGAATCCCCTTCATAGTGTCCATGATTTCTTCGTTCAGATCTTGCTCGTTGGCATCACCAGTGACGTCAAATGGTAGTTTTGCCTGCTCACCATACAATGCCAAAAAGGGTGAAAACTGTGTAGACTTGTGAACGGATGTTCGGTAGGCGAACAGGGCTGCTGGCAAGAGTTCATCCCAATCATCATTGTCTGTGATCTTTACCAAAGTGTCTTTGAGTGTCCTATTGTCCCTCTCCCGTTGGCCGTTCGTCTCAGGGTGGTAGGCCGAAGAAATGCGATGGTTGATATTGAAACGGTCGGTGAGAATATCAAGCGCAAAGTTAATGAACTCACGGCCTTGGTCAGTTATGAGGGAATCAAACGCGCCAAAGATGCAGATGGTTTCGTACATGAATCTGGCAACTTCCTCTGAACTCTTGCACGGGATGGCCTTGGCAACGGGAAACTTTGTAAAGTGGTCTGTGAGGGCAACAATGTACTGGTTACCTCTGTCAGTGACCTGCAAAGGTCCTATGATGTCCATTCCAACGAGGCTCCACTTCTTTTTGGGCACTGGGATGGGGTGAAGCGGTGCTGCTGGCTTCTTTCTGCAAGCGTTCATGTTCTGGCACACACAGCATGATCTGCAGTAGTCTTCAACCTCCTGTTTCATTCCATGCCAGAAGTAACGCTCCAAGACCTAGAGAGAAAAAAGAGTAATGAAATATTTATAAATACTATGTCTTAAAGATAACTGGTAGATAACAGTGTGTGTGTGTGTGTGGGGGGGGGGGGGGTGTGAGTGAGAGAGAGAGAGAGAGAGAGAGAGCCAGCAAAGGAAATGTCTTCAATCCGGAAAATGTCCGTTATATACCGAAGACATCGGCTATACCGGAAAATTTACGTTATATACGGAGTCATCGGATATAACGTCCACCAGGACAAAAGTGGCCGCTATATCCGATGTGTTGGTTATACCAGACATACCAGAAACACACAAAACCTCGTTCCCATTCTAAAGCCTGTTAAAACTGGGAGTACAAAAACGGGTGCTCACCTTCTTATAAGTCTTGTTCATCCCCAAATGTCCTCCGCTCACATAGTTGTCATGAAACTCTTGCAATATCTCTGGAACCTGGTTCCTCTTTGCCACGAGGATTCCGTCGTGGTAGAGCACATCCTCTCGAATTGTGTATTTTGCAGCAGTCTTTCTCAACTGTCTCTTTTTAACTTTAGTCACATCACGGTTTTCCCCTTTCGCGGTCAGAGGGTAAGTGCCATTTTTCAAATAGTTCAACACGTTGTCATACAGAGTGTCGTCCATGATGATAGTCAATGAAAAACGAAGACTGGTTGACGGAATGAATTGTCGTGTACTTATAATTATAGGCATGTTTGACACGAGTCACGTGACGTGTCAAGAAGCGTGGCGATGTTTGACACGAGTCACGTGACGTGTCAAGAAGCGTGGCGACCGTTTTCTCATCCCACAAAAAAAAAAAAAAAAAGAGAAAACAAATCTAAACTTTTAAAAGTGATTTAACTTCGTAGATTTGCCGTTCTATGTAGCCTATACTTTTGTTTTTTAGTGGCGACCGTTTTCTCATCCCACAAAAAAAAAGAGAAAATAAAAAACAAAAGTATAGGCTACATAGAACGGCAAATCTACGAAGTTAAATCACTTTTAAAAGTTTAGATTTGACACTGTAACCTTGACCCAGTTCAAGATCATCTTGAATAACATCTCTGTACAAAAATGAAAATAATTATACATATAACGAAAGAGGGGTGTGTGTGTGTGTGTGTGTGTGTGTGTGTGTGTGTGTGTGTGTGTGTGTGTGTGTGTGTTTGCGTGCGTGCGTGCGTGAGTGAGTGTGCACGCGTGCGTGAGTGCGTGCATAATGTGTGTGTGTGTGTGTGTTTGAGAGATGGGGGGAGGAGAGAAAGTGTGGGGGGCGAGAGAGAGAGAGAGAGAGAGAGAGAGAGAGAGTGAGAGAGATCCAGAGTCACGTTTTCTACTGAGTTGACACACACTATAACAATAAAGTTAAAAATAAATACTGACTACATTGGTTAGAAAAGAGGGGGACCAGTTCGAGAGGGGGCCTATTTTGGATGCGAGGGGGGACCAAAATCGCCCAGGGGGACCAGTCGAAAACGAGGCTGGATGTCTAAGGGGGGGACCATTATAGAGCAGTTTTTGCCACGAATTGGTCCCCCGGGGGACTACTTCAGAGGGGGGACCGGACCGGATGCTACACCGGGTTGGTTGCACATTTTCACAGTCATAAAGCACATTAATTTTGTGAGTGGTACACTACATGTATGTATGTCTGCGTTTTTTGGGTTGTTTTTTTTTTAATTCTGTTTTTAGTGTTTTGTAGAAGACACATATACACAGAAGTACATATACGGCTGTAGACAAACAAACAAACGGACTGAGATAAATGAGTAAGAACTCAGTGAAAAAAAAAGAAGAAAAAGGTAATTACAGTAATGACAAAATACACACGCTAAACATGAATATATGTCAGGACCAGAAAGAAAAAGAAAAAAAGGACATGGAAAAAAAAAACCCCAACAACATGTACTACTGACAACGATCTCAGTAATACCTTGGCAGGGACAGTGTCCATCAAACAAGCCATACAGTGCTGTTTTAGTAGCAGTCGGTATGGAAACCATTTACATGTAAACATTTGTCCAGTAGCAATTCCATGTCTATAACGTATGCCCGGCTGCGTTCTTACTATGCCTGGCTTTGTTTCCGGTAAATAGACTAGCAGCAGCCTCATCAGTGGACAGAGAAACAGTTATACATGTACAAGGATGGCGCTGCTCAGTCCATCTCTTTCACTTCTCGGAGCACAGCAGCAATGAGTCTGCCGGTGTTATGTGCGGTGTAATGGCAAACAGCATTAAGTCCATGGCGTCATTTTAGGCCGGGAAAAGGGGTGATTTCCAGATGAAAGGCATTGACCTAATGACATTTTTCCTCAAAACAATGACGACTGACAATGGACTTAGTGTGTTTTGCCATGGCAGTCAATTACGGTTACAACTGATCAAGCGAGTAAGTCAGTACATACATACACCACAAATACGAAACACCTGCCGATCCTGTTTTGGCAGCAACGACTGAAAAAACAAAAACAACCAACAACTGACCCTTCGACGACTGTGTTCCTTGGCGTTTTTATAATTCCAAGGTACACTGACTCACCTCAGTCCCCCGCCCCCCTCCCCCCTCCAACACACACACACACACACACGCACGCACGCACGCACGGCACGCGCACACACACACACACACACACACACTGACACCGGCACACACTGTCACTGGGAACTGAAAATGACAGCTACGTATCCAGGCTATTTCTGGCGGCCGGCGGCGGTCGGCCGAGAAGCAACGAAATCACACCGTCGGCTACGTTCGCTTACCGCCGCTAAACTATGGCCGTACAGCTTTCGGCAGCGACGAAAACCCACCGTCGGCTGTACGTTCTCTGACGTCAGTTTCGCTAATACTGGGAATTCCGGCACTGATCAGTCCGGCGCGGAATCGTCCCACATACGTTTTCAGTCATTGCACAACACAACTGACGGAGGGGCCCTTTACTGATATAAAACCCGGCTGGCCGCCGTGACAAACGCCTCGTCAAGTCAGTTGTATCATCAGTGCACTGATGGGACTTTGAGGCCGGCTTGCATCAGTTGTGAGTTGACAGCAAGTTTTTTGTTGTTGTCATAAGCAGATCAATTGTGAACCGCCAGAAACTATTTTCGAAGTCGCGTGTATGAACTACAACTCACTGAGTGCAGGTTTAGCGACTGAGGGACCGCTGTGAAACAGTTCATTCTGTGCTCGGCGTACGTGGGACTTCAGTCTGCTGTTGAGCGTGCATATTGTGGCACTGTGACAGTTAACAGTAAGTTTTTGTTATCACCAGGTCGAGTGTGACCCGAGACTGTGTTTGAACTGAGTTGTGTGTGTGTGTGTGTGTGTGTGTGTGTGGATCACAGTTCAGATTAGCATGCGAGGAATTGCTGTCGGTCGAGGGGTTTCATTATACCGCTGTGTCGTCAGAGGAAAAACCCACACTGACTCCGTAGTGTTCGCGCCCGGCAGTTGGCCGGTAATTTGTGGATCGACTGATTTTTCAGTTTCTGACACCCGGCTTTTTTCTTTCGGCCCCTGACGGAAGGACCTGTCGGATTGTTCACATAAAGTCCGTGTGACCTGATGACTGATAAACTGATTGTAGTGGCGACTGATACTAATTTGAAGTCAACTGAGTCCAGTCAGTCGGCAGTCGAAATCCACCTACTAATGCGATTTTCTGTCGACGTGAGTCGATGCCGCTAGACAAGTTACACAGTCAGTATAACACCATACGTGCTCATAACAGTGGATTTCCCAGAAATCGGTTTTTGCTGTTGGAAAAACCCCAGGCGATCGCATCCACCGTGGCTGTGGAAGCCGGTTAACATCGGCCTGTCATCATAGATATCACAAGCCTAAGTACTCATTAAGTGAAAGTCAGTCAAGTTACGCGGTAGAATCTTCTATAAACTGAGGATATACACTGACAAAGTCTTCCGTCACGTACAAACTGTCAGAACTGACTGCGACTGAACTAAATGTGGTCTGTACTGAAAGTCTGTTGTAATTACAGTACTAAAGTGTGAACATAACGATTCTGACTTAACTGTGTGTTCATCAAACGGAAAACCCATCACTTTCGGTTTCCGAGTGTCGCTAGTCCGCGTTGCCCCTAAACCTCTGTTGACCCGGAAATCCAGTATTTCATTTTCATATTGTAGGCAGTGTATATTTTACTTGCTGCTGTTCTCACAATATAAATTGACTTCTTCAAACAGATTACTGCCACTGAGTCACGATGAGAAACGCCTTTCTTCCTCATATCGATGACTTGGACGTGAACTTGCGGTTCAGCGCTGTGGTGACTGAAGATGAAGCAGACTTTCCTTCATCACCAGACACTGTGTTAGAAAACCACCAGGCTCTACCCTCAGGAATGAGCGAGGATTTTGCTGAGAGTCATCTGCCACTGACTGAAACACCGCACTCCAGAAGGTGTCGTCAGAAGTTCCGCAGACCAGCTGGACCTCAGACCAGAAATCACCCGTACCACAGACAGTGCGGTGACAGAGGAGACAGCTATGGGCATTGTAACAACGCCCGTAACTTTGCCTATGCTCAGAGACTTGGAGCTCCGGGCATCAGATTTCCAGCACCGTCACCACCCAGGTCATCGCATCTCGTGCACGGGTTGCAGAACGAGTTCAGGAACGTCCTGTATGGCTGTTACCCACGGCAAGATCCCTTTCAGCGGTCGCCCAGGTATTTTCCCGAGGGGGATTTTGTTCTTCCTCCCACGGCGTCCATGCTGACTGACATGGGGCTGCCACTTCCTGACTTCAACACACAATCTGATACATGTAGTAACAGTGATGCAACGACCTCAATTTACGATGGTGAGCCAACCGGTTACACTTTGACAGGATCCACGTCAGACCCAGCTCAAGCAGCCCTGGAAACCCTTGAGGAGAACGGAATGGCCGTAGTGACTGCTTCAGCATCAGACGCTGAGCTTGAGGAGCTGCCGCTGCTGTACGAGTCTTTTCAGGATCGCGACATCCACTCTGATGTCGGTGATTTTCATAGTGGCGGTGGCAGGGTTGACAGAACACAAGATCGTCGTGGACGTGATGCGGCATCTGAACGCCTACAAACGTTCACTACGGACGTAGCTTGTGCTTCTTGTGGTCATCCAGTTGCTGAAAGGCCGTCTCCGCCTAACACGAGTGTGTTTCATCAGTCTCTGTTTGAAAGACTCGACCAACTTGCTATCAGCCATGACACAATCTGCCAGCAATGCTCTGACAAACAACGAACAGTATCGACAGAGCAGCAACCTCCACAGACATTGCGTGAAATGGTCACCAGAATCCCCGTGTTGTCCGAGTCTCCTTCTGTTTCTGAAAACAATCTCAGCTGTGAGCAGGATGCGGTGCATTCAGTCAAGCAGAGCGAACTTCGAGGATCAGCAGACAGCAGCAGTGAAATCCTGACCTATTCAGGGCCAGCCGATGTCAGAACAGAGCAGAGTTTGACCACCCCGAATCGGCCTCTGTGTCAAAGTGACCCCGATGCGTGTACTGTTGACGACTTCTCCAAAGGCAAGTGTTTGGAGAGACAGTTCTCTTCAGAAGTCAGCGTAGTGACAAGACGAATGGGAGAGATTGGTCTGTGAAAGACTGAACTGAATTATAGGACGAACATGGCTGGTGTGTGTGTGTGTGTGTGTGTGTGTGTGTGTGTGTGTGTGTGTGTGTGTGTGTGTGTGTGTGCAAAAACAAAACAAACAAACAAACGAGGAAAAAAGCCAAAAACTTGAACAAACCGGAAAACAAAACCAAAAAACACGTAGAGTCAGTAATACAGGAGCTACAGAGCTCAAAGACAGAAAAAAAGTAGGCCTATGTACTATGCAGGACTAACGACTTCTGTAGTGACTACACGCACGTCGAGAGTGTTTGATCAATGTCCGTGTTTGAAAGACTCGATCAACTTGCTAGCAGCCATGACACAATCTGTCAGCAACACTCAGTCAGACAATGTGATGGAGAAACGATGTGTGAATATTTCTAATCTCAGGACCGGATTAACTTTCAGTGTATAAAACACACTTTACTGTATTGTATATTTGCTGATTTTCGCATATAAACTGTTCATTTTGATACACTGATGTATGCTCAGCAGTCAGTGTTGCTCCAACATCAATGTTTTAGTTTGTTCCTTTTATATGCGGGTTTGAAAGTATATATATACAAGAAATAATAAGAAATGAAAATGAATGTTTATATCAGTTGTATTTTTAAAGCAAAAAACAGAACCAGAAAACAAAAGCAACCGGCAACAGCAAAAAAAAAAAAAAAAAAAGTAAAAAATTCATCTGATGCCGTTTTTGGTCCAGTGCGTGTGGTCTCAGTTGTACTTTTAGCCTGTACATTTTTGTATTCGGTGAATATCATTTTACGTTTGTGCCTCTGGGAATATAATTATAATCATACACTTGATTACATTTGTAATTTCAGTGAAGTCAGTATGTAAAGGATGTGTTTCATCGTTACGAATACGAGATTGTCCAGACTGAACCGCTTTAGTCAGACTTGAAAAAAATCAGTCAACTGCTGCTGTCGGCGTCCCTGCGTTTGTTCGTCAGTCTTACCTGGAAAAATAAAATAAAATAAATCTGTGCTGATCTTGAAACTATGACCGGATGCCGGTGTGAGTTCACGCGCGTACTGACTACGTGTGCGTGCGTGCGTGTCAGTGTGTGTGTGTGTGTGCGCGCCCCGGTGCGTGCGTGTCAGTGTCAGTGTGTGTGCGTTAACTGAGCTGGCGCGGCCGGGAGTGCCGACAATCAATGGATCAGTCTAAACCGACAAACAAAAAGACGGCAATGAACACCGGGCCAAACCGACCAAACTCAGACAGTGTTATCTGCAAAGCAAATTTCATCATGCGGCGGCAATGTCCTTGTCGGCTGATGGCCGTGCCTATTTTTAGCATCCATGCAAGAAACGGGTTTTCCGCTGCAAAACATGTCAGAAAGGATGTGAAGGTTAGCTCAGCCACATGGTCACGTGCGGCCAGGTGTGCAAACGCAATGATTGCGTTCCTCACAACTGAAAACGAGGCTGTGAGAGTCCAGTGCGCTCACTGATAACCCTCATTTATTTTCAGTCGATGGTTATAAATTTGTAACCTGGACTGAATTGCTGCCCCAGTCTTGCTCAACACTGATTCCGAATCCGACACTAGATACGCGTCGGTGACTTCCCTGAGTGATAGCTTTAGGGATAAGCTCAGCGTGCTTCTGGCTGGGGGAATTGCTGAGGAAATAAAAGACTGAAACCTAGGCCGGAGTGCAGAGGCAGCACACTGCTGGGGGGAACTCAGGGACGGACAACGCCCCACTGCAGAAAACTGACAAATTTCAGCATATTTAAAGATATCTAGTCGCCTCTCCTGGCACCCCAAAATAATATACTGCACTGGTACTGACATGCAAGTCTTCAGAAATGATGTTAGACTGTCCTACATGGCATTACATGTATCATGATGCATTACTGTTCTCTGGCTGAAACTTAGATTTGGGGGGGGGGGGGGAGCCTGAAAGGATAGGGAATGACTGAAAATTCCCTAGCAGTAGTTATTCAAGTCCCCTATATAGGCCACTTACTTAATTCCTGTAAGTGCCCATGCAATTTTCAGTTATCGACACCGCGCCTTTGCCTTGATCAGAGGTACAGCTTTTGCAGTGTGTGTGTGTGTGTGTGTGTGTGTGTGTGAGTGCCGGTGTTTGTGCAGGTGCCGGGGTGTG
The DNA here is from genome assembly GCA_018292915.2 of Batillaria attramentaria. Classification (NCBI taxonomy): domain Eukaryota; kingdom Metazoa; phylum Mollusca; class Gastropoda; family Batillariidae; genus Batillaria; species Batillaria attramentaria. The sequence continues at coordinate 407,453 of JACVVK020000251.1, forward strand.
TGTGAGTGGATCATGTGTTAACTTCGCTTAACATGCAAATTAGTGTGTAAACGATCATGCTCTCGCAACAATCAATGACACCCACCCCAATGGCCATCCACTACGAACTCAAATGTGCGTGCGTGTGTGTGTAGGAGCAGATCGTGTGTTACAGGTATCTGTAACATCATGCAAAATAGATTTTCAGTACAGTGACACCCACCTAATGGCCATCCACTACATAATTATTCATAATGCGTGTGTTCGCACACGATTGAATCACGCATTACAAATAGCTGGAACATCACACAAAATAGTAAATATATATAATTATGCGCTTGCCATTTTCATTACCGGACAAGGATCTGATGGTCATGCACAGTCACTGCATATTGTGCAGTGTGTGTGTGTGTGTGTGTGTGTGTGTGTGTGTGTGTGCAAAAGAAACAGATAAGTTGGGATGGCATGCAAAAACAAATTTTCTCTCACAATCGGAAAGGAAACAATTGGGAAAACAGCAACAATTGAGTGTTTTTATTTTTTCCATACAATGCCATAACACTGTATGACTGCTACAAAGACGAATGTGTGAATTAACACTTTTCTTGTTCTGTTGGAAAGATGCAGTAGTAACTCACAAATACTCCATCTGTACACAAAACCATACAAGCGTAGGAAATAAAACATGAACGGTTAACACCGACACACTGTCTTACCGTGAGATAAAGAATAAATTGGTAATCAACTGTACAATCGATAAAACTTCTTTTTTTTTGTTTTGTTTTGAGTAAGGTTTCTGACACGCATTCAAGATGGTATCGCATATGCACTCCAGACTAACTATATACACATGTACAGACCTGTTCCCTACTGCTTAGCATCCCCCCCTCCCTAACACAAGACTCTTATAGCGACCTTTCTGTTGGTAAGAACCTGTGTAACGTCTATAATAAAGTAAACAGTTTTAACACACTTCCTCGAAAGAAAAAAAAAAGAAGAAGACAAAATGAGGTACAAAAAGAAAGATAACAGAAGCTGAGTAGGGATTATACTAAGTTATAGCTTGTACACAGTATAAAGTAAAACTTTAGCTTTAGGATCTCTGCACAAGACAGTGCACACGAAACATTACAACCAAGAAGCAAAACAGCCATGAACAGATGTTACAGTGGACTTGCTACAGTTCACATAGCATCACCTGTAGTACATTTGCCTTGTTCTGAAACATTCTGAAATTCTACATTTGTATTACCTACACAATTAAAAAAAAAAAGAAAAAAAAAGAAAGAAAGAAAAAGTTTATCACATAACTTAGTGAACCAGCAACCCCCCCCCCCCCCCCCCTCCGGTGCCCAGCGACAGAATATTCGGTCAGCACAGCATATATGCGTTAGTGCCAAGTGACAGAATATATATATATGTGGTCATAAGGGTTAAAGGGAAATTTGAGTAATTTCACACCAGAGTAATTTACAAACATGCACACGTATGTACAAGTCAAGACTAATGAAGTGTTGGACTTGTTTACACAGCTCCCCGTGGACAATACTCATTCACACCTCACACTTGGCATACTGAGGATAACCACAGACACTACACTGTACTTTCACCTTTTTCTGGACATACTAATCAACAATGAATAATTTCACATGGGTATGTAGCGGACCTGTGCAAGTTAGGCTTGCCATTAATATTCATGAGTAAAGATGACCATGCGGAACATATCAACATGCCGGACAGGGTTCTAACTTCTATTCTAAACTCCAACCTGAAGCTTTGAGGTGAAAAGATTTTTAAAGGGAAGCAGGGCAGCTTGGACAATTTGCGAGCTGCATGTTTGATATGCAGTAGGCACTGGTAACTGATCATCACATGCCCCATATCAAATTACAGTTGCCCGCCTAAATCATAGGTCTGTAGGATGTGATTAGTGTGCTACATCATTACACAAAATGCTACCTTATCATACCTGTAAACATATAAGTCGGCCACTCTGGATACATTGTGTGCAATGGTTTAGGGGAAGAACTGTCCGCCGCAATTCCGGAACATAAGAAAATTAGGACCGCAAAATCAGATAAACAAAATTGAATGAACAACCATGGACTTCAAACACCCCCATACCCCAAAAGGCTCTATTTAACAAAGAAACGTCCACAGAATAAAATGTTTAGAGGGCAAACAACATCAAATGTGATAGCATCATGCCGTGAGCCAATCTGCAAAACCTAAGAACCAGGCACAAGTTGGGGGGCACACACACACACCTCTAAATGCACAACGAAGAAACTGGAATTTCAGGGGAACATCAAAATGAACTTGTCAAAAAAAGCAAAACAAAAACAAAACCCAAAAAACCCCACCAGAATTCACTAAAACGTTTCATTACTTTTGCGTCACTGACATTTTTTTTTTTTTTACAAAGTCAAGAAAGGCAATGAGAAGACCCCTGCCTGTATGCTTCACAAAGTGCGATAGCCTGACAAAATGCACTCAAAATCTTGGCAGTGGGGAAAGCTACAGAAGCAAACGCCTGCAAGTCAAGCAAAAGGTGTTGCCAGTCCAATGATAAAATCCGTGAGGAACAATGCCTCTGACATTTTCAAGTACAATAATGTGGTGAAGTACCCCCATTAAACAGTGTTCACATGCATTGCTCCTCTACCAGAAAAGCCTCAATTCAGAGCCTACAAGTGCAACTACAGAGTGCGTCTCGCTATTTTCAGTTTCACTAAAAACACTCGCCTGCACCTCAAGCTCGCCTTATCTTCCAAGCAACCTTCTGGTCTACAATTCACAAATCGTGACAAATGCAACCTCAACCACGAACCATTTTGTAAAATCCATCAAACTAGTTTCATAGCAAATTAATGCAATTTCACCTTATAAAACTTAAAACATCCAAGTGCATGGACCCCTCCTCCCCTCCTGACTGATAACAGATCTAGTATAGTCTGAATATCAGGCTCCACAGCCAGACCATCTAGCTGTCATGAACCTCGCTCGCTCACTCACTCGTCCTGCCAAGGGTTAGGAAACAACAGTTTTCGGAAGTGACTTATCTGAGAACACTTCAAACTGGTCATCAGTTCCTTGCTGAAAGTGTCACAGTCACAGTGCTGCTCCCTTCACACCCACAATATAGGTCTTATTGCAATCTCAATTCTCAAGAACTGCTACAACTGCAAGTCAGATCTTCAGCTGTCTTGTAAAACAATCAAACAGTCCATCCATGAAGTCCCTGACAAAGGCAGTCTATAAATTACTGCCCGAGAACTTCCCACCGCCGCTCATCTGTGCTGCGTGAAAGATCTGCCCACCAACGTCCGTCTCAAGAACGGACGAAGCCGCCCTTGATCTGTAAGAGCGACACACCCGGGCAGACACCTTCACCTCAGTGACATCTTGATCATCTGAACGGAGGTTCTGCTCCTGCTCATCTCTTGGTCAGGCGGTTGGCTTTCTTTGTGAGTTCAGAGTCAGCCAGCCACTCGGGGTCTGCTGGGTCGTTGTCACCCACTGCCGACATGGAGGTGCTGGATGCCATGGGAGAGCCGGGCTGACTGCCTGACGCAGACGACTCTGCCCGGCTCATGGCCTCGACGGCGACCCCACCGCTGCTGACAGGAACACGGAGGCTGGCAGCCGGCTGAGCTCGCAAGCTGTATGGTTTTTGCTGCTCCTGCTGCTGCTGAGACTGTTCTGCGTACAGCTGGTCAACTTCCTCGTCTGTCAGCGGGAATTTCCGCGGGACCCACGGCTCAACGCCTTTACCGCCACTCCTGGACAGCTCACCCTCACCGTCATCAATGCTAGAGCCAAGGCTAAGTCGGTCGCGATGCGACATGCTCCCTCGCCGCAGCGACCCCCCAGCGTTCATGCTAGTGCTCATGCAACTGTTACTGTCCTCGTCCCGAAGCTGTCCCAGAAGTGTCGGAAGCGGAGTGTTGGACCGACTTGCGTAATCATCCTGCCAGTCTTCTCCTAGATACTCGGCCATGTCCAGGCTGGCCTGGGTTCCCATGGAAACTGGATGACTAGGGGTGTCTGGGGTGGTGGGCAGAGGAAGATCGTGAGTGCTGGAATCGAGAGAGTTGATATCTGACCGAGAACGGTTGCGACGTGTCGGTGGGTACTGGACAAAGCTTGAGAAACGCTTCTTTTCCTCTGCTTCACACAGGATATGCCGAGCAGCGAATGCCTCATCAGACAGGTCTTCAGTCTGAACACAAAAGCAACCATATAAGAGACTATTTAAAACCACATCCAACAGACCACCGAGACATGAAAATGAACATGATTTCAAAATTTAAAAGTAAAGTTAAACATTTTTTCCAGATAAGTATGGTGCATTAACATTATTGCTGATGCAAGTGCTTCAGCGGAGGAAACACTCTTCTGGAGGAAACTTTTTAGACTTAGACCAAAATCTGTGTAGTCTGGCATGACTTTCAGTGGTTCAGTGGAGGAAAAACACCTTTTTGATTTGGGGGAGGAAAAGTTTTAGCGGAAGGTAGAAATCCACCGAAAGGTGGAAGATTCTAAGCCGCGATTTTAAAATAAGGATTTCCGCTCTGGGGGCGGAAACTGTCAACCCTGTGAGAGATAGAGGGAGACGTCTACAGGTACAGTATAAAACCACTGCTACCTCTTCAAACTCCTTTGGTGTGGAGGACTCGATTCCGTTTGACAGGTGGTCCGGAACTGAAGCTGGGGCTGGCGCTGCTGAAGGCTCAATAGGTTCAACCAGCGTTGCCTCTAGCGTCAGATCACGCCACCTGCCAAGCAAAGTGTGTCACTTAGCAAACATCTAAAATTAAAAATTACACCCCCCCCCCCCCAAAAAAAAACCCCAACTGTACAACATTGCTTCTTTTCTTTTCCTAAAGTGAAAACATTCACAAGGAGATCAATAGTACCATTAGTTTTGGTAACAGCCAATCTCTCGGTCACACCTGTATGTAGACAAAAATCTTGCTAGTACCAGGTCATTTTTATATTATTTCTGTAACTTGATCTTTGGCAAAATAGAGGCTTATTTGGACTTGCCAATTCCTCAAAGAGTTTAAGCACAATGATTGTTGTTTTCAAGTGTAATAACTGAAATTAAAGAGTAATCTATGCGAATATCAGTTGCTTTTAGTTTTGCCACAATATAACCAAGTATTGAGCGGCGAGTATTTTTTTTTTTTTTTTTTTGACGAGTGTTTCTTCATGACAGACTGCAGGATTGTCTCCCTCTTCCATAAGGATCTGATTCTGAAGGCAAAGGGATGCAATCTCACAGTCTCTCATGATGATAAACACACATGCATGGTGTCGCGTTTTATTTATTTTTTAATTTAAATTTCAGTGTCATGATTTCAGGCAATAACAGAACTGGTCTTAAGGGATGGCAGGTTTTTTGGTTTTTTTTTTGGGGGGGGGGGGGGGGGGGGGAGGCGGCGGGAGTTATGTCATCAGACATGCAATACTGAAGGGACTGAAAGTCAACTAGGAATACAGCCGTGCTGAAAAATAATAATGATGTCTTACTTAGGTGTAACGATCTCCTTGTACGGGAGCTTCTCGACGCGAGTAGCAGATGCCATGCTGTATGGAATTACAATGTTGTTGATGTCGTAAGCACTTTCACCTCGCCGCTTCCGAACTTCCTTCTCCTTCATGCCGGAGTTGGGGCAGCTCGCAAGGATGGAATCGCGTGACAATGGGGAGGCAGCTGGAGTGTCAAAATTCCCGATGTACGGCTCATTGGACCCCTTTATCTTTCTCTTCATCACTGCAACAAAAAACAAAACAAAAAAATGCACAAATTGCATCGATCCATACAATACAAAGAAATAAATGCAGCATGATTAATAAGGAAGACTTATGTGTGTGTGTGTGTATGGGGGGAGGTGGGGAGAATGTATTGTGACGTACTTCTGTCTTTGAGCATGTATGTAATGTTTGCTGTATCAAGCTGTAAAAAAACAAAAAAAAAACAAAAATAAAACAAAACAACCAACAACAAAAAAGAAGCCAAAAACACACAAAAAGACAAGAAAAAGAAAAAAAGAAAAAAAAAGAGAAAGACTTGGAGAGGCACCAGCAACTGAAGATTTTACAGCATGTGTTTGGCAGATTACACTTGTGTTTATTTTTCCCTTGAATGCATCACCACATAGGTCAGAAGTGTTACCCGCAAATTAAAACATGTTGCATGAACACAGCAAAATCCTTTTTGTTTCACAACCCAACTGGACTAACACAATTAAGATTCCACGACAGCAATCGTCAAATGTGTCAGAACCATGGTAGCCATTTGGGCTACCGCCCTGAACAAAACTGGTAGCCCCCCCCCCCCCCCCCCCCCCCCAAATTCTGGAAGCCGGAGTGGCTGCTAGGTTCTGATTCATCTCAGAATTCCTGCTCACCATTTGGGCTACCGCTATCGGAGCTTTCACTCGCCCGACGGTAAATTTGGTAGCGAAAGCGAGCGGGCGAGCGCATTTGACAATCGCTGCCAGAATTCCTCTCAGTCTATCAGATGACGGCAAGGAAAGTTGCCCCCCTTGTCTCGTGCAGTTCTCCCCTCAATCAAGTACACACTGGTGCATAAAGCATCAAAATTTCGAAGTCCTGTCTCATACACAATGTTAGGAAGAACATACTCATTCCCATGAACTGTTGCCCCCTCCTGCGCTTCAGTTCTGCGTTCATGGCTCGCTTGCCCAGCCTCTTCCCTGGCTGAGGCCCTCGCTTCCGCCCAGTTTTGTTTTCATACTTGCTGCGGATTTCTGTCAAGAGTAAACGCACATCATACAGTGAACGTGCATTTTCAATTGAACTGTTTTACAGCTCTACACTGCACCACAGTCAACCTGAAATTTCATTATACATTTTAAAAACTTAGAAAAAGACAGCCAAAGACAGCCAAAAAACCTTGCAGCCAAGTTCTAGATAATCATAGACCAAAAAGCAAACACAAGGACAATAAGGTATAACTATAAGCAATCGGTTTTCCCTCAGTACAGTCATTAAATTTCTCATTTTAACAAAGTAATGACACTAAAATAGCACGTAAACTCACTGGCTGATGAGATGATCACAGCTGCTGCGTTCTTTCTACTAAACTGTCGATTGTTTTTTCTGCCGTCTGTTGCATTTGGCAGGCACCGCTGACGTCTGTGAAGAACAGAACATAAATTTATAAGAAAACAGACAAACTTATATTAGAACTCCTAATCAGGTGGGAATTTTTTTTTTTTTTTTTTTTTTTTTCTGAAAGACACTGGGCACCTGCAGAAGTTTTTTCTTTAAAAACAAAAACACAAAGTTGAAGCAAAAGGTTTTTGTGAACCAGCTGCTAAGCACTCTGTCTTACCATTCTGAACACCATACAGCTTTTTGTGTTACTCACTGGTGAGAATATCAACCTGAATGTAAAAAAAAAATTATATAATTTACAAAATCTCAGTGCACAGGCAGTTTTGTGCCATAGTATTTTGCACTCTGCCAATGCACCCATTGCTGTTTTGATAAGAGACCAGCATTCACCTGACCCATCAACATTCAAGTTCCTCGAGACAGGTGGCTCTCACTAGATAAAAATACAGCTTACCTGTAGTCTGCTCGATTGCGACGAATCTGTGGTTTGTTTTGCCACTCCCCAGATTTCAGGAGTGCCTCATAATGTGCTGAAAGTGGCACTTCTGTTAAAAAAAGAAAAGAATGTTCATTACACCCTGTGTGACAGATCTGGTAAATGATGTCCATTCAGTTGCCACAAATAAACAGTTTCTACTAATTAAACCACCTATTGCCATTTGCCTACACAACACAAGCACACTAAAAAGTGGAACTGGAACGGAAGTCATTTTACCGTTTCAAGCTATGTATACACAAGCTATTTTAGAGCACAGATGTGGGTTCCCCATTCAGTTTTACCTTTCAGTGAGAGGTACACGCCTTTCTCTCTTTTTCAGTTTAGACATTCAAATTTAAGATGTCGTTTTCTGTGATCAGGCACGTTTCAACCGGTGGAGTGTGTGAAAGATGATGTCATTTCCAGGAAATCTGAGTTTCACTTGACCAAGTGTGTGAAAGACTAGATTGGTGCTCTATCCAGCATTTCCAGGCAGCATCGACTCACCTTCGGGAAATGAAAGAACTTGGTGAAAAGAGGTGTCCAGCAATGCTACCCGCTCCTGGAACGGCATGAAGTCTGCGTCCATTGTTTGTACACTGTTCGATCGCCCTCCACAGACCACACACGGTGTCACAGGAGGGTGGCAGTGGCACTTGACAGTTGAAAGACGCGCTGCCTTCCGAGAAAGCAAGTGTAGCCCACTAGTCCTTAAAAGTTTCCGCTTCCGCAACGCGTGCTTGAGAGGCAAGCACCTTGCTGCTCGACATGTTGAGTCGAGCACTGGACTGAGATCCATACCTTCCACACCTGAGCGAATGTCCTTGGATTGTCCCTGCGGGCTGTTCCCAACGGGGTCTAATTCACCACTGGCTGTGCTCAGCGGAGAGTCGATGAGACCATTAGGGGCAGGAACCGGAGAAGAAATGCCCGACTTTGGGTGCGAGCTGCCGACTGAACTAGCAGGGCTGGTGGCCGCTGGTGAGAGGCAGTTGCCTAGCGACTGAGTCAGACGGTTTGCCTGTTTATCCACGTTGGACAGCACAGCCGACACATTGCACGGTGACACCTCCGTTCCAGCAGCAGACCCTGCTGCCAATGCAGAAGCTGCGAGGCGTGCATCGGTGACACTGCGGTTGACAACCTGAGATGTGACACGCAGTAAGTCCTGAGGTGGTGGTGCATCCCCAAGAATAACAGGCCCTTTGGAGTGCCGCACCTGTTTGTAGATGTCGCTCTGCTGGCGAATGCGGTATTCCAAGTCAGAGACCTGTGCCTGCAACCATGTCCATCGCGATGCTACTGCCGCCCGCTCCATTGCCCACTTCCACTCTGCTCTCCGAAGCCTGCACAGAAGAGCAAAAAGTAATGAGGAAACCAAATGAAAACTGGAAGACCTACTTTTTCATAGATGTAGGAAGTCCTGTATGTTCATTCTGAATTTCAGTTTCAAGAATACAAATGGGATCAGCATTAGCTGTCTCACCATCCAGAATACCACTTACCTGAAAATCCCATGAAAAACCTCTAAAGAAAATAAAAATGAACCCGATTTGAAAATAACTTCAAAAAGTACATGTATACATGTGCCTAGAAACCAGTTCCTGAAAAGGGAGGGGGGTAGTGGGTGGGTGGAGGGGTTCCTACTAGTACGGTACTAGTACTATGCTTTTTTTTACTAGTGCGAGTAGGACACCAACCACCCATCTGCCACAGCCTAAATACACCAAGGCCACAGGGTTTCATAAGCACGGGATAAACTAACAAATCTGTCAGTCATCCAGCCTAGTCTAACTCAAAGCCACACTGACAGGGCGTGGCCAACCAATGCTGAACTGACCTTCTCCATCCATCATTCTATGAAATGTCCCATGTCTCCAGTCAGTTCAGAAAATGCCAGTCAAAATCAATGAAGCTGCACCAGTGGTTACCTAAATGGGACAGCCAGAAGCCATTCAACTGAACTAATTTGAAACTGATAGAAGTCTGCCAGGATGTGCCTAAGAATGATCTTACCCACTATCAGTATCAACTCCACATGCCCTTCAGCAACTAGCTACAGCCTTGACCTTGTAAATTGCTTGCTGATTGTCACTTACGCAGTTGACTCAAGATTGTCCTCCTACAAGAGGTCTGTGACCTTTCCTTTGCTTTGTGCGCGTGTGTGTATGTGTACAGGCTGGGGGTTGAAGGCACCATGGCTCTAAGGCTTTATGTTGATCAACTGATTTTACCGCTGACACATGCATACAATGATACATACATACATGTACATAATTCCAAATTTTTCGGATGTGCTGCAAAGAAAGGTCTGACTGAGCAAAAGACAGCCAAAATGATAAATTATGTTCCTAACCTACGGGCAAACATGATAGTTCACTTAACGCAAACCCCACCCACACAACTACAGTGCTACTGCTAGTCTTATTTTGTAAAACTGTATACCCTGCTCAGACAAGTAGTCACTGCACGCACACTGATACGGCTGGCTGCCATACAAATTCCAACCCAGTACATACTACATGCTCAGGGCACTGCAACACACAGACACTACTGGTACTAGTGGTACTAGTGGTACTAGTGGTAGTAACTTGCCTGGCAGTGGTATTGATTCAACTGGCTGTCGAAGTTGTGCTATTACAGGAGCTGTGCATGCCGGTAGTACACTGTACCACAGGTGCTTAATGGCAGGGAGCAACGACACGCGGAAACTCAGTTGACAAATGAAAATGGCTTGGGGAAGTGCTATGATCATTGCATCACACCTGGTAGTGTACGTTACACAGATAGATTTACGTGGGTGTGGCCAAGTGAAATCAAGCTGGATCCATTCATTCCCCAGCTACATTCTTATTATGCTTACATTATGTACAACACCAGACGGTAGTTATCGTCTCGCCATGGCTCACCTGTTGTGGAAGTATGGTTGGAACAACCACTCAGTAACAGTGTTAACACCCACTCACTGTCTAGGATTCAATAAAGTAACAGCAATACTGTTAGAGTTCGGGTATTAGTACTAGCCGACACATGTATCTCTCATTAGCCACGTAACTTGTGCAAGCACCTGATCTCTCTTTGAGCTGAGGGAAAAGAAGGAAATTTATCCTGCTATGTTCACTGTTCACTGTTCACTGTTGCAGAAAATACCCTGCCGTTTTCCAACCGACGGCTTTCAGTGTGACTGCAGTACACATCTGCACCACGGATTCACAGGCAGGATGTTGTTGGCTGGGGATTTTGGATGCGCATACATACATGTGCACCACAGGAGCATTAATTGATTTACTAATTTAAGCAGCAATCTAGACAGAGGCAGGTAACTAGCAGTCTCCTAAATTGCGTTACTGGGTAAATGCCTGGGAGTATTAAGTACTGTAAGTCAAATTTACTCTACCAGTGAATCTCAGTGGCACTAGAAATAGAATGAGATGCTGCAAGCAGTAGCAACAACCCTGATACACCTTTCCCAGGTCCAAGTCAGTTACACCACTTAAGGAGTATCCATCTCCCATTACTGAGTACTATCAGTCACCTGTTGTACTGTGCAGTTAATGAGGAAGTGAAGGACACAACACATTTAGTGATTTACTTCTAGAAATTAAAATCACACAGGGAGGCCGATGGAACAATCCATTCCTTGATCATACTCGTGTGTATGTGCACGCACAAACGAGAGAGAACGAGAGAGAGAGAGAGAGAGAGAGAGAGAGAGAGAGAGAGAGCCATGTAATGCTATACACTAATACAGAGAGATTTCACACCTTTCCTACCAACCAGGTGGCAGCGGAGAAATGCATGCCACAGCAACATCTTCAGTAAATTTATGCAACCAGTAATACACAGGTCTTTCACCTCAGCATAATGTGCACTTACAAAGGCATTGAAGGAGCGGGATGGTCGGCATCCAAGTCATCGTCGTCTCCACTCTCACCTCCTGAACTGCTTTCTGTGGCATCAGAGTCGAGCGCTGACTGCATGAAGCTGAGATTCATGAGAAGTTTTTCTGCTGTGACCTTGGACTCGCGCCGTACATCACTGCCCATCGTCAATACATTAGTCACTTCAGGTTTCACGGCTGGCTGATGGGCAACAGACTGTGATGCCTGCAGCCTACGCACCAAACTAACCAATGCTGCTGTAGACAAGTTCTTCACTTCCTCACTGAACAGTTCTGCCTTGAGATCACTACTGCTATCGTTGGGGTTTGCAGAGGGGCTGATGGTCTTGGCCACTGTCTGCAGATTGTTCCGCTGGTATTCGATGAAGTGAGCAAGTTGAAGCCGCACATGGCTCTCCATCTGGTGACCCTCTACCCTCCGAAGACGGCGAATCAAAAATTCACCACGCCTCTCCAACTGAGCCTGCTTCTTGGCGGCTTCGACACGTGCCTGTTTCACTTCACTGCACTCTACATCCACAGATGATTCTAGAGGTTGTATGTGTGACGACGTTGCTGTTACAGTGGTGGCTGGGGCAATTCTCAGTGAGGGCCGAGTTCCGGCCCCCAGGGCGGGGTCAGTGTTCTTATTTACAGCAGGCACAGTCGTTTTGTCCCCCTCCTCAGCGTTCCTGCACATGTTTCTGGTTGACCTGGCTAGGTTCAACTCTTGCCCACTACTGCGATCGCTTCTACGTATGCCTCTGGCGTTACCTGCTGCACTCCTACCGTCGTCCTCCCTCGGCTGTGCGTGTGACCCATTTGGCTCTAGCTGGTTGCGACACTTATCTGCTTCCTCGTTTCCTTGTCCCAATGGTGACGGTTGATTCATTCTTTGCCCTCGCTTTCCGTTAGGTCCGAGCGACTTAATGAACTCGCGCTGGAAAACGTTGCTGCGGCCGGCAAGAAGGCCCTTGATGTTGGCAGATACTTTGATAGAACCCAGTTTACCCAAGGCCGTCGTTGGCTTCTGAGACGATCGAAGAGGATCTCCGTTCAGGTGCGATACCGGAACAGAGGTCGCCAAGCCCCCTACAGGCTTGGCGACTTTAGTCAATTTGTCTTTTGGAGAAGTTTCTGATTTTGCGAGAGAATGGCGCAGATCCCGTCCGTTGACCGAGTCTGACGATGCAGCGGTGCTACTTTCGGGGAGTTTGATCTTCGCTTGCGTAGCCGCCTCAGTCAACGCGGGAGCCATTGCGGCCATGCAGCATAGCCTCAGTGGCAGTGGGCCCGACATAAACTTATCACCAACACCGACAGCATTCCTATACACACGGAACTGGTGTACGCAATAAATGCACGGCTCCCAGACCCAGCTTGTCTCATTGTGTCACGGCCAGCATGTTGAATTTATTGACAGGTTCCTCATATCCCGAAAGCACGTGACTTTTGTCATTATTTCCCTCGCATCAAATTTACGTGGGCGCGATCAAACGCCTCCTTGTCGACAAATGCATGAAAAATGTTCACAGTTTGTAGTCATACTATTGGAGTTATACACCACTGGATCAGCCACACTCACGAACAGCACGAAAAGCCTAGACAAGGAGAGCGCAAAACCACGCAAAATTACCACAAGACCACGTGACATGGACACGTCCTTGTACTTGCATCTTCGTTTGCCACACCAACTCGAACACGTATCAGCGGCTCTTGAAGCTAAATGCAAGTTCTGCCGACGGGAGAGTGTTGTACACACATGCACGAATTCGTACCGTTACTTCCAGGCCGAGAAACAAAGCAACAACACAGAGATTCTCTTGTAAGACATGACTTTTAGGTGGGACATTTTCACCCCATCATGGCGGCGGACTCGTCTTTCCGCATAGCCATCACAAACAAGACCGTCGTGTCTGTGTTGGCTTATTCCGCGCACCCCCCTCTACCGCGCATTTCTGATTGGACGACGCTGGAGGTCAAGGGTTTGCAAAGTTCGCGCGTCACTAAACGTGGCGGTAGAATGCTGAGTAATGTTGCAAAATTATCCTAGCAAGCAAGCTGACACGTTCGCTGGGTTTTATCTGACTTGAATTTAGTTGTGAATGTTCAAGCGAAATGTGTAACTTTTTCATGAACTTGCCTCCGCTATGTTAGATTTCAACGGCTTTTGTTCAGCATCGTAACCTAGTGGTACATGTACATCGTCAGGTGAAGCTAGCCGACGGTGTCAAATCGAGGTCGACAGAATTATGACAAACGTCATTTACATTCGGATACATTTGGTTCTGTCTCATCACTATCTGCCCTTCAAAAGCCAATTCAAACAATGTGGTTAAAACTAAGTGAAACAAATCTTGCTTGCAAAGGCAACAACAAGCGAAAACATCAGTCCCGAACATGACTACAGTGACTGATACGCGTAGCCGGCCAGTCCGTCCCCCGCCGGGCTGGCCTGTTTGGTTGTCCAGACTCGGAACACCCACCCAGTGATCTTGTCCGCCTTAGTGCCGGTCTGCACTGCATGAATGACGCCGGCCCGGTGTGTGTGTGTGTGTGTGTGTGTGCCCCGGTGTCAGTGTGTGTGTGTGTGTGCCGGCCGGTGTGTGTCAGTGTGTGTGCCGGCACGGTGTGTGTGTGTCGGTCTCACTGAGTGGTCACAGGACCCCACGGTACCGGCCACATCCGATGGCAGTTCAGGTGTCATAACAATTAAACTATCCGGTGAACACCCGGCCGGACTGAGCCGCTTGTGACAAAAGGTGTTTTTTTTTTGTAACAAAGGACAGACATTTTCTTAAAAGAGGATAGATCGCGACTTGCTTGAAAAAAAAAAGTTTTATACTTGAAAGTCAGTGCAGCGACTATCATAGTACAGACTGACATTATATCAGTCTTGATCACTGATATCAGTGTTACCGACCTGTGATGAACATTTCCACTTGAACCCAAATCAGTGCACGAACACTCAATTAAATTTCACCTGTTAACTTGAAACCCTGGTCAGTGGACATACTGGCAGTATCTCCTGTAGCTCAGTTTGCTCACTCTCTACTTTGATTGTGGTGATTAATTGAATTTTTTCAGTCGGCTTTACATTCTCAGTCATGGGATCATTATCATCTTTCACCTGACGTCAACCGTCTGGGCACATTATATAAAAGATTTATCATAGTCTCAACCAGTCACTAGTATTTGATTGTTGCAGATGAAATCACCTTTTGTCACAGTCACAAGCTCATTCCCTGTTACATGTAACATATGGTTCAAAGCGAATGCACTCAGTCGCGGGAACTTAGAATTTGACGTGAATCAGTATAACTATAAACTGACGGCATTTCAGTGAGCCGGGTGCCGTGAACTGAGCGCTGAACTGAGTGTGCCTGGTGATAGTCTTTTACTATAATTTTACCTTTTCAGTGAAGGGTTGTAGTCCCGTCTTAACAGGGGCGTTTAATGAGAGCGTGGTTTTTTAGGATGTGTGTGTGTGTGTGTGTGTGTGTGTGTGTGTGTGTGTGTGTGTGTGTGTGTGCGCGCGCGTGTTATCGCTGTGATATTATATATCTTACTATTGGGACATGTTATATTGTGTATGTGATTGTCTTTTTTTACGCCGCAACCGAATTGCCTCCTCTTGAGGACAATAAAGAATTATTGAATTGAATTGAATTGAATCGACTGATGGGTCATGATGGACAGTTCAAGAGTCAAATCAGTTACCGCAATGCCTCCCCCCCCCCCCCCGGCAAAAAAACCCCAAACCAAACAAAACAACAACAAAAAACACGCACACACAAAGACAACAACAAACACAAAAACCCAATACTGTGAAATCATTAGTTTAAAAAAAATAAAAGCAACCCCCCCCCAAAAAAAAACAACAACAAAAAACAACTGACCCCTAACCCCATCCCCACCTTGAAAAATGTAAAATTTGAGCTTCTTGAGTTGGAAAAAGTACACCAATTACGCCGGGCTGTGATATTATAGCCGGAACTGTGGAAACTTGAATGATTGGCGCGGCAGGGCAGGGCAGTGCCGGTACCTAGTAAAACTGAGCGGCCCGGCGGCGCGCGGCCGCACTGTGAGGGTACTGGAGTTCCGCGATCACGTCGGGCGCTAGGTTTCACTGTGACAACAGCCAGCCGCTACTAATTATTATTCGTTTATCACAGCGGTTGCGCCGGCCACGGCCAGTGAGTGCACGTGTACTCCGGCTCGATATAACCAAAGATCTTGGAAACATATTTCTGATTCCAAGGTCTTTGATATAACCTATCTTAGTACAACGTTGAGCCTCGTAGGCCGCCGGAGCTGGGCGAGCGAAGATTCGAACGATCTGAAGCAGTTCATTAGTTCAAAGGCTGACCGCGATCATAGTTTCGCGTCGCGTGAAACCGCCTTTAGTTGTTGGCTCAGTGCAGCGCTTGAGTTGTTGTTAGTGTCAGGTTCAGTTTCTATTTGTAACTGTTGAAAAATGACGGAGTTCTCTCAACTGACACAAAACAACACAGAAACAAAGAAAGAAACAAACAACAACGACGCCAAAGATCACTGAGTTTCAACCATGAGAAAGAGACCGAGAACTGACGGCGGCCAACAACTAATTATGTTGACCATCAAATCGAAACATTACAAAACATGACTGATTACTGAAAAAAAGAACTGAGAAGAAGAAGGAAAAAACAAAACAAAAAAAAAACCCCAAAAAACAAAAAACGTGACGACAGAAAAAAAAAGATGAGAAGCAGCAACCAGTCTGGCCCATTTGCCAAAGATCGTTCTCACAGGTTTGTTTGGAAGATATATTAATACTGAATCGATTTTTATAGTATCATCAGTTTGTTATTCGGCTTTTGTTTTTACCGCGCTCTACAGGCTGAGTGGTAGGACTTCCAATGCACAGGTCGTGAGTACGTTTGAGACAAATATCTGTGCTGGCTTTCTTCACGTTGCCCTGTCTTTAATATCACCCATATGTGGTGAAGAAGGACCTTAAACGCTTAAACATTCGCCCACACCCGCTCTACCCGTAAAGAGTCGAAGCCTGCACAAGGGAGAGAAGCGATATAAGTTGATTGAAGGCTGGATGGGTAGTCTTTCCATTTTCTTTATGGTAACGGCAGGCCGCTATGCTAGCATCTAGGCTCTAGCGCTGACCTGTAAGTGCTTGTCAAATTAATGGTGCTTAACAAATGACGGTAGCATCCTGGGCCCCTCCCCCCTTAGTTTTGCTCTTTTTTTGTGACGTCTCTGTGTTAGTCTCAGTGTAGGCTTACTCGAGTCAGTGACAGTGCGGACTCAGTCTGCACCGACTCAAGTTCTCAGTCAGTCACTGACTGAGTCAGCCGATACACCAGAAATCATTTCCGCCAGCAAACTAAGTTAAAGAAAATATCAGAGAGCCTATCTGTTTTCAGAACGCTTTCACTGCTTTATTATCCCCAAGCCCTGCAGAGCCTAGAGCGTTTTTTTTTTTCTGGGCCTGCGAAAAATATACTGTCAGTCTAGGGGAAGCAATCTCACGAAGAATTTTGTAAAATAGGTCTTCAGAGGTTTCTTCCCTTGTCCTTGAAATTGAAATAATAACAAGAAACCTTTATCAAAGATCTTGGAAACGCCTTTATTGTTTCACACGGGGAAAGTTGTCTTTGACACTCGGAGAAACAGCATCACAATAAATATTATCATCAAAAACAACCCAAATCCAACGCAAAACTATCCCAATTCTGCTGCACGGAATCGAGTTATGTGTGCTGTTCGAGTTTATAAACCAGTTTCAGTTCATCAATGACATGGATCCACTGGTATCATGGTAAAAGAGTGACTGACTACTGAGACCGTGGCCAGTGACAATAGAGACTCCCTATCTGTGTGACTAGACCAGAGGAGCACAAGTTTTGCTTGCGACTGTACATGTCCTTGTACCCCCCTCCCCCACCAGCCCCCTACACTGAGACACTGACTTGATTAGCGCATACATTTTCCCGCCTCCCCCCCCCCCAAACAAACCCCCCCCAAAAAAACAACAACAAACAAACAAACAAACAACAACAAAAACAAAAAACACCCCCAAAACAACATCAAACACACACACACACACACACACACACACACACACACACACACACACACACACACACACACACATGAAAACAAAAACACCAAACCCAAAACAATAACAAAACACGTGCGCGCGCGCGCGCGCACACACACACACACACGAACATTTTGCCACCTTATGCCTTTTCTTTTTAAATCAGATTCATTTAATTAAAAATTTAAATTTTGCTGCCCAATTATGGCAATTTATCAAATTCAGTTGCTTAATCTTAATTCATGCTCTTATACTGATATACTGATGACGAGCAAATTAAGTCACGGTCCCACTGACTCCTTGGTGATCCGGATAATTTGCAAGCCGGTTGCCGATGGACAGATCAAAAGCCGCTGTAGACTCTCTATTCCGCTGTTGAAGAACCGTTAGGATATATTCGCGTTTGAGCGATCAGTGAAAGTTTCGCGAGAGGGGCCGTCAACAACGCAGCGTTGCTAACTGCGCTGGCGTCACAGCTCGTGTCACCAACAGGAAATCGCCTCCGAGGTCATATGCAAATCAAGAGGGAACAAAATGGCGGACACTTGCTCAGCGGGCACTTGCCTGCCTACAAATTTCACAGAACTGTGCCAGGTAAGCCATATCCTACTGTACATTGTAGCGGACCTTTTAAAGAATAATCGTTTAAATTTTCGTCAGAATAAATCATTCGGGCAATCTGTGACATCCCGGATGAAAACGAGCGATCGAAAAATCGACCCGATCGAAAAGAAGCGTCCATAACAACATGATCTGAAAAAAGAGGAACCGCCGCTTATTTCTGCCTGTTCAGCTACATCTGGGACCAAACATTTGAACTGAATAGTAGCACCTTGACTTTCTTAGACTTTTGAAGGTGTCTGTATTTCTCTGTGGTTTTGGCCTGATATTTCATATCTGTTCAAATGATCACAGATCAGGCAAAAGTTAGTTTCCACACAGGTTTGTGAACATACGCTTTGCTCAGGAGGCATAGTTCTTGGCTGTGTGCCACTAGCTAACAGTAACCCCGTGGGGTAACACTTAAAGCTGCCGGATTGTAGGGATAGATAATCCACGAAAGGAAGGAATTAAGAGACCCAAATTATGTGTATTTGAAAAAGAAAGGTATGCTTGCCAAGTTTCAGTGTTGGGGTAATGCGTGGCAGAATTCAGAACTGCCGTACTGTGAACACTTTTTGTACCTTGAGTTTCTTTCAGATACATGTAATAAGATTCAGGTGATTAAAAAAAAAAAATGTACGCAACATCTGCTGAAAAAGGAACCATGACAGTTAGCTCTGCACGTTTACTTTTTGGCTGCCGTGCTCACAGTGAGCAGTAAATGTGTGTGTGTGTGTGTGTGTGTGTGTGTGTGTGTGTGTGTGTGTGTGTGTGTGCACATGTGTGTGTGTGTGTGTGTGTGTGTGTGTGTGTGTGTGTGTGTGTGTGTGTGTGTGTGTGTGTGCGAGAGAGAGAGAGAGAGAGAGAGAGAGAGAGAGGTAATTGTGAAGGATATATTTGAGGGAATTTTCCAAAACTTCATCTACAATACTTTAATTATTTTAATATATCATCCTTTAATTAGGGCCCAGGACATAAATTTGTGTCATTTATAAGTCTTAAAACTGAGCTGTATTTCAGTCTTTTTGTTCAGGAGTTGCTAGTGGAATTAGGGCAGGGCCATTTTCTGTGTCATGCAGGGGTGTGTTTGCCTTCTTCATCATCAGCATGAATGCGGTGACAGAATTA
This sequence comes from Batillaria attramentaria, assembly GCA_018292915.2. NCBI lineage: Eukaryota > Metazoa > Mollusca > Gastropoda > Batillariidae > Batillaria > Batillaria attramentaria. Next base: position 426,767 of record JACVVK020000251.1, read on the forward strand.
TCACAGTGGACTTGACACATGACCTTGCTAGTGGAAGATATCAGGGGCGGTTGTGGCAATAACAAGAGATAAGGAATATAAATGCCATTTTCATTCCTGTGCTTTTTGCGTATTTCTAGTTTGGTTCATTGTGGCTGAAAGCAGAAAGGGTTCTAATGTAGGGATATTTTATGATCACACTGGGTTTAGAATATCTGCCATGGGGATATTATTAACCAGGTCACTCCCCTTTAGAAATGACTGATCTCAAGGCATAGCTTTAGAACATAGGATACGTAAGTAAGTAACCATCAACAAAGCAACAACAAATGTGGAAACCAAAACCTAAACCCAGACAATATAGTAGAACCCCCCCCCCCCACCCCCCTCGGAAAAACCCAAACAAACCAAAAACAGAAAGAAAAAAGAAATAAAGTAAAAAACAACTCCAAACCAACTGTTAGAGAAAATGCCAAAAACACCTGTCTCCATAGTGTTAGGACTTTGGACCATGGGTTGGGAGACCCGGGTATGAATCCCAGCCTAGGCAAACGGAATTTTTCCCACCTAGGTCGGCTCCTACCTAGAGCACAGCCGAGACTCACCTACTTCACGGGTGCGACGGTCGGGGTGGGGGTGGCCCCCGCCCCCCCCCCCCTCCACCCCGGATGCTTCTGTTGTTGTGACACATCTCGTGATGTTGATGATTGCACTGCCAGCACCGCAGATGCGGTAGTTCCCAAGCCTGAGAGTTTTTGACCGCAAGCATGGAAAGTGGCCCTGTGGCGGAGTCACAAACCACACGGTCCTTCATCTTCATCGTCATGGGTAATAAAAATTGCCCCAGCTTCTGAATTCTCCGTGGATTGCGTCCATGACATGGGAGGAATACCACAGCACAGGAGCTGACGAATGCCGGTTTGGGCAGAAAACTATCAAAAACAAAAACAACCTGAAAACCACCACCACCACCACCACCAGAACCACCACCACCACCACCACCACCACCAACAACAACAAACAAACAAAATACACACACCCCCTTCTACAAAACAAACAAAACACACAAAAAATGAACACAACAACAAACCTGACTGAAAAAAAAATCCTAAAAATAAAACAAGGTAAAGGGTAAAAAAGCAACACAATGTGACCAAGTGCATGAATGTATATATGAAAGCAATGAAGTGACCTGTGGTTTTTTTTTTTTTTTTTTTTCAATTCAATATAACTTTATTGTCTGTCGATGGCAGAAAATTTTCTTCTGGCTCACACACACACACACACACACACACACCCACACACACACACACACACACACACACACACACACACACACACACACACACACACACACACACACACACACACACACACACATTAATTTACCTAGACATATAAATCCATACATATTAAACACAGATCCTAAAGTAATGTGTTTAGTTTAGTTTAGTTTAGTTTTCAGCAAAATACATCCGTGTATGTGTATGTAATGCGTTTGACCACTCAGCTCTCCAGGCTGTGTTTGGGAGTTGTGTAAACAGACTGGTAGAACTTATTGTTGTGCAGTCTAATGCCGCGAGCCTACATTCACTGTGATCGAGGCTTGATTAACCCTGAGCGTTAGCTTTCTTGAAGAGGTCAGAGCAAACATGGGCCATGTCCCTACAACATTTTAGAGACATCATACGGTGGTTCTGAGCTCAGGTTTACGGGACTTGGGACGGGTACTCTCCTAAGAAGAGCGCCTGCAGGTAAAACGCTCATGAATTTTGGTCATGAAATGGAAATGGTCAGAGTCGCTAATTCATGGTGGCATGGTGTGACGCATACCATGTTAGGAGTGACGTGGTATGTGTGTTTTAAAATCCCGACTAACAAGTCTAGTGATTTAAATCATTATGCTTATGGATGACAGTGACAACTTGCAAAAAAAAGGAAAAAAAAAAGATTGTAGATGAAGAAAAAACAACAAAACAAATCATAGAAAAAAGAGAAAAAAGAAAAAGAACAAAAATTGATATTTTTTCCCTTTTAAATAGGATAAACATTTGTAAATTGCGCTGTCTACAGCCCAGCAAAGGCTCACTCAGGAACTTGGCCGTGTGTGTGTGTGTGTGTGTGTGTGTGTGTGTGTGTGTGTGTGTGTGTGTGTGTGTGTGTGTGTGTGTGTGTGAAATGAGTCATGATCAGTAGTCTTGGTTCATACACAATAGTTTGAAATGTGCATGCTGTGTCACTAGATGTAGTTGTGGGTGTTTTTTTTATTACAAATATGTTGCAGAAATAGTGAGACAGCCCCAGGTTTTTTTGTTTTTTTTTTGGTAATGGTGATGGTGGTGGTGATTTCCGCTGGGTATGCTGTACCACACTACCTGAGTTTATTTTGTTCTTGCTGTGTGGTGCACAGTATTGATCAGTTGATTGTGTCATTGTGTGTGTGTCTGGGCCGGTCTTTGTTCCTCTGGCTTTGCCATCTGTCATGCAACCCTGTCTGTTGCCTCAGGTTAGGTGCTTATAGCTATATTTGCACCCACAGTCTGTTTCGTTTGATACACCGTGAACAGTTTTTGACGTCATACTGGCAGGCAGCTTGGGTGTTGACATTGACGGGGTCGATCTTGGTGACTGTTGTTTTCAGTGGTGGCATGTGTTTTTGTGCGTCCATCTGGCTGCTTAAGAGGAGAGAAAGGTACATCTTAGGTACCTGTTAGTCATGAAACACAGCAAACATTCTACCTGAAGGAATATGTGCACTACTTTGTATGCATCTTTCCACTGTACCGCAAGATCTCCCCTGTGAACTTTGAAATGGTTTCAGCTTTCTAAGCTGTAAATAAACAGATTTGTGGGGGGGAGGGGGGGGGCGGGATAGTCAAGCAGTAGAGCATTGGACTTTCAATGCTTGTGTCGTGAGTTTGAATCCTGGCTATTGTGCTGGCTCTTTTCTGGTTGCCCCTTCTTTGATGGTGGTGGAAAAGGACGTTACACAAAGGGTCATGTGGTTAAGGTATTTGACTTTGGATCCTGAGCCACCAGGTATGAATCCCTGGTGGGCAAGACTTTGAATGGATTTTTATATAAAATATATATTTTATTATCGCAGTACCATCATTTAACGCTCATACCATCATTTAACGCTCTGTTTAAACACTGCTTGTTTGTTGCAGGTTTCTGTCTAAGAACTGAAGTATGGAACCACCAAATTACTGGAGTGTTCCAACAGTCAGCACTGATGGATGAAGTGGAGAATGGACAGGATGCTAAAACTGAAAGGAAACACACCAGCATCTGTATGACATTTATAAGTTGGCTGATTTTGTGAACTAGGGCCTGTTCCCATCTTCATTCTTACATATTTGACATAACTTTCCTGTGTATCGCAACCAAAAATGTCGGCCTCAATGACAGAGCACATCTCGAGGCGCCTGGGTATGAACCCGGGGATCTCGCAGGTCCACAAAGACATCACTGATGAACGTTACCGTGACCTTCGCCGACCACGCAAGGTCAGATTCTTCGTCAATGGAGACCGCTTCTTCAAGGGGAAGAAACTGTACATTACTCCTCACCGCTACTACAATTTCAACGATCTACTGAATGACTTGACGGGGAAACTGCCCTCTAGTCTCAACTTGCCATATGGTGTGCGCCAGATTTTTACGCCAGTCGGCGGACGGCGAGTTTCTGACATTGAGGACCTGCAGGACGGAGAGACATACGTTTGTGCCGGGTTCGAAGGTTTCAAGACAATCAAGTACGGTCGCACGGAGCTAGAGCCATGGTCTGTGGGGAAAACAGGTAAATTCCTACAGTATTCGGCCCTTATATCTGTAACTCACTCAAAACAAAATCTGAAATCTTAAGTCTGCCACCGCCTACTTCAGCTCAGAGTGCTTTTGTGTGTATGTGTGTGTGTCTTGTGATATGGACTATAGGACACTGATAAGAAGGGCAAGGTGAAAAATGCCTGTTAATGTTGAAAGACCCTCCATCCTACATTTCTAGGCTTCGGAGCTGATTTGTGGACCCAGTACAAATAATGAATATACATGTATATTTTCTAAACATATCATGCAAGAAGATGTGCATTATTTCATTACATGCAAGCGTTTATGCATGCAGCAGGAAAACAATTTTCTTCATAGTGTTTGTTCATCGTTAGCAAGATAAATTAATCCCAGCAAATGAAGGTCCCTTGTAATCTGGACAATAAAACTGTCATACACAAATAGTTTGGTTTATCTTTTGTAAGTATTTTCTATTGTTTTCATATGATGTGCAGCGTAATAGCAGTGATGGAGATGTTTTCAGATGTTTTACAAGTTGTGGAAGTAGGTCAGGTTGTCAAAAAATGCCGCAACTCCAAAAACTTATGGACGCTTTAATAAGAAGTTAATACATGCAGTCTTAGGGAGTACACAAGTACTGTTGCTGGCAACAAATGAATTAATCCACATGAATGAGACAAACCAAAATGAACCTGAGATAAGAGGGTGGGTGAGTGGGGAGGGAGGGGAGTTGAATATGGGGGAGGGGGGGGGGGAGAGGGGGTTGAATCAGGACTGCACACAGTGGCATTTTCCATTGATCACCCCACAAGTTTCAGTGTATGGCCAGGTATCAATGGCTTTTGATGGCAAGAGAAGCCGGTTCCATTAGCGGCTCGCTGCCTGAGTGTGTTGTGCCTTTCAGAAGATCAGAACAGTTTTCCACCAGCATTGCCCTCGCTCTTTTTGTGCACACCCACTTTCTTTGGCCTTTCACGCGCCTGAGTTGTATGCCTTTCTGTGAGGTCTTTTGCTGTAAATACTTGTGCACACAATGGCAAGCACTTCTAATGTGCAAATAATTGCCAGACTCACGTAATTAGTCAGCATTAACACATTCTTCAGACACTGAATTGGTAGTGGCTTTGAAGTCTATTTCCATATATTGAAAGTGAGTCAGATAAAGGAGACAACTTCTATCAAACTGACCCTACTCGAACCCCAAAAAATTAACCAACAAAACAACAACAACAACAACAAATAAACCAAACAACTCCTTAGAACGGACTTTTTTCAGGTTTCTTATGTGTAATCGCCTCATTGACCAACAAAACAACAACAACAAATAAATCCAAACAACTCCTTAGAACGGACTTTTTTCAGTTTCCTTATGTGTAATCGCCTCATTGACCAACAAAACAACAACAACAAATAAATCCAAACAACTTCTTAGAACAGACTTTTTTCAGTTTCCTTATGTGTAATCGCCTCATTGACTCTGTGAGTGATTTCAGGGTGTGCTTAAATGAACCACTTATGACGGTGTGTATGATTGCTATGTATATAGTCTTTTTGTGAAATGCACAAACTGGATCTTTCGTCAACTGATCGTCAAAGTACAGTTTACATGCATACCTGCTGGTAATTACAGTGGGAGGTTTTGAAAGGCAGTCGAAAAAGATTTGAGTTTATGCCTGAATTTACTCCCTTTAAAGCTGACTTATCAGGCATATACCTAATGCAAAACACATTGCATGAACAGCTTTAAGTGCATTTCACATCAGAATTTTTAAAATGTCAAAACAGTCTGCCAGTATTATAGAGGTTTGGGGACCCACAACAAAAATCAGCAAAAAAAACAACAAAAAAACAAAAACAAACAGGATATGAAATACCATGCCTTTTGAGCTTCATAGAGAACACTTAAAACAAGAACTGATTTTGTATTTGTACTGTTTTACAGTCCGTCTGCAAAACCTGCAAGCAGAGGAGACAGGCTCGGACGTCAGCTATGGGAGTTACAAGTACCGTGGATACCAAGCCAACGCCTTTCACCCGGGGCGGTATTTCCGCACCAATGGACAGCAGCAAACCCATCGCCGATGGCCGGGCACTTTCGGGAATACCCACAACACTCGTCCTGCAGCAGGACTCTTCGGTGGCCAAACAGAGGCTGTTCCCATGAAACCAAAGGTTGTAACGATCGTGCGAAACGGACCGCGTCCTCGCAACAACGTCAAAATCCTTCTCAATCGACGTAGTGTGCAGTCGTTCGAGCAGCTTATATCAGACATTTCGGAAGCCCTTGGTCCCAAGTGGAAGAACAACAGGGTTCGCAAACTGTTTACGACTCACGGGAAAGAAGTGAGAGGTGTGGCGGACTTCTTCCGCGAGGATGATTGTTTTATCGCAATGGGCAATGAAGGTTTGAGTGAGAGTGATGTAGCGGACATCATCTCGGAACTCTACCCGGACAGTGCTTATGCCAAAATCCTGCTCAAAGACTGGGAGAAACAGAGGCGGAAGGCACAAAAGGGGAACAACTTAACAGCCAAAGATGGGGAGGGAGACAAGCGAGACAGTGGTATCGCGGACAGCAGTGATAACGGTAGTCACCGTGACCAAGACTATGACCCTTCACCAAGTCACCGCTCGCAGAAAGGTCACCATCACAGGAGCAAGCGAGCAGGGGCTGTTGCCATGGCTGCAGAACGAGACAGTTTGATGGGGTCAGAATCTGGGTCCCCGCAGAGCTACTACAAGATGTCCAAGCTTGAAAAAGAGCGCCTGAAGGCTGCAAATGATGAGCGTGACAAAGCTCGAAGGCGCCAGGAACGCCTGGCTGAACAGGAACGAAAAGCGCTTGACGAGGAAAGACGAAGGAGAGGCATGGCCCCTCTCAACCCTCTGAAGCCACTTGACGACATCCCACGGAAGGATCCAAGAGAAAAAGACAAAGAGGAAGCCCGCAGGAAGAAAGAAGAAGAGAAGAAGAAAATGGAGGAAGAGGCTGAAAGAGCAAAGAGAGAGAAGGAGAAGGAAGAGAGAGAACGGGCTGAGAGAGCTGCCCGCGAACGCATGGCCGCAGCTGAGAAAGCAGAGAAGGAGAAACAAGAACAAGAACGTGTCGAAAAAGAAAAGGCTGAGAAAGTGGAGAAAGACACCAAATCGGAGAAAGAAGCCAAAGCAGAGAAGGATGACAAAGACAAAGCAGACAAGGGAGACAAAGCTAGTGAAAGGGGAGACAAGGCCAGTGAAAAGGATGACAAGACTCAGAACGCGGACAAAGAAACAATGGCGGATGACAAAGAGAAAGACAAAGAAAAGAAGAGGAAAAGGGACAAGGACAACATGAGTGACAGGACCACAGGTCGCAAGCACAAGACCAAGGTCGTCCGGCGCTCAAAGGCAGAGCGTCAGGTCAGCAGTGACGCATTTGTGACCGAACGGTATGAGCTTGGACGGACGTTGGGAGACGGCAACTTTGCCATTGTGCGTGTTTCGCGAAGCAAGACCTCTGGGCACGAGTTTGCCATGAAGGTTATCGACAAGCCTAAGTTGAAGGGCAAAGAGCACATGGTGGAGAACGAGATCGAAATTATGAAGGATTGTGCTCACCCAAACATCGTCAAGCTATATGAGGAATATGAAACTTGTGACAAAATCTACCTCGTCATGGAGCTGGTGAAGGTATGTACTAATCTAGAAATAATTCTTTTCTCTTCACTTTTTTCTTTCTCTATCTCTCTTTTTTTCTTTTGGATGTTGAAGAGTAGTACAAATCCCACACTGCACCAGAACTCCTCCGACACAATCTTTCAGTACACATGCAACATCACTGACTTCACAATTTTTTCCCCCACTATTTTCTATAAAAAGTTGTCAGTAATAAGGCGATCAAAGGCATATGTCCCCACCTCTCTGTGTGTGCCATGGATGGCAGTCAGTTTGTGCCAGTTTCGTCTTTTTATTACCTGGGCCGGTATGTAAAACTTGAGGTTACTTTAACCCACGGCTACAGGCCTAACCCAGACTAGGATAAAAGAAACCCCAAAATAAAATTTAAAAAAAAAAAAAAAGGAAGTGAAGAAAGGTAGGAAAAAATCCTTCTCTAACATCTTAGGCACCATGGTGGAATAGACCTGCTTCCTGGTTAAACCAAAAAATCCAGAAAATTTAACCCTAGAGTAGTTGAGTTTGAGGTTAGACTCTAAGCCTGGGCTAAAATCCCTAACCTCAACTATTACATGTGGGCCCTGGTGACTAGCTCTTCCAGTGCCAGTCTTTTTGTTTTGTTTTGTACATTGTATTGGGACTTGGCAGCATCCATTTAGATGCAAGTAAACAAGAAGCAAACCTGTTCCTGGTTTCTCACACATAGCCATATATTCTGTCACTTGAGTCGCTTGAGTTTGAACAGTTTGAGAATCAGTTGAACTGTGGGATTCATTAAAGTTTCAATACGGTTGTCAGGCATACAACAACGCTGATGGAAGGCTTTTCATTGAACGCGCTTAATCCTTGCATGAGAGTCAGTCACTTGGGACATAATACAGCGTCTGAAACTATTGTGGTGATTCTGGTTGGCGTATATATCAATCAATCAATCAATCAATCAATCAATCAATCAATCAATCAATCAATCAATACTTTATTAATCCCTTCCGGGAAATTAAATGTCTGCCGGTAACATACAAACAGGACATAAAAGAGTTCTTAAAAGAGACATAAAACATAAAAAACAAATTATCACCATAACACACATCACATTAATTATCACGAATATCACAGACTATATACACCCCCCCCCCCCTCAACACACACACACACACACACACACACACACACACACACACACACACACACACACACACCGCAGTCACAGACTATCTGTATGATGTCCGACTCTTGCTGTTGATCGAGCGAACGGCCGAGGGTATAAAAGAGTTCGCATAACGAGTGGTTTTAACTAGGGGGGCCCTATATATATGTTGTTCCACATTTGTAGAAGCGTTCCACGTACACAGCAGATGACATTATTTGGTTGGATACTGAAGACCAAATGGACAGACTGGTGGCACTTTAACCAACTTTGTCGATCGGTGTATAGTACAGGGCCCGTATGTAAAAGTCGAGGTTAATTTAACCCACGGCCACGGACTTAACCCAGACTAGGACAAAAGAAACCCAAAAGCAAACCTAAATAAAAAAGGAAGTGAAGAAAGGAGGAAAAATTCCTTCTACAACAGTTCAGGCACCTTGCTGGAATGGGTCCGCTTCTTGTTTTAAAACAAAAAACAACAGAAAATTTTACCATAGAGCTAGTTTAGTTCGAGGTTAGACTCTAACCCAGGGCTAAAAGCCCCAACCTCGACTTTTACATACGGGCCCAGGTATGGAAGCGTTAGGCCAAAAGAAAGTCATATTTCTCTACTGTTAAAAGCCGCAGAGTCACAAAAATGGCTGCAATGGCCAAAAGGAACATTATTCATTTGACAAACAGCCTTTGAGATATGTAAGTGACAGTTTTCCCCTCAGAAGTCATTACGAACATAGCGACTTTTAAACGTTGACAACAGTGATGGCCTGAATTTCACAAAATTGCATAACTGGCAGTGAAAGAGGTAAACCTGCATGATCAGGCTTACCAAAACCTTTGATCAAGCTAAACCACCACGAAGCACTGTCCTTATCAATTTCCAAGTGGCAGGGCTGAGGAGTTTTTCCTTACAAAGGCAGTGGTAAGCTGAACCACCAGAAGTCCTGAAAAAGTGTATTGCTGTTGATATTGGGATTATAATATTTTATCCCATTACTGGGCTTTGGGAGAGGCATGACTTAATTTTCAAAGCATGCATGATGTGTACTATAGTTTTCAACCCCACTGCCTCACTGTTTGGAATGGGATTTTTAACATGCACACTGGATATTTTTGCATACATGTGTGTCTACACGAAGGCAAGACAGGCATGGTAAAGGAGTCTTCACATGCATTTGACTCAATCTGATGATGAAAAATTCCCCAACCAAGTTCCTGCCCACCAGGGGATTTGAAGTCAGTACCTCAGAATCAGCAGACAGGACTAATCCCCGTGTCAGTCCCAGTGTTTGACTTCACCATGGACAAGTGTTTGATTTTGAAGTTCTCTAGGATTACTTCAAGAAGCAGCAGTCAAGTGATCAGATTTAGATGCCTTCCAAAACTTTCCTTGTCCCTGTGTGTGACTAAGTAAAATGGGAGCACGTTGATTTATAGATCCGTGTCGTAATCTGTGTTTGTTTTTGTTTGTTTTTACTGGTTCCAGATTGTGAAGTTTTCATGACAAATGTAAAAAAAATTGGAGAATTTGCAAGATACAGTCAAGTGATTGGATTACCTACACTGCTCCCAAAACTTTTCTTGTCTCAGTGTGCGAGGAGGAAAAACGAAAGCGCGATAATGTGCAGATGTTTAAACGGCGTTTTGTACTGATAGCAAATTGTGAAGTTTTTATTACAACTCAGACAAAAAAAAAAAAGAAGATAATTTCACACAGATCACTGCCACCCTTTCAGAGTGTCTAAGTTCCAGTACATGCACATAGTATAGTATACTGTGAAGCGTTTGAGCTCAATAGGCCCTTAATTTCATTTCATAACACAAAAGCATGCACTTGGCACACAGTACACCGATTTAGACTAGCAAATCCCCGAGACTTGCAGGCCGGAGCGAATTTGCTGGCGGATTTAATATTTGGCTGAGGGCTGTGGCAGCCAGGCAAGAAGTGGTGATTTGTAGGTGAGAGCTCAGGGGTGGTCCGGACTGCGGCACAACCAGAACCTGCTACAGGGATCATTGTGTGATCCCTGGCTATAGCTAAGACCGGCAGGGTGGAGCCGAGTTTGTTGCGAGACACCCTTTTGTCCCCACAGTGCAACCCCGGTTGGCTGGCTTTTGTTACCCGGCTTTTGGGAGGGGATGGAGGACGTTTGGGACATGAATTGA
>JACVVK020000251.1:440000-467500 GCA_018292915.2 Batillaria attramentaria
GGCAGGGTTAGAGAGAGAGAGAGAGAGAGAGAGAGAGAGAGAGAGAGAGAGAGAGAGTTTAAGGATTAACGCCGCGCAAGCCACAAAGACTAATTCGCCCCTAAGTGTGCCTGCACTACCTGAAAAAAAAATGTAACTTTGGACAACTGACGCAAACTGGTCTACGGGGCAGTATAAACCTAGGACATGCAGGAGACGCTGCACCTTCATGCTAATTTCTCTAACTCCCGATAGAGGTTTTACCGCCGGCGAAGACTGCTGGAAGCCGTAAACGGTGCATTGACACAATACTGTTTCCATTATTTGTCACGTGCAGGGAATACAAGTGGACAATTTGCATACAGATGACAGCGTCTCCTTCCTCTCACTTTGACAGTTCTGTGAGGAACAGCAATTTACAGTCTAAATTCTTGCCCAGACCACGAAGACCAGCGGTAGGCCGGCGCAAAAATATAACATCGATTTTCGATGCTTGCTTTGAGAGCGTTTGGTTTATGTGGTTTCGTGTTTTACACACACTCGACTTGGTTGTAGGTCTTTGCTCCCGAATTTTCCATACCCTGGCTTTTACGGCTCACTACTACTACTACTACGACCACCACAATTACTACTATTACTACTACCACCACCACCACTACTACTACATGTACTACTGTCTTTTCATTTTGCCCTGCTTGTGATGCGGGGAGCCGGGGTGGTCGAATGGTAGAGCGTTGGACTTCTAATGCTCGGGTCGTGAGTTCGATCCCGGCTGGGTCCAAATAATATTATTGTGCTGGCTTTTTCATCGTTGCCCCGTCTTTGATATCACCCTATGTGGTGGAAAAGGACGTTAAACCCCCAAACACCCACCCACCCACCCTGCTTGTGATGCTCGGGTCGTGAGTTCGTATCCCGGCTGGGGCCAAATATTTGTGCTGGCTTTTTCATCGTTGCCCTGTCTTTGATATACCCGTATGCGGTGGGAAAGGACGTTAAACCCCCAAACACCCACCCACCCATCTGCCCTGCTTGTGTGGTTTTGCACGTCTTGTATTCCATTACACTGTGACGGCCTTTTGTCGGATAGAGTCGGATCTGTCAGGACGTGGACGAAAAGAAAATTTACCCATCCCCGTACCTGTCTTTTTCACTTGATTTAACTACATGAACGCAAGAAAATTCTGGTATTCTACAAGGTCTGCATCGCAGTCAGACTCCTATAGCTGTCGCAAGTATGCAACACACGTGCATGCAGAATAACAAATTTATCTTCCAGTTTTTCCCTTTATCCTGTGTGGAAACCGCATGCGCATTATAATCATCGATTGTGTCCTCCCAGAAGCATAAAAATCGAATTTGGGGGAATAAAGTTCTGCGCGGTGTCTGCCATCATCCTTTCCTCTTTTCTCTAAAGCAGCTGATCGATCAGTTGAAAATTCCTTGGGGATCCTTCCTGGTCTGATCGATCGAAGAGCAGATGTATCTGACAGTAGCGCATCAGTCATTTGGATTCCTTTGTGATCATTTCTTGTCACTTTTTTCTGTAACATATTTTTGGCCCTAAAGCAAATTTGTTTTGCTGCTGACGTGGTAAACACACACGCATAAAACATCAGGGCCCGAATGTAAAACGCGAGGTTAATTTAACCCACGGCTACGGGCCTAACCCAGACTAGGACAAAAAAAAAACACCCAAAAACAAACCCAAAACAAAATTAAATAAAAAAGAAAGCGAAGGAAGAAAGACAAAAATCCTTCTATAACGGCATAAGCACCTTGCTAGAATGGACCCGCTTCCTGATTAAAAAAACAAAAAACATTACCCTAGAGCTAGTTCAGTTCGAAGTTAGACTCTAACCCGGGGCTAAACTCCCTAACCCCGACTTTTACGTGCGGGCCCAGAAGTATACCGTCGCCGCCAAGGACGGTAGGTGCTAAAATTTTAAACGAAACGGTTGTTGGGATGGGGGAATACCCTTGAAAAGGAAACAGTGAGAACCTCTTGAAATGCATTGGGCCATCCACGCGTCTTGCTTTTTTTATTTTTTAGCATGAAGACGGTCATGTATACATCATGTATCATGTATGTCGTGTGTGTGTGTGTGTGTGTGTGTGTGTGTGTGTGTGTGTGTGTGTGTGTGTGTGTGTGTGTGTGTGCCGGGGTCAGCGGAGGCCGTGTATGATGCTGCACATTATGTGTTTGTAGTTAACTGTATGTTTGAAGGAATGTTGCGTGTGTTTCCGTTTCCAGTCTGTCTGAGTGAGTGCGTGTTGACTGTAAGGCGCCCTGAGCTCCTGCGGGAGGGAGGACGTCCCTGAAATACCCATTATTATTATTATTATACATGGTACATGTATGTTTGAACTTATTTTCAAGTTGTTTTCATGACTTTCATTCAAGGGTGGTCCCAATCCTTCCAGAGAAAAAGCAGCTTTAACGGACTAATTCTATCTTTGCTAAGCCAGCTTATCTTTTGGTAAAGTTTCGCTCTCGAGTGTGTCTGTACGCGCGAAACAATCTTGATGATAAGTACATCTCTTAATTCGATACAATGTTGTTTACGCCTTGCGCGAGCGGTCGAACATTCAAATTGTACGTTAGAGCGCTCAGTGTGTCGCTGCGTCATTGAGCAGGCTTGTGTTAGGCTCAGTGCCTGATTACAGACGCTTTCACTGTTTGGCCAGGTGTCTAAGTGATGTGATGATAGAAACCACGAAAACAGCTCGGAGAACGGCCTGCGAGTATAACGATCTTAGCATTTTGTTTTCTCACTCTCTTTCCTTTCAAAACCTCTCCCTAAGCGCCGTGAACACTGAGTTAGGGTGGAGCCGTGCGCTGTATCAAGTCTCCATCATCATCATCATCATCATCATCATCATCATCATCATCATTAGCCCCTTTAAAGCGTGTAGTCGATACGGACTGGTGCTTCGGTTGTCTTTTGCGTTCCTAATCCTCGCCGAAAGCTCGTGAGACGTGTCCGACTACTTGATGATGAGATCAATTTGGTCTTCGTTCATTATGCATCTGACTTCAATTCAGCTCCCGCTCTGCAGGACGACTGCTGGTGGCTTCGGGGGCTAATGCCACCATGTTTATGTGCACATATCATTCTGAGCAGATCGATTTAAGACAGGTGAGCCACCAGTCCATACTATTGGAGGGGAGCCGGGGTGGCCGAATGGTAGAGCTTTGGACTTCTAATGCTCGGGTCGTGAGTTCGTATCCCGGCTGGGGCCAAATATTTGTGCTGGCTTTTTCATCGTTGCCCCGTCTTTGATATCACCCGTATGTGGGGGAAAAGGACGTTAAACCCCCAAACACACACACACACACACACACACACACACACACACACACACACACACACACACACACACACACACACACACACACACGTACTATTGGAAAGCTGGAAACACGCCATTGTGCTGACTGAGCGGTTGTACAATTGATTCACTCATAAACTTGCGGCTTTCGTATCGATGGTCGATCACCGCTGTCTGCTGTCATGCGGATCGAAGCCAGGGCTCTGACGCATGACAAGAAACTGGAATAATCTTGAGACTAAGCTCCAGTCTCAGACATATTGCGTCGGCAGTAAGTCGGTGTACCATCAGCGTGATCGTGCGATGAGCCTTTGTGACCTGCCGTATTCGCCCATGAAATTAGGGGACTAAATGTTTGACGTTTCGTCCCTGAAGTAGTCACCGACTTGTTTTAGTCTCCGCTAATGCATCTCGTACTGATCGTTTGGTCTCAGCTTTGTCAAGCCAGTCTCGGACCGACGTCCCACTCCTAGTTTCTCTGCATGTATCAGACCGGATCATGTAGTCTTCCTTGTTGGTGGGTCTGCTTTGCTAAATGCTTAAGATCAGGGACAGAGAACCAGTGTACGTTATCACTTGATTTTCATGGAGTTGTTCCTCATGACAAAGAGAAGAGCAAACCAGCAAACAATGAAATCCCACAGCCCAAAGTCAGGACAATGTAATCAAAACCAGCTAACCAACCAAACAACCAATTAACTAGAGAGAGAGAGAGAGAGAGAGAGAGAGAGAGAGAGAGAGAGAGAGAGACTCACTACGCAAAGATTCCTCAAAGTGGGTTCTTTCTAACGGTAATGACATAAATGTCCATGACTAGTTTTTTTGATACCAGAGTTAATGTCGCGAACCCCAGGAGGGGCTGGAGCTTACACTTGTAATAAAACACCATCTGTATTGTGCCTGGGCACCGTGACGGCGAAGGAACTACCCGAATTAATTGGCTTTGAATGCATGTCTGGCATGATTTATATAGCGCCTTCGTGATTCAGCTTTGTAGCGGTGTCGACATTAGAGATGAACATGTTCGGTCTTGGCTTTAGCGAGGAACGGGTCTTTTGCGTCTTGGAGTTTGGAAAAAAAATTCTTCTTTCTGTTACCTCGTGCACTCTTAGCGATGATAATGGGCTATTCCGTTGTTGTTGTCTTTTTCGCTTCGTTCTTTCTCTCATTCTCTTCTTCCGTATCTCTTTCGTAACTTATGGGGAGCCGGGATAGCCGAATGGTAGAGCGTTTGACTCTCAGTGCCGGCTCGGGTCATGAGTTCGCATCCCGGCTGGGGCCAAATATTTGTGCTGGCCTTTTTCTCGGTGCCCGTCTTTGATATCACCCATACGTGGTGGAAAAGGACGTTAAACTCCCACCCACCCACCCTCCCACCCACCCACCCACCCTCGTAACCTACGACGTGTATACAGTGGAAGTGTAAACCACACGTACACACGCACGCAAGCACGCACACACCATTCGATCGCGAGTGTTGTTTTTCTTTCCTTCTTTTTCATGTTGTTTTGAATATCGAGCTCTCGTCTGTACTACAAGGGGTTAAACGCTTACATTCCAAGATTACTGGGCTTAATGAGCCGATTAGTATTTTAGAACATTTGCCGGCGCTTGTAAGTGCGCCTGTACGATGGACATAGTCTATTTTAGTGATTTGTAGAGCTCGGAATGCAACACACCGCCGTCTGCAGCGGTTGACCGCAACACCTGCTGACGTTTCGATATTCTGGTTGCCAGAATAAGAAGCTTTTCAGTGGCTTAGTGCCGCTGCGTTGATATAAAGTTCGTCCCCTTATGTCATTTGCATCTCATGTAAATGCACTATGACCGTCTAAACGACACAGCGATTTGCGCCATGTACATGAGGTAACCCTAACCCTAACCCTAAACCTAACCCTAAACCGAACTAAGCAGGCGACCTATACTAAATCAACGCACCTCTGTACCATCGGATTCACTACGCTTAATCTCTGAAAAAGGCTGAAAATGTGCTGTGCTGATGAGTCTTCTTCTTCTCGTCGTTCGTCATTTACACCGTCAGGCCGGATAGTGAGATAAATGATGTATTTTCATCTCGTCTCTGTTTCCATAAAGCTTGGATTGTAGGTGCTGGTGAGTGCGACAGAACTCACCGCTTCTGTGCACACTGTGAAATAGCACGTTGACCACAAAGAACTGTCCACTTTCCTTGTCACCGAGTATTTTTGTTTTCCTTCTTAGATATCACTTGTCTCGGTGCAGGTGTCGGCTAGCCGATTTCAGTGAAGTGAAACCCGATGGAACAGAGTTGAAATCAACGTGGCTGTGTTGGTATAGTTGGCCCAATAGGACCCAAGGGTGCGGACTGTACTACCTGGGCCTTAGTGCCAGCTTGTGAAATACTGTCACGTCACTGTGCTGGTGTCTAAATCAGTACAAGTGTTACAATGTCAGGCACTACCAAAAGAACTCATAACGATACGCGAGTGAGGAATTATCGGAAGACTTGCCTTTTATCGTGAATTATTCATGAGTTCAAACTGGAGACTTGCAGTCTTGCCGTGGTGTGAACCCACCTTACGTTTCCATTGATCGTGCAGGGTGGTTACAGTCAGTGCACGGGGGTGTAGTAAGAATGGACTCGGTTTTTCCCGTGCTACCCCCCTTAAAACAGGCTGATTCCGTCATTGCTGAGCCAACTTATGTTTTGGAACAGAGCGGTTCCAGTTCGGTTGCTTCACGTGTTTCGCGCGGCGGAGAGGTTTTGGCTGCTTACGAGTCACGCTTGCAGTGCACTGACGGGAGACGGGTCGACCTACTTTCGCGTAGTGATTATCAACTGTGGCAGAGATGAGAGGAGAGGCGAAATCGGCGCGTGCAGTTTGTCAGTCCTGGCGGTTCTGCTTTTGAAGCGAAGTTGCACCGCAAAAACGCGCGTCCAATTTGGCTTCACCCCCGTGTGGTGTGAATGAGCGGCTAGTGTAGTGTAGGAGCTATCGCCGTTCGATTTCCGTTGTGTGCGACAAGACGTTGATGTTTCTGTACTCGTTTGTGCTCTAGAGTTTGCGGCTGTTTGACAAATATGGAGTGTGGGTCGGGTTTTGTGCAGGTGCTCGCGGCTGGACAAGTTTGTTATCGACAGTCGTGGGTAAAATGTGTTTCAGTGAGGGTAGCGTCGCTGGAGTTTAATGTTCGTTCAAGTTCATAGGCTCTCCCTCTCTCTCTCTCTCTCTCGCTTTCTCTCTCTCTCGCTTTCTCTCTGTGTGTGTGTGTGTGTGTGTGTGTGTGTGTGTGTGTGTGTGTGTGTGTGTGTGTGTGTAAGCTCGCGTGCAGAAAGAAGAAAAGAAGAAGAACAAGATCAAGAAGACCTACCTACCTCTACACACACACACACACACACACACACACACACACACACACACACACACGCGCGCGCGCGCGCGCGTAAATGCCATGACATGCTAAAACACGCTGGGAGCCGGGATAGCCGAATTGTAGAGCGCTGGACTCTCAGTGCTCGGGTCGTGAGTTCGAATCCCGACTGGGGCCAAATATTTGAGCTGGCCTTTTTCTCGTTGCCCCGTCTTTGTTTTAAACTGTTTTATTTTGCTTGCTTCCATATTCCAGGGAACGCAGAAGAAGAAGAAGAAGAAGCTTCCATATTTAAGAACCATACATACTCTACTACCGTGTGACACAACAAGCTATAAGCTTATGTCAAGTGTCCATGAGAAAAAGACGCGTTATGGCGGAGACAATATTTCAAACATACACTACGTACGAGTAGAATACATAGAACATGTAATATAAGAAGAGAAAAGAAAAACCAATAATGTTCTCTAAATGGTGTTTGCGGTGGAATACAAGATGAAAAGACTGAGCGAGCGAGTGACGGCATCGGAACAGCTATAGATCAATCAAAGCGACCGTCTTTGATATCGCCCATACGTTGTAGTAAAGGACGTTAAACTCCCAGATACCTACCCAGCCACCCGCTAAAGCACGTGAAGTAACACGTGCACACATCGATCGAATGGCCGCTGGCACCTCTAATCGGGCATTTGGTCACCTCGTAAGGCGGCCAAGGAATTCATGCATTACCTCACTTCTTTGCAGCAGATTAACCAGATCGATAATCCAGCGTCAGTTTGAGCAACAAAGTAATCAATCAATCAATCAATCAATCAATCAATCAATCAATCAATCAATCAATAATAATGTTTTTGTTACTCCCCCCCCCCAAAAAAAAAAAAAAAAAACAACCCCAAACACCCCCCCCCCCAAAAAAAAAAAAAAAAAAATCCAACAACAAAACCAAACCAAACCAAACCAAACCAAAAAAAACTCAAAACCAAAAACCCCAAAACAACAACAAGAACAAAATAAAAAACACCCCAAAACACAAACAAACCAAAAAAAACCCCAAAACAAACAAACAACCCCCCCCCCCCAACCACAAAACAACAACAAGACCACCACCACCACCACCACCACCAACAAAACGAAGAAAAAACTTTGGGTGTGGTGATAAGGGAAATTGGGATTCAACTCATCTCCATACATATGCACTTGAAGTTGGACCTGTCGCTGGTGATTGATTGCGGTTACATTGTGATGCATTGCTCGTCAATCACTCAAAGACATGCCGTATACACGTGCACACATACTTATTAATGTGAAGTGTTGCGTTTCGATAGAGCACTATAGTGACACGGACTGGGTGAACTGGGTCTGCGAGGGGCAAAAACACGACGAGTGTCTTTGAAAAAAAAAAAAAAAAGTACGGTATTCTTTGAGTCAGCCAGTTAACCATGCAACCCAGACGTCACATAGCGCAGACACACAAAGAGGAAAGCGTACAAAAAAAGTAAGAAAGAAGAAAGTGGTGAAACAGGTCCTGGAGTAAGAATGTATAAAAGAACTGGCGTCATGCATGACTTGAACTCCTTTGCAGCAGATGAAGCAGAACGATAATAATAATAATAATAATAATGAGTATTGTATAGGCGCTTTACCCAATTTCATGAATCGGCTCAAAGCGCCGCGAACTGAACCCAACACGCACGCTCACGTGAATCGCACGCATTCTCTCACACACTGGACATAAACACATTACAATCACGTGGTGCGAAGGGTCAGCTCAGCTATTTAAATTTCGGAATTTAGAATTGCATTTATTTTTCAAATTTGGTGGGCTGAACATTTACCAAGCATAATCCTGCATAAGCAAACAACCAACAACAACATTAACAGCAACAACAACAACAACAGCAGCAGCAGCAGCAGCGACAAATCAACAACCCAGCAGAGTAGATCAGACCTTGGCTTTTCTTCACAAATAATGACTTGTTGTGCATCATTAAAGGCGGTACTGCTACCATTTACTAGATTTTTTTTCTGATTTGGAACAGTTGCGTGGTAACTGTGCCTGTGCTCTTGAAGTGGTTTCTATTAGAGATTAGTAGAGCTCTGTATGCAACACGCTGACGTTTGATGGCCGTGCAAATGAGGAAACCTCATCCATCAGGATCTCGACTCGACTCGACAGATTTTATTGATTCCGGCCATAGGCCGCTATCATGAGGGCAAACAAAACAAAACAGCAATACTATGATGAAAGGAACGCACATACATGTACATGAACAACAAGGACATTTACAGCATAATAACACAAAGTACAAATGAATAGTAAAACTGAATAATTCGTGTTACGCTTGCAACAAGATCTAGAAGGTCGATGTGTCGCTACAGCACTGTCAACGGGACATGCGTTTTGTGGCTTCAGTCGGCTAAACACCAGCCTGTCTGTGCATGTATTTGTGTGTTAACCCTTGTCTTGCTGAATTAATTTGTCCTATGCTGAAAAAGCCATAGAGGTGTTCCGGAATATTACGGGCTTAGCACTACAAGGGTTAAATAGTGGATGTGATGTTAGACATTACCAGAACAACTCAGACCGATCTGTGATCCGAGAAGTGTTAAAATAAGGCCCTTTAATTTTCAGTGACCACCTACACACACATACATAAAAGTGATTCAGTTGAAGAAAAAAACCATATAAACTACAAACAACAAGGAAAATAAAGTAACGATCATCTTTCGTTCCAGTCCCCCCTCACCCCCACCCATACCCCAGCCCCACTAACAGACACCTCTTCCCCTCGTCCACCCTCACAATCTTGTCACTACAAATATTTTGTTGTTGGCGGTGGCATATTTTGTCCAAATATGGGGCCAAATATTTGTGCTGGCCTTTTTCTCGTTGCCCCGTCTTTGATGTCACCCTTATGAGGTGGAACAGGACGTTAAACTCCCACACACCCATCCACCCACCCTTGTCCAAATATGCGATCTCGCACCGTTTGGTACAACAGCACGGGTTTGTCAGATTTGTTTTGGTGGTTGTTATTTCTGTAATTGTTGAAACCTAACCGGGTTTTTTTTCTGTCTGTTGCAGGGAGGTGACCTGTTTGATGCAATAACCCAGAGTGTGAAGTTCGGGGAGGTGGACTCTGCCCACATGGTGGCCGACCTGTGTAACGCTCTCTTTTATCTCCACTCTCGCGCCATCGTACATCGCGACCTCAAACCGGAAAACCTGCTGGTGGGTGTCTGGTTCGTTGTCCGTCCGTTCGTTTCCGTCTGTATCTGACCGTCTGTCTTTCTGTCTGTCTGTTTCTGCCTTGTTTTATGTGGTTTGTATGTCTGTCTCTGTCTTCTTCTGTATGTCAGTTGCTGTATGTGATGAGATGTACCATGGAACAGAAAGGACAGGAGACAAACAAATAAACCCCAAACAAAAAAAACAAAACAAAAACAACCAACTAACCAACCAACCAACCAGCCAACCAACCCTAAACAAAACAAAGGAAAATCAAGAACAAGAAAAACACTGAAGAAGTTTGTGTGTGTGTGTGTGTGTGTGTGTGTGTGTGTGTGAGTGTGAGTGTGTGTGAGAGAGAGAGAAAGAGAGAGAGAGTGAGAGAGAGAGAGAGAGAGTGAGAGAGAGAGAGAGAGAGAGAGACACGCACACAGGGCGCTTCACTCCCACCATGACATATACAGTGTAATTTTAAGTCACATTATACATGCCTTTCACAGAGTAAGACTTTTTGCCATTGCTTACACAACTGCTAGGATATATTCCAAGTTTGTCTGCCTGCGCTGTACGGCCAGAAGTGCCATGTTTGATTTTATCTCGAGTCTTGTGTTTATTTTTGTGAAAGTTTTCATGGACAGCTTTAAGCCTGCTCCTTAGTGATCCAGATATGAAAGCAGCGGTTTGAGCAGATTTGTTTATACATGTACATGTGAAAATGTATGCATAGGTACATGTTTTTTTTTTTTAGCTTTTCCTCAAGGGCTTTTTGTTCCTGCGTCAGCTTTCGTAGATCCTTATCAAATACACTCTGCTTTTTTATGGTCTTTAGTGTGTGAAATGTATTCCATATTGATGTGTATATGAAATATGCCCCAAGTTTTGTGTACGTAAAATACTTCCAGTGCCGTTAGTACTGTGTTTGTGAAATATTTTTGTATGCATGTACATGTAGTATTACGGGCACAAAATATGTCCCATAGTATCATGTATGCAAAATATGTCCCATAGTATCATGTATGCAAAATATGTCCCATAGTATCATGTATGCAAAATATGTCCCATAGTATCATGTATGCAAAATATGTCCCATAGTATCATGTATGCAAAATATGTCCCATAGCAGTATGCTTGCAAAATACACGTACATCCCATGGCATAGTGAATGTAAGATATGTCATGCAACATTGTGTCTGTGAGATATGTACTATAGTACACGTACTGTTGTATGTTAAATAGCTTTCATAGTGTTTGTATGTGAAGTATGTCCCATTGCATAATGTATGCAAGATGCCACCCATAGCGTTATGTATGTGAAGTATGTCCTCTATCATTATGTGTGCAAGATGTCACCCATAGCATTATGTATGTGAATTATGTCCCATAGCATTATGTGTGCAAGGTGTCACCCACAGCATTATGTATGTGAAGTATATCACATAGCATAATGTATGCAAGATATCACCCATAGCATTATGTATGTGAAATAAGTCCCGTGGTATTTTGTACACAAAATATGGTGTTATTCTGATACAGGTTCACCGTAACAAAGACGGGACCATCACTCTGAAACTGGCTGACTTTGGCCTGGCTATGGAGGTGAAGGAGAACATCTACACTGTCTGTGGTACACCCACGTACGTGGCACCCGAGATCCTCACTGAAATTGGTAATGGCAGATTGGCATTTTTTACTGGATTTTGCTGTTGTTTTTCTTGTTATTGTTGAAAATCAAAACAACACTTGTTCATTCGGATTTTCTGCGAAGAAATTGTAACTGAATCTTATGGCTTTAGTGTGGTGTTTCTTGATAGGAAAACCATGTTTCCTACAAGATAATAATAATAATAATAATAATGACAGTACGTACCTATCAGTTAATAACAGTTCTAAGCGCTTAAAAAAAGGTAGCTAGTAAACTTCAAGCTTTTTGGGTGGGGATAGAGGGGCATGGGTGGGGGTTGGGGGAAGGGTATGGGGGGGGGGGGGGTATTGTTGGTTGAAGGCAAGAGGTTGAGAGCTGCACTACCTTTCTTTTTTTACATGGGGGAAAAAATCTGTGTGCCTAGTGTAATTGTTGTTTGGAGAGCGGTGGAAAGATAATACAGTACAACTTCTTTTGGGCGACCACTCCTCTGGCCAGATAAGAGTGGTCTTAAAAGAGAGGTGGCCACCCAAAAGAAGCTTCAGACAGTGAAGAAGTGCAACCCAGTATCATGGTACATGTAACATTGGTCTGCACAGGCAGGTGGTCTCTCAAAGGGGTGGCCGCCCAAAAGAGGTTCTACTGTAATAGGTGTACTGATATGCTGATACATGTACAGTGAGACAAACAAAAAAAAAAAAAAAGAAAAAAAAAAAGGAAAAAAAAAGAAGGAAAAAAGCATCTTTCAGAATAACTCCCAGTAGCTAACCTAACTTACCATGATCGCTTTGGCTTTGGGACATATCAATTTTTTTGTTTGTTTTGTTTTTTAAAGTACATGTACCATAGTACAATTCCATACCTTTCCATGTTAATGTTCATTGTTGTTTTTCAGGTTATGGACTTGAGGTGGACATGTGGGCAGTAGGGGTGATAACCTATATTTTGCTGTGTGGATTTCCGCCCTTTCGCAGTCCTGACCGAAACCAGACGGAGCTGTTTGAGTTCATCAAAGCTGGAGAGTATGAATTTCTCTCCCCTTACTGGGACAACGTGTCCGACAGTAAGTAGTTTGTTTTGTATGGTGCCTTTGACTTAAATATTTCATTTAAAAGAAATTACTTTCTGCCATATTTCCTTGTGCATGTTATTATTTAATGTTTTTTGAATAATTCATGCTGAAAGAATTCGGTGACAAGTGCTAATGAATCTGATCGGTTTTATTGAAGCAAAACAAGGGTATCAAATAAACGAACAACAAACAAACTCATGTCGAGCGTGTATGTTCAACAGATTTCAAGTTTCAGAAAAGAAGCAAACACACACACACACACACACACACACACACACACACACACACACACACACACACACACACACACACACACACACACACACACACATGCATACATACATGTATGACAGAGAGAGAGAGAGAGAGAGAGAGAGAGAGAGACAGAGAGAGAGAGAGAGAGAGAACAAGGCAAAACAAAACAAAACCACAAGTTTTATTTAATTAAACATTTAATCATGAAAATAATTCTTAACTCCATCACATTAAGACATGGTCATGCATTAATTAAATTTAACTTTGAATGGAAACATTTTGTAGCCACAGTCTATAAGGGCCTGTCTATAAGGGGGGAGGGAAAAAAAAACCCAAAAAAAACAGCACAGGAAAGGGTGCTGTTTTTTTTTTTTTCCCCCTCACCCCCTTATAGACAGGCACTCCTGTAGGCAACCCTTCATTCACGTCTCATCTTACCTGTCGAACATTTCCCCCGTTAATCCATAGCACACTTTACACCTTTGTGCCAGGTGCAAAAGACCTGATTCGACGCCTCCTGGTCGTGGACAAGTCAAAACGCTACACGGCCATCGAGGTGCTCAGTCATCCGTGGATTGTGTCTGGGGGCAACACCAGTCAACCGTTGCCGGGTATCACCAATCTCAACGTCTATTGCAAGGAAGTCAAGCGTGACCTGGAAGCTCAAGCCCAGCACAACTACGACAGTTACCAGAAACTGAAGGAAAAGCGGCGCCGCGAGGAATGAAAAATAGAGAGATACTGTTCAGAGCGATGGAACTGTTTGCAGTGGTGGTACCTTTCAGAACGACTGTACTATTCCGAGTGATAGTGCTACTGTATTCAGAGTGTCGGTACCACCCAAACTGTTGCCAGAGTCCAAAAGAACACATGGTGGTCGTTGTTGTGAACCACACTTGAAGACCTGTGCTGTTTGCACTGTGGTACTATTCAGAGTGACACTACAATTTAGAATGATGGTACTGTTCGGAGTGAACATACTCCTATATTCAGAGTGACGGTACAATTCTGTTGCCAGAGTCCAAAAGAACACACGGTGGTGGTTGTGAACCACGCTTGAAGACCTGTGCTGTTTGCACTGTGGTACTATTCAGAGTGACACTACAATTTAGAATGATGGTACTGTTCGGAGTGACCATACTCCTATATTCAGAGTGACGGTACAATTCTGTTGCAAGAGTCCAAAAGAACACATGGTGGTCGTTGTTGTGAACCACACTTGAAGACCTGTGCTGTTTGCACTGTGGTACTATTCAGAGTGACGGTACAATTCTGTTGCAAGAGTCCAAAAGAACAGTTGGTGGGTTAATTATTTAGGGGTTAGACATCCTTCACCACCACATAAGGGTGATGTACCATACACAGGGCAATAAGGAAACAGCCAGAACACGTATTTGGCTCCAAGCCAGGATTCGAACTCATAACCCAAGCATTGATTGTCCAACTCTGTACCACTTGGCTATCCGGGCTCCCTCCAAAAGAACAGGACATACATAGTTGTTGTGGATCACACTTGAAGACCCGTGCTTCTTGTACTTTAGGGTGTAGCTGGGATAGCTGAAGTGGGAGAGTGGTGGACTGTCAGTGTTGGGTTGTGAGTTTGAATCCCACCTGGGAGCCAAAGACTTGTGCTGGTTTTTTCCCCAGGTTGATGCACCATGTTTTGACATCAGGGGCGCCGGAACAGCATCTGAACGCCCCCCCCCCCCCCAACTTTCTCTGGGCAACGTCCTTCCTTTCACTTGCTCTGGCGTTTCTCCCCTCTGAGATTCTGCCCCCCCCCCCCCCCCCAACATCTTCCCGGCGCCCCTGGACATAACCCTTATATAGTGGAAAAGGACATTGAACCGTGAACAACCAGCCAACCTTGTACTTTGAAACTCTTTGGAAACCCACACTGAAAGCCAGGTTCTCTGCCTCTGGTATATTTTAAGACACTCGCATGCATTAAGAATAAGCTCAAGTACCCTGTTGCCAGTCACATACCAGTATCCAGCATTAGTACAGCCACAGAAACTGATCATTTCAGATATGTTGTTACAGGCAGGTTAGGTCACTGTTGACATTTGAAATTCAGAGGCACCAATGAACTTGGTTTCACTTTTCACTTGATTTCGTTAAGAGTTTTGCATGTGAGACTAAATAATCACAGTAATGAGAGTAGTTTTATTATAACCCCTCTTAGTTCTGTCTTTGGTAGACCACAGAGACAATTTACAGCCACAGAGCTTGAACGAACCGGAATGAAACGGAATGAAACACGGTTTGTTGGTGCTCCTAAATTTCACTAGTATCTGTATGGCACATGTGCAAGGCATCAGTAGAAGTGTTGGTCTTTTGCTTAATTATAGTAGGGTCTACATGCGTCCACTTCCAACTCACACTGAGAAGCGTTTCGTGGGGGAAAAAAGCACAAAAACAAGATTCAGGTTTTCTTGATTTTGCTGTGCATGGCCAGTAGATTTTGATCCAGTATTGGTGAGGTGAATGAAGGGAGGTGACTGGAAACATTCTGATTGTCTTCTGCAGCGGACGGTGTATTCTCATTTCCTTGTAGCACTGTAATCAGAAGCAAACAGAGGCTGCTACTCAAAAGATGTCAATGTATTCTAATTTATGATAGTGTTTCAGTGGGAATGTGTGATGGAAACTGTAGTCATTGGAGAGAGCCGGCTGATCCGTGTTGCCATTGCCGCAGTAAGGGAAGCAACTCCGTAAGTTTCTTGCGTTGCTGAAAAGATGTTGCCTCCCTTGGACTACAGGCAGTTGTAAGCGGTACATGTATGAAAAAGAAAAAAAAAAAAAAAATTGTTGGGCGATGTGTCACCGATGCATTTTCTTGTGTGCAAGCAGTTACTTCAAAAGATGAAACTGGACAGTTGCGAACAAATCAGATGAAGCGTATGTAGACAGTTTCTGTTTTTGTCAAGTCAGTTTGGCAAACTCATGCAAATATAAGCAATGCATACTACAACTATATTTACTTAGTGCATTGGCAGACCTCTGCATTACTTGTGAACCTTTTTATAGCCATACTTTGTACAGCTGCCCACTAACTGCTGCATGTGAGGTGTCGGGGAAAGCAGCATTAAGCGTAACATTATTCACGGCAGCTCGGTATTGAGAACTGATGTTTACACCGCCACATTCCCCTCTAGCTCCAAAGAGAAACACTGATTATAAAGAGACTGTGATAAATTTTTATTGTTGGATGATTGCACCTGTGGTACGTTTCTGTGATAGTTGTACAGACTTATAGAGTATAAATACTTATTATCCTTCCTTTGTAATACTGTATGTAACTGTACACAACCCCATTTTCATTTTGAATGGAATGAGAACATGTGTATGTAGTCCTTTTTTTTTCTCTCTTTAATCTGGTTTCTTGATTTTGAGGTTTCGTACATTTAAAGGTGTTTGTTTTTGTTCTTGTTATTTACTTTTTACCCTTTGAAAACCTTGCTGTTGTGATAAGTGGGACTGCTGAAATTTGCCATCGTCTTTGTACATAGATAAATTCATATTTTCAAGGGGGTTTTATGACTGTACATTGAGGAGCTGTTCAGGAGTATGCATTTATGTTCACACAGTTATGTCCTCTTGGAATACTTTGCACATATTTGTGTACAGTGTGTTTATCGTTTGAACTTTGCAGTCTTACTATGAAATCTGTTTTGCAAGGTATAGTATTTGGATCATGATTGTTCATAGTGATGCAAAGGGGGAGGGGTGGTGGGGGGTGGGGGGGGGGTGAGCAACCAGTCACTTTGGGTAACACAGAGCACAGACCTGCGTAGTCATATATTTTGGATGTGATGTGGTGACATTTGAAAAGAGCCATCGTTGAAATTTTTGTGAATCAGTGCATATTCATAACCCTTCCAGTAGCCATTTTATTTCACATCCGAGAAGGGGTGGAGATATACATGTACTGAAAGGGAGTGAAGTAGGGGATGGTGGTTGGTGCAGGCGGTGAGGTTGGCTGATGGGGGGGGGGGGGGTGTTTGTAGTAGTAAGGGGAATGCTAAGATACATGTAATTCACATAAGTATTTCACTGTACTGGTAGGTAGCGTTGATGATACGTTTCATAACATTCCCATGGTTTCAACTGACAAAACTGTCTCAGTGTGTTAAAAATGTATCTCTGTATCCATATTTATTTTGTTGAATTGTACACATGAAATTCACTTGTTCTCTACAAAGCAGATTTTTGCTGCTCTTTTCTTTAACTTGTAAACACACCATGATGTTATATATTTCGGTCAAGTACTTATGAAATGTATCTTACAGTTATGAACAAATCAGGAGTTTTTTTTTTTTAAAGTTTTGTTTATGTTTGTTATATTCTTGCAAATAATTATTGGCACAAGTAGTTAAAATGTACAGGAACGGTTATTGTCATTATATAAATAACTTAACAATCAGTCTGTGTTATGTTTCACAAAGTTCATCCCTGTTCTTGTAAACTGAATTTTTGTCTGAGTCTTACAGTGTTTCGCAAGACTGCGAAAGGTTAGAATTTTCATGTTGTAGTTCTTTTATTTTTAGGGTTGGTCGGAAATGAGAGGCGTGTGTGCACTGGGTTCCTGAGGGAGTGTTTGTATTTCCAGTGAGGGGCACATTATGTACTTACTCATCTTCATACACTTGAAGTTTGATTTTGAGTTCATTTACAGTGCATCAGAATTCATGGGAAAACTGTTTTTAAAAAGATGAATCTCCTATAATCGCTGCTTTTTGGCCATATTTATTTTTTAAATCTGTAATTTACTGTTTTCGTACTTCCTACAGTCTTAAATAACTCAGTTTCTGTAAAAGTTCTGCTGTGTCGCCCACAGTTCTTGTTTTACCTCTGCAAACTTCTTTCTGCCTTGTTGCAAATTGTGTATGGATATACATCCATGTAAGTGTATACAATGTCAGTGGCAATTGCACAATCACATTTTTATTCCTTTCTTTCTTTCATTGTTTTCCTTTCTCATTCTTTTGTGCTTACATAACCAGTTGTCAAACTGAAATAGTTCTTAAAAGGGACACGGCTCCAAGCTCACAGACTGACCTGGGCGGATTAGGAATGCAAAAGTGTAATATTATGAAAATGTATTCAAAATTGGCGATTTTTCCGCGCGCCATCCGCCCCCCCCCCCCCCCCTACCCCCGCCCCCAAATGCTACTGCCCGCTCAGGTGCAACAAAGGAGGCAGGGGCCGTCTGTGGCACGACGCGCTATAGCGGTTTCCAGTCCGCAGTGAACTTAAATTTTCGGGCAGGTCGTAGAAGTCACAAGGGCTCGGTGGCAAAGTTACTAGTTTGCAGAGCTCCAGAGTCGACTTTGGGAAGAGTACTGACCCATTAATGGCAGCGTTTATACGAAACACATTTGAAGCAGTGGGAGTTGCTCATTCTGGTGTATACGGCCTAAAAACTCACTCGCTCGTCCTGATGTATAGTAGTCTATTCTGCACAAGCTTAATAATAAAACCCGATGACCAAACGTTACACCAGTCATTGTAGAAGCCTTGTTTTGACGTTATTTCTCTAATGGCGTCACCTTCACTGACGCGTAATCAGCGAGATGACAACGTTTATGGTTGGCCATCATTGTAAATTAACACGGAATTGTTTGATGTTTTTGTCGTTGTACATATCTGTGACAGACACCGTCAGCATTACCACACACCTGTTGTCAGTTCACCATTTTTGTTTTTCCTGAAACAGATAGAAGGGAAACAATGACATTGTAAGAGTTTCCGTCCAAATATCATTTTAGCCCTTTTTTCTGTTTCATTCCCTCTGTGGATTTACAAGATGAACTACATTCCGTTTTTTTTTTTTTTTTTTTTTAATCCTTTACTATTTTTACAAGATGGACTATATTTTGGCTAGTACTAATATTCATATTTTTGTGTTTTGAAAAAAGACAACAGATTATCTGAAGTGGCATAAAAGCTATCAGCAGTACAGTATTGTATCGGACTGTGTCGTCTGGCACGTTTCTGTAATAATCAGAGACACATACATTTTAGACATGCTGTGTCTCTGGTAAGAACATAACGTGTTCTATGAAAATGTGATGTTTTAGTGCAGGTAGTCACTTAACAGATAATCACGCACACACAGCATCATAGTTTGTAGATCAATGTTTCGAAAGGAAATAAAAGAAACAGATTATACCAAAGTGTTCAGGTGTTTGAGTGTACTGTCTTTGAGCGTGAGGCTGTTTGGCTCCGTCTTCGCTGTCTGTGTGTTCTGTGCTTGTCAGGTCTGTCTGAAAATAATCATATCGTGCAACCAGCTAACAAACAAGCTAACAAACAAACCAGCAAACAAACTAACTAAAAAAAACAACCAACAAAAAACGCCAAACAACAACAGCAACAAAACCACCACTACAACATACTTTAAAACATCAAACATCATAAAATAAACGCTTTCCGCGGTAGGCATTTTCTTTGGAGTTTTTGCCCTTATTTCAGTGAGACGGTGTGTGTGTGTGTGTGTGTGTGTGTGTGTGTGTGTGTGTGTGTGTGTTTTGGGAGAGGGCGGGAGGGGGGTAATGCTGCCTGCGAGGACTTTATTTTTTCATGTTTTTGTACAGATGGATGACACATGATATAAGCCGTCTGTCTGCGCCTGTCTCTCTCCGACCACTGCTTTACAAGTTTCAATGGCAGCATAAAATCAAGTGTCATCTCCAGCACTTGAAACTCTACCGAACAAACTCGTGGTGTCAATGGGAGGCGGTAAAACAAAAAAAGCAACCAAAACCCCAAAGTTAATGCTGGTACAGCCGATCAGATCAATCTTCCCGTAATGCCAGGCTGTCAGCTGACTGTTGTACCCCGTGTCTCTGCACAAAGTACTCTGGAGCGGACGTATCGGGTACCAAGTGTCGACTCAAATTGATTCCTCAAAACAGCTTTGTATTGGCGGTTCCAATGGGTCATTGGTGATGAGAGAGAGGGTGGGGGTGGGGGTGTGACTGGGTTGGTCGTGGTGGTGTGGTGTGTGGGGGGTTAGGGTGTCGGGGGGTGGGGGGGGGGGGGGGAGGGGGTGAAATGGATGGGGGCCGGAGTAAAAGCTGTTGACGCAGTGTGTGTGTGTGTGTGTGTGTGTGTGTGCGTGTGTGTGTGTGTGTGTGTGTGTGCGTGTGCGTGCGTGTGTGTGTGTGTGTGTGTGTGTGTGTGTGTGTGTGTGTGTGTGTGTGTGTGTGTGCCTTCCTCACTGAAAAATTCATAATTATTTAATTTATTTATGTCTGCGTGGGTTTCAATTTGGCTTAGTGGGAGTGTTACACTCGTGTTTGCTGCAAGAGCCGTCAGTCGTTCATCATGCCTGATTTCTCAAACAGGGCCAAAACCGAAAAAAGAGTCAAAACTGAACGTGGGATACTCGAGCGCGGTACGATATAACAACAACAACAACAACAACAACAAAGACCCTATGCAACCAACCTATCAATCAAACGAGACACTGTATATATTGGTTTCGCATACATACATACATACGTCCGTAGGCAATCGATCATCAAGGAATAATGAGGCAGCGGCTTACAGCTATGGCAGACAGACAACGGTACATTTTTGGCCGCATATTTCATATTTAAGATTCTGTTTTTGAGTTTCCACAAATAGCAGAACAACACAAAGAAGATACACACCCACAAAACAAAGCTAAGAACGACATACTAAAATAATACTTCAATATATTAATACATTGCAAGGGGCAATGTATACTCGCTTACAACGGTGATATGTATTTACATGTACTAAATGTTCAAAACTGTCTATCCTCATGTAAGTATACACGCGCGTGCGCACGCACGCACGCACACAGTCACTCACACACACGCACACACACACACACACACACACACACACACACACACACACACACACACACACACACACACACACACACGGCACACACACACTGCACACACGCACGCACGCACGCACGCACGCACACCGCACACACACACGCACACACTGGAAACTGCTTGTATCAATATTATCAATTCTGATGTGAGTAGCAACTGAACGATGCTAGACTTGCATGTTTGCAGATATTTTGATCATGGAAGTCAACGTATGCCTGATGACTGATCTACATTTTCTGTCGCGGTGAATGTCAGAAAACATGCATAACAGAAGTAAATAAAAGTTTATTTTCTCAAAAACAACAACAAAAGCTGCCATGAGTCTCACTCGAGATTACAACTGGTGTTGAATCTGATGAGCTGTAATTGAAAAGGCTCCTACTTTTGCTCCCTCTTTTCGTAGTTTTTTTCTTTTTTTTTTTTCATGTGACAAGATTTAATCTGAGTCGCCCCACCCCCGACTTTGCCGTGTGAAAAGAGGACGTCCCTATTTAACAGCTAATGGCATTCTAACCGTTTCCAACTCCGCCCCGTCCGGCTTATATTTCGCGCGGAGTAATCTCGGTGGACAGCGGAAAAGAGGTCTCTCGGAGTGATACATCATGTGCTGGTAACAGATGCAGCGCCACCTCTTCTCAGGCCCCCTGCAAGGGAGAGAAGCGCGCTCCCAAAAATCGAGTTACCCGGAAATTAATGAAAATGATGACAGATCACCGGGTTTCGGCAACACAGCACCGTTTAATAAACAGTTTGTCCAGGAACTGCCCTGTTAGAGGTCCTAGGTTGAGCGGGGTGCGTTATTAACACTGTGACACCCACGCCTTTTCAGGGTAACGCCGCTTTCACGAGTGATTCCGAAGCATAGGGAGTCAACTACTCCGCATAGAGACTTATGAGAGCCAAAACAGCGTGGTAATTTGCCCTTTTGTATTACATGTACACCAAATGTGAAAGCAGTTTCTGAGGACGAGATAGGTCGACACAGATCGCTCGGGACCCTTGGTCGTTGCATTAGGATTGGTGTTTCTTGTGGGACGGTGGCCGTAAATTATTATTAAGCCTACTATTCAGTATTGTATGTATGTGCCACGTGTGTGTGTGTGTGTGTGTGTGTGTGTGTGTGTGTGTGTGTGTGTGTGTGTGTGTGTGTGTAGAGTTCGTTTCCTGATATATGTAATGATGACAGTTACAAACAACACCGGGCCCAGAAGTTTTTCCTGTGAAACAGCTCCACAGACCCCAGAGGATATCATACAAGTCTTGTCCCGTCTTCAATGAAGCAAGGGCACAGCACTGTGACTGGCCCAATGGAGCAACATTGACGTAGAAACTCCGAGTCAGTCTAGGGCCCCAAGACAGACCTCAATGCTGACCGACGACCACTATTCCATCACTATACTGACTACCAGCCTAGGCGGGAACAGACCTCAGTGTGTATTCACGTCCTGTAGTGTCCAAGCCCCGCGCTGTCCCCATCCCTCTGCATGTGTCCACGCACCTAGACATGAGGCAGAATGGACGACTCCACTCAGTCCTGTCAATCAAAAAGGTCGAGCCCCAGAATTCAGCAAATCAGTCGCGTCTCGCGGTATAACTGATGAGCACAACACATGGCACGGTCTGGCAAACTTTTTGCCAGCCACTACCGTGCGGGGGGAAGCCCGGCCACTGATGTAGTTTGATATAACTGAAACATGGAAAGAAAGCAGCAAGTCCCGGCACTGACGTCATTAGAAGAAAAGAAAGACCATTACGTCACGCTCTTTCATCTTGAAATCATCCCTTTTCCCATACAATGACGTCATGGACGTTATTGTCGTTATTGGCTCATGGTCACCATGGACGTGAGAGTGTGCGAGAGAATGGCGAACTTATGAGCGAGTGCATGTGAGTGTGCTTGTGTGAGTGTGTCTTCTACAAGGGATTAAACCCAAGCATTCCGCCTGCAGTTCTCCTGACTGGTAACCTGCATGTTGTTCGTCGTGTTCGTTTCCTGCATGGTGTGCGTGAGTGTGCGTGTATGGTTCGTCTGAATGCATGGGTTGCCGCTTTACACCGCCTCAACGGCCATACACCACATACTGACAGTAGCAACACATAATCAGCTTGTAGTCAACCACGGGAAACGACTACAACGTGCTGTAGTTTGCTAATACACGACACTGAGAGGAAAGGGGCGGGGCTTTGTCCCTCGGAGTTCGCCGAGTGGAGTCGTCTATTCAGGGTACGCAACAGAAGTTAAAGAACATTCAACCCACTTCGCACCAAGAATCAAACTCACGACCCCGCGTCGAAGAATGGATGGAGGGCGTGATTCTGAACCGTACACCCGTTCTTGAACTGCGGCTCAGTCAGTTACCGCCCCCCTGATTTGATAGCTGACGTCACGGTAATATGGCAGAGACGTATCCTCCTCATTTTCCTTATCGCGGTCAAATTTGCTGGCACCGTTAACTGTACCGTTACAGATTATGTTGATTGATCACCTCTGTCTCTTACTGCCAGATGCAGGGAGGTGGAGGAACTCAGGTGGAGGGCGGGAAGGGGATGGGAGGGCGGAGGGGAGAGGTGGACTTGGGGCAGAAAGCAGTGCCGTACGGCCAACCACACTCGTGTGACCCCGTCGGAGAAATATTAGTGGTTAACGAGCCGACTACGTCATTTCCCATGAACCGGTGCAGGTGCGGCAGTAAAAGTTCTCTACCCGGCTTTGGGGGAAAGGAGAAGAAGATGAATAAGCAGAAAAAAAAAAGAATGAAAAAGAAAACGAAGGCACTACGGCCAGATATTGCCGTTATTTATTTATTTATTTATTTATTTATACCGACTCGACTGATAAGAACCCATAATAAAGAATAAACTGACTGAATGCTGAAGAACTACCACAGTAAAACACTCCAGTCAACTCTCACCGTGTAGAATAAAGTAAGCATGAGTACAGTCGAACAAGTAGCAAACCAAACGTACCATACTGTCAATAGCAGTACATACATGTACCTCACTGGGCCTTCAGTATGAACCATTATTGGCAGTAATAAAAAACAACAGCAACAACAACAACAACAACAACAACAACAACAACAACAACTGAAACCCAACAAATTTCTGACTTCTCAGTTGGTGCGAAGATACAGTAAATTTGGCAACAGCCCATGATGACTGACTGATTGAATACTAGTAACATCAGCCAGTTTCAGTTGTCAAACAAATCGAAATTCAAGCATATGTAATTTTGACTGTGCTGACAGCAGCCTACTGGCAAACTGAACACCTGAGTTAGACTCTGACAAGTTGAGTCAGTGGCAGAGCTAGCGGGATGTGACTTATCTTATGTCTAGTCTCTCCACCATGGACTTCCTCCATGTCATGTGCTGATCAGTCCCGATTGGTCCAGACAGACTCACTCCATGATCGTTAGAAATCAGCCTCACTTTCCCCCCTCCCATGTCTGTCGTGCCCGAGCTCAACGCGAGGCTTATCAGCTTATTAGCCGGCGAGAAGCCGCTGATGTTTCCTAATTATCGCCCCTGAACCATGCTCACCCCGCCAGGGTGCACCGCGGTGCAACAGGTTAGATAACTCCGGCTTCCGACAAATGGCGAACAAGAGATACGAGACGATGTCACGCCTGATGCGAGCGGGACGCCACAACTACACGATTAGAGGAGCGATGTTGGTTTGCGTTTCCAAGTCACGGCTATTACTCCTGGGGAAGGGATGGGGAAGGTTGTGTGTTGAAAGACTGTTGTAATTTCCACATCAAACAAGTGTCAGAAGGGAGATAACCCTCCTGACGTGTCATAATGTGATGAAAGAGAGTCAAGTTCTCAGTTTTGAAAGAGCCCCCTTTTTTGAATTTTTCCTCTTTTCTTTTCGCATTTCTTTCCCCAGCTAAAGGCCATGTTTTCAAAAGTCTGCACAATAAAGATCTGGTGAAATTGATTGATGTCACTGAGTCTGTTTATTTGGGTATTCAGTTACATAATCATCATAATCATGTAATCTACTGTCCATCTAGTTGGTATAGCATAGGATGGGGTGGGATGGAAGGGGGGGGGGGCAGTATCGTCGATCAGCTTCGCGTCAGTTTCTGCTCTGCAGATTTTTTTTTGTTTTGTTGCACTTACACAACTTTTTGTATCAATAGCCGCACAGTTCATGTTCATTCTATGATATAAACGAAGAACACAACAACAACAACAACAAACAAACAAGCAGAGCAAAGCAAGACACTGGGGGGTTGTTAAGGTACTGATACCATGGTGTCGCAAAGACCATCCAAATCTGGACAAATCTTCGGGATTCACGTGGCAGTTCTTCCCAGTGCTATGTTTAGCGTAACCATGTGCCCTAACGACAAATAAACGACTTTGTGGTTCTGATTCTGACTCGCAGTCAAATTAGTGTATCTGGAACACAGACAAGGTCGGTCGCAGCAATAACGATTTCATTTAGCTCTACTCTCAGCTTCTACTTCCAAAAGCTCCAAAACTGAAGCAATCGAGAAACGCCACCTCCTGTGTTTAAATCTCCGAGAAAACTCCTCCGCCAGGCTTCCTCTACTAGATCGTTATCTTTGTGAGTCGTTTACTCAAGGATTTCCCCAGAAAGATCCGTAAATTAGCTCGCGACACGAAACAGCGCAGATTGTCGGCGGTAATTCTGATGTTATCAGCCCCCAACCAGGGTAGATCATGGCCAACATCAACAATCCACCATTCCACTCTTAACGGGTAGCCCAACCCCTTCTTTCCACCGTGGTCAGTCAAGCGTGGAGCATACCTGGCGGCATCTCTCCTCACGTCCGCTCCCTTGATCTTTGGTCACGGGTAAGTCAGCCTGTAATGTCCGACTGTGTAAATCACCCTTCTATCCCTTCCCAACACTATGCTTCTCCCTCCCTCTCTACAAATCATCCCAGCCTCAAGGGACGCAATCTCCAAACACCTTTATTGAATCTTCGCGGGTTTCATTATTGGATCGATGTGGTGGTGTCCCTTGCGGGCGCACTGAATGGGCAGTTCATACAGGGGCCGTGAGGTTGTTGTTGCATCACATTGTGCCAAGGGCTGGTTTTACTGTCTGTGTAAGACAGTATATTTCAGTTGTAGCATGACCTCGGAAAGTTTGCTCTTCCTGTGGGAACTGGATCTGTTTGTGTAACCCTATCCATCACAGTCAAGGACACATCAAACGTGGCCGACATGGTAGTCTGACTGGATTGAACTGTGTTCAGCGGGACCGTTCAGTTAGGGTAGCTGTCCTTTCCCCCCAATAACCTG
Source organism: Batillaria attramentaria (assembly GCA_018292915.2). NCBI lineage: Eukaryota > Metazoa > Mollusca > Gastropoda > Batillariidae > Batillaria > Batillaria attramentaria. Next base: position 466,024 of record JACVVK020000251.1, read on the forward strand.
CCCATTAGTCTCCAATCACTCGTTTGGAGAGGACGTTAAATCCCAGCTATCCAACTTCTGAAAGATGAATTATCATGAGTCATTATACAAACATGTTAGCATCAGCTTTCCCGGTGAGTTACTGTGTGTTGCTGCTCTGGCTTGAACAGCAGCATTGAATAACTAGTTTGCACCCAGTAAACCTTGCTCCGCCTGGAAATGCACCGGCATAAACAAACACACATCCTGGTTTTGTTACAGTTTGATGCAAACTACAAACACGAAATTCAGCCCACGGGCACATTTTTGGCACGCTGAATAAATTGTGATACAGACACTTATCATAACCACAAAAGAAGCCGTTATTTCAAGGTGGCTACTATTATTCAAAGTGACCACGTAAGGAATTTCGGTCAAATATTGAACAAAATGATGAAATTTGGCAAGAACATGAATTTGGATGTGGGAAGCGGAAATGTGTGAAAATAGCTGAGAAATCTATCAAAAATGGCCGCCAGTTGCAGGTGGATGCCACTAAACCGGAAAATGCCGCATTCCTGCTCTTTAGGCTTTGTATCTATAGGTTTGCACTCGTTTTAACCTCGGTTGGCATCATGCCTCCATTTCAGTCTTTTCAGCCTGTTTTTGGAGGTTCCATCCTTCAGTACTGTCCTGACCATGAATCTCAAACCTGGCCAGAGGGCGTAGAACTACAGGTACAGCTTTGGGGTAGCCATCATGACCTGGGCCCGCACGTAAAAGTCGGGGTTAGGGAGTTTAGCCCCGGGTTAGAGTCTAACCTCGAACTAAACTAGCTCTAGGTTAAAGTTTTTTTTTTTTTTTTTTTTTTAAATCAGGAAGCGGGTCCATTCTAGCAAGGTGCCTATGCCGTTATAGAAGGATTTTTTCTTTCTTAGCTTCCTGTTTTATTTAATTTTGTTTTGAGGTTTCTTTTGTCCTAGTCTGGGTTAGGCCCGCAGCCGTGGGTTAAATTAACCTTCGAGTTGTACATACGGGCCCTGGAGAAGACCGTGGGATTCGTCATGGCGACCGGGCTGCAGATCTGACGCAACGCAACTAGTCAAATCGACCGCAGAAGAGAAAGAAGTATAGGCCTACCTGTTCCAGTTTCATTGAACCGTGGATCTGCTTGTGTTGCAAGTCCCTCATAGTCCCAATATTCAGTTATTGTTACAATGTTATTATTAGTCAAGGATACATCAATTCAGAGCTCCCCCCCCCCTCCCCCAGTATGACTAGACTGAATCGTGTCCAGCTGGACTGTTCACCTGTTCCCTTAGTATAGCTGCCCGCCAAAACAACAACAACAACAACCCCAAAAAACAATCAAACAAACAACACACACACACACACACACACACACACACACACACACACACACACACACACACACACACACACACACACAACCTGCCCGTTAGGGTCGTCTCCAGTCAAACCCTAGCGTACCTACCTACCTTGTATACCTATGCCACAG
>JACVVK020000251.1:470000-550000 GCA_018292915.2 Batillaria attramentaria
TGTTTCATACTAGAATAAGTCGCCTCCATCAAGAAAGTTGCAGTGCATACAAAATGCAGAATAATTCTTGTTGGTGAGGAAAGGAAGAAACTAAAACAGTGAATGAACTTTTTTTCAAGTTAGTTAGCTCATTCCAATCTATCCTTTTGTCTTGGATTTTATCACTGGTACTTGTTCTTGGTTTTTAATTGTCTCTGCCTATCCTTTATCATTTCTACTCAGTTGTGTTGTGTGTGTGTGTGTGTGTGTGTGTGTGTGTGTGTGTGTGTGTGTGTGTGTGTGTGTGTGTGTGTGTGTGTGTGTGTGTGTGTGTTTGCTGTTTTACTTTTTTAGGTGTTCTTACATTGTGTACAGTGAGTGAATGGATTGTGTTTATATCATTTTTTTTTTTACTTCTGTTTTAGTTTATAAGGCGTCTACAGCTCGTTCCCCGGGGATAGGCGCCCTATTATTATTATTATTAGTTATTTAGGGTTTAACGCCTCGCAAGCGACAAAGACTAATTCGCGGCCAAGCAAAGTCTTCCTCTGCTAGGTTGTTAAAAAGATAAAAGGCTATTCCATAAAACAAGATGTAAATATATATACATTTAAAATCTGACTGCTTTAAATGGGGGAGCGGGGTGGTCGAATGGTAGAGCGTTGGACTTCTAATGCTCGGGTCGTGAGTTCGATCCCCGCTGGGGCCAAATATTTGTGCTGGCTTTTTCATCGTTGCCCCGTCTTTGATATCACCCTATGTGGTGGAAAAGGACGTTAAACCCCCAAACACCCACCCCACCCACCCTGCTTTAAATGAGATGAACATGTTTTTGCACATCAAAGTCTATGAAACTAAACAAGTCAGTCAAGGAAAGTCCATAATTTCAAGAGACTAGTTTTGATAAAAGATCCGAACTTTACAAAGAATGCAAGAGTGCTAGTCTCTTTTAACACATTACATACCGTGACTACGCCTGTAATTGATCAGTCAAGCGTGACGAAGGATCAAAGAAACCGTGTTCGTCAGAACAGGCTTGCAGACAGCGTTGAGCGACCGGTAGCAAAGCGTTTCACAAATATCACCCTTACTCGGCGCCTACTCCATAGAAACACGAAACCGAGCGAGACAGCTAGCATTTTATGTTTTGTTTTTAATTTTACTTTTAAGAGTGCTCAGGAGATAATTTTCCCGAAAGAGGAATTTCCCACTGCTTGAGTGTCTCGCCCGAAACGCCAGTCAAAACAAAGTTGTGGTGAAGCTTGTTCAGTTCAGTCCTCTTCCAATTTGTTAAAGGCCCAATTTTCCAATAATTCCGACTAACAAATTGTCCTGATATTGGTAGTGCACGGTCTGACATCATACCACAAAGACACACCTGCACAGTGACAGCATCTCACAGCCTGGCACTGAGCCAACATAAGGCTTTACGCGAAGCAAATACTACTACTACTACTAATATTTATAGGGCGCCTATCCCGGTGGAACGAGCTCAAGGCGCCTTACAATCTAAAACCGAAGTAAAAAAAACAGCAGCAACAACAACAAAAACCGCCATAAAAACAACTGCTCATTTAGTACAGTTCGCCTGCTTAGATCGGTTTAGGGTTAGATTTAGGATTAGAGTTAGGTTTAGGCTTAGGTTTGGGGTTACCTTGTGGTAACGATGCAATCGCTATGATATTTAGACGGCCGTAGTGCATTCACAGCACTGAGGTGCAAAGATCACAAAGGACGAACTATACCAACGCGTCAAGCGGCGAAAATGTTCCAGAACATGCATACGTTGGCCTCTGTGAATCCTAGTAAACGAGGAATATGAGCCTTTAAATTTTCTTATTTTTCCTACACATCTCCTGACCCAGAAAATGAAACGGATGTAAGTGGAGATAAAGATCGAGCAGGAGAAAATCATGGCGTAACGAAATGGGAATCCGGGTATGAACCAGGTTCATTAACTCGCAATGAAACGATCCCCGGGGGAGCGGTTACGGCCCTTTTCCTGTAATACGAGGAATAAGAATTTGAGAGAGAGAGAGAGAGAGAGAGAGAGAGAGAATCTGTGACGCGCTGGCTATATGAGCTACAACCAACGTAATATCAGTTTAAAAAGTGTACAAAAAATGACAACAAGAATGGCCGTACAACACACACACACACACACACACACACACACACACACACACACACACACACACACACACGCACGCACGCACGCACACACACACACACGGACCGAGGAGAGCCACCATAGTCGATCTGACAGAGCGTTGGACTTTCACTGCTCGCCGGGTCGTGAGTTCAAAATCCGGTTGACAACAACAACAACAACAACAACCCGAGAAACAAACACACCAACAATACTGAGCAACAACCACCAAAAAACAAAACCTATCCAAACCTGTGCGGTGGCTTTTTTCTTCGTCGCTCCTTCCTCGATATCACCTTTGTGGTCAGTGTAAAATGGCCATTTAGTAGGGCACTTGACCAAAGACTATGGTATGGTAAGGGTACCAAAATCTTTTACCTAACCTTCTGAGCGATAATAAAATGCCAAAAAAGAAGAAGCAAAAACACTAAACAAATAAACTAACAAACAAACAACTTGAACAGCGGCCGTGACGGCCGTGGCCCCGCTCGCATTAACAAACTCCCCACGCCTTGAGAAAACAGATCTCTTTGACTATACAGGTCTCCAGGAACCGAATGAGACTTCAGTGTCACGGTGTCAGTTCCTCAGTAAAGAAAGAAAAACACGTCAGGGTTGATGAGAACTGGAGTGGTAACCATCTATAACCTCATGCAAAACCTCTCCATCTTGATCAAGCCAAGTCAAAACGAGGCCGCGCGCACGGGGCATGCGTAAAGGAAAGAAAACAAACACTTCCGGTACGCTGGCGATGAGTGCCGACTCTATTTCAGCTCAAGACTTACCAGATGAACCTTGCGAGTTTCTAATTTTTTATTTTATTAAAAAACGTGATGTTATTTTTATTTTTATTTTTGACCCGACATTTTCCTTGGCTGCGTTAACCACGCCCCCCCCCCCCAAAAAAAAAACCAAACAAACACACACACAAAAAACAAAAAACAAAAACACCCCCCCCCCCCAAAAAAAAACCCCAAAAACAACAAAAAACAAAAAACAAAACAAAACAAAACAAAACACAAAAAACAAAAACAAAAAACCAACAAAAACACAAAAAGCACCCCCCCCAAAACAACAACAACAAAAACAAAAACAAAAACAACACCCCCCCCCCAAACAACCACAAAAAACAAACAAAACACCCCCCCCCCAAAAAAAAAAAAAAAAAAAAACCCCAACAACAACAAACAAAGAAAAAAAACCCAAACCAAACAAAGAAACCCCACCCCAAAACAAAACAAACAACAAAAAGACTATATTTCCTATTTACTTCATTGGTATTTGGTTTTCTGCTTATCAGATTGTCAGCCAGGTAACGCCAGTAAGTGATTTGTTGACAATACTACACTTTCACAATCAAGCCAAGACAAGTCATGTCTTGGCGGTACAAAAACACATCCTTTCAACGGACGCATTCCATTTTGCTGAGCCTTCTCATGTTTTGCAACAGTTTCGCTCGTGAGTGCGCCTGTGCGCTTGAAATAGTCTATTTTGGTTATTAGTACAGTTCTTAATGCGATACTATGTTATTTACACTTTGCGCGAGCGGTCGAACATTCAAAGTTTTTACGACTGTTATTGCACCACTGGAGCGCTCAAAGTGGTCACAGTCGCCGCGTCTTCGAGTACGCTTCTGTTGGCTCGATGCCGGCATTACAGACCGTGCCATCACTGTCCAGGTCTCTAAGTGGTGTGATGATAGATACCCCGAAAACAGCTCAGAATGATCTGAGAGCATAAAGATGGTATAGCATTACACCCCTTAAACTGTGTGAGTATGCAGTAGCAGTAATCTGGACATCGCCGGGTCATTGCGAAGCATGTGTGGAAAGAATCACCGTAACTGGGGTTACTGACTATCTGAACATTGCAAATCACCCCGGAATAGTATTGATGGATCAGCGCTAGTTGCAAGGGCATTTTCCTGAATCCAACTACAGAATTACTCGGAATTGAATCAGTTCAAAGTTGAACGTGGCATTCCGGTTGTGGGTCAGTGACGTACAAGAATCTAAGGCTGTATAAAACCAGCCCTGAGCGGTAAACTAGACCACAAAAACAAGAGAGAGAATCAAGAATCAAGAAGAATCAAGAAAACTTTATTTTCCAACGGTAGAGGTAGTTAACGTGAAACAGTCAATTTTCATACCTGCCGTTGCTATTTCTAGTAATATCTATCTAAACAGAAAAATCAGTACACACACACACACACACACACACACACACACACACACACACACACACACACATGTAATGCAACAGGGATAAAGCAAAATAGCAATAAAACCATAGGAAATGAAACTACACTCTACTAAGACAGGAACAGTAATTTTAAAAAGCGTGATGAGAGAGAGAGAGAGAGAGAGAGAGAGAGAGAGAGACTGACTGACTGACTGACTGAAACTTTATTTTCCAAGGATGAGAACATAGACGCACAGGTCTCTCTTACTGTCTGTCCTTGACGCGCGCGCGCGCGCGCACACACACACACACACACACACACACACACACACACACACAGCATACACAGAATTACATACATAGCACATGCTACACGCAGTGCCCACAGTAACTCACATACAGAGCATAGCTACAACGCGTGACACCCAATACAGCACAGGGGTAACACACACTGAGCAGTAAAACATTAACATAAGTAATGGAAGTATAGAATACGCATATATAGGACGCATGAGGAAGCTATTAGAAAGGTAATAAATGAATGGTTAAAGGTCAGTTTGCGGAAAAATAATGATAAATTTTAGCTTTAAAAATATGAGGGGAGTACGTAGACTGAACAACAGATGGGAGATTATTCCATAACGTAGCCCCTGAGTAAGAGAGACTTGATTTGAACAAGTCTAGTCTGGGGCGTGTGACGAAGAGACTGTTCCTCGAAGTGCTGTACCCGCTGTCACAAGGTCTAAACAGTTTCGATAAGTAAGGAGGCGCTTTACCATTAATAATTTTGTGCATCATGATGCATTTGTTAAAGGCCAGGTGTTTTTCCAGTGGTAGACAGTCTAAAGCCGTGATCTTTTCATCAGTGGTTAGGGAGGTGTCAGGAAGGATGAGTTTGAAAGCGCGACGATACAAAGAATTTAATTTTTTGAGATGGAGATCACCACAGTTATCCCAAAGAGTTGAAGAGTAGTCAATATGTGGCTTCACATACGCATTGAAAAATAGCTTCCGTGTCTTCAAGTCAATAATTGACTTCAACTTCGATAACAAAAAGAGTTTTTGCGAGACGGTTTTGCATACATTGTCGAGGTGGGGCTGCCATTTGAACTGGTCATCCACTGTCACCCCTAACAGACGGTGCTTACTAACCTGTTCTATTCTGGTTGCGTCATAAGAAAGATCAAGAAGCAAAGGATGGAGCTGGTGTTTTTGGCGTGTTGTGAGTACCATGCTTTTTGTTTTCGATGGATTGACTATCATATTATTATGGTCACACCAGCGAGAGATATCGTGAAGACTCTGCTGTAGACTATTATTTATTTTTGACATGCTAGTGCCGGATGAATGGATAGTAGAATCGTCAGCAAACATATCACAGCTAACTTTGGAGTCGGTTATATGCAGAGGTAAATCGTTTATAAAAATGCAAAATAACAGCGGGCCTAATACCGACCCCTGAGGAACACCACATGCCATTATCCCATCAGAAGAGTATGTGCCGTTTACATAAACAGTCTGCTTTCTGTTGCAAAGGTATGATTGAAAAAAGGAAAGAGCGGCCGGACTATTGTAGTTAAAATAAGTGTCAAGCTTTTTGAGTAAAATTTGATGGTTTATGAGATCAAAGGCTCGTTTCAGATCGAGAAATACAGCGCCACACATGTTATTATTATTGATTTCACTAAGCCACGAGTTTGTTATACGAGCCAGTGCAGTGTGGCATGAATGCTTCGGCCGGAATCCCGACTGCAAATCGTTCAAAAGGGACTTCTCCTCTAAGTAGTGTAGAAGGTGTTTATGAATATGTTTTTCGAGTGGCTTAGAGACAACAGATAGAAGAGAGATTGGACGATAATCGTTTAAGTCTGTGGTGCATTTGCCCTTAGTTTTTTTGATGGGAACAACTTTTGAGAGAGAGAGAGAGAGAGAGAACGATCCTTTAGTTTGCCAACGGAAGAAGTTATGACATACAAAGACCATTTCCAAACTTGCCGTTCCTAGACTACCATAAAAAGAAAGAAAGTAGACTGAGGAAGAAAACAAAGAAAAGCCTGAGAAGAGCCGAGAGAGCGAGAGAAAAAAAAAGCCGGATAGAGAGAGGGGGAGATGCTGGCACAATAGACTCGTTGAGGGAGAAGGGAGGGGGTCAATCGAGCGGGGAGGGGGAGGGAGGGTGGAAGCCGAAGGGGGGGGGGGGGGGGAGGGGTGACTGCTCAAGTCAGTTTCCAGGATCACGTTCGGAAACACTGAAGATCAAATAGTCGCAGTGCGTGTCTGCTCAAAGGGAAAGGAAGATACCCAACAAGCGATAAAACTGAACTTTTACTGCCATCCGGCCGGGGGAGGCAAGTGTATAACAGCAAAAACATAATTAACCCCGCCGTGTTTTCAAACACTCGTCTCTCTCCCGGAATGACCGCTAAAAGTGTTTGCACGTGCACAGCGGCGCCAAGAGGCCCAGTGCGCATGTCTGCGCACGCGCCCTAACAACCTGCAGGCAAAGCTAACGATGGTGCATGCAACACAAACATGACACGCTCCACTGATGATGAGGTTAACATAGAGAGAACAGAAAACGGAGTGAAGCGAAGGCTTGAGGGGGAAAAAAAACCCCAAAAAACCCGAACCCGGGAATTGAGTGAACAATTACTGTGTGCCGCAAATGAGAATTTTCCAAATGTTACATATTAATTTGCTTTACCCTACAATTTGCACAGTAAGCAGTTCCCCAATCAGTGTCCTATTTTACTAAAAAAAAAACCCCAAAAAACAAAAAAACAACCAAACTGATTTCACACACACACACACACACACACACACACACACACACACACACACACACACACACACACACACACACACACACACACACACAGAGAGAGAGAGAGAGAGAGAGAGAGAGAGAGAGTTGGGAAAAATACGTACCGGGAATTAGTTGAATAATGTGTGTTGCAATGGGAATTTTAAATTTTCCTAATTACAATATTAATTTGTTTTAGAACCCAAAGGAAAAGTAGTTGAGTTTTCATTCGGCTGGTTATATCATAAAACTGATTGGCACACACACACACACACACACACACACACCGTGGCACACACACACACACACACCGTGGCACACACACACACACACACACACACACACACACACACACACACACAGAGTCGGTTGGCTGGTCGTTTGTGAACTAAGCGTCCTTTTCAACCTCATAATTGACAGTAATATCAAAGGCGGAGCAACAAGGAAACAGCCAACACAATTATGTTTGGCAATCAGATGGGAATCGAACTCACAACCCAACATTAAAAGTCCAATGTCTTACCATGTCGGCTAGTCTGGTACTTGGGGAGAGAGAGAGAGAAGGTGGGTGAATGGGTGTTTGGGAGTTTAACGTCCTTTTGCACCACGTAAGGGTGATATCAAAGACGGGTCAGCGACAAAAAAGGCCAGCACAAAAATTAATATCTGGCCCCAGCCGGAATTCGAACTTACAACCCGAGCATTGAGTGTCAAGCGCTCTACCCTTCGGCTGTCCCTGCTCCCCGGGAGAGAGAGAGAGAGAGAGAGAGAGAGAGAGAGGATGTGGTTGCAATCTTCCAACACTAACGCGGTATCGCAAATGTGGAAAGTAACATAACCTATAACATTTACAGCAGTGCCGGATGATACTGCATTTCTTTAAACAAAAAATTCTTTAGTTGATGGGAAAGCCCCAGTATGCTATGACGTGACCGCAGTACGTCAGGGGAAAGCACTCATAGGACAATGATTTGACACCAACAGTCGACATGTCAGAGTTTTTCCCATTTACATGCATCACTATTGACAGCTGACAAATCAGTTTCTATTAACCAAATCCATCATTTTCTCCTACAGGTTGAACGAATATATCAGTTTGGTGACGCATGCGCTGGAAATAAGGAAAGAACACTACACAAAGGAAATGAAACGTAAAGCGCTTCGCAGCCGCAGACTATTGCAAACTAATATTATTTTTGTGTTCGTAAACTAAGAAACTTGCCTTTATTCGTTATCAGACAATAATGCCGGTTTACTACACAGTCCTCATCTGAATAATATATAATCAGACGTCGAGAAATTGGAGTTGAGAGAATGAATATATCGCAATCTATTGATCATTTTTACAGAACTGTGGTAGCAGCGTCATCGAGTACCGCTTCTTTTGGCTCAGTGCCAGATTTACAGACGCTGTCACTGTCCAGGTGTCTAAGTGGTGTGATGATAGATACCATGAAAACAGTTCAGAAAGATCTATGAACATAACAATAATAGCATTAGCCCCGGCCATTCAACCGAACAAATAATGCGACAAAACAAAAACAAACATCGAAGGAAACAAACCACTCGACTGATCAACCAATCAGACAACCAGACAAACAATCAAGCAAACTTTGAACACAAACTTTAACAGGGGCGCCGGAACCGGGGGGGGCAGGGGGGGCAGCTGCCCCCCCTGTACCCAAGCAGGGGGGGCAAGAGTGTCTTTTTGCCCCCCCCCCCCCTGGAAAATCAGGTGACTATGGCAAGAGGGGGGGCAAAGCCATGGTCTTGCCCCCCCCCCCCCTTCCCCTACCTCTCCCCCTACCCCTCTTAGTGCTCTCTCCCTCATCCCACCCAACAGAGAACTTCTGTTTTTGCGGACCAAAGGCTGTCCGCTCCTCTGTCCCCCCCCCCCCCCCCCCGCTTTTCACTTTTTTCGGGCAATGTCCTTCCTGTCAGTGGCTCCCTGGTTCATAAAGGTTTTTTGTCTACGCAGCATTTGATTCCCCCCCCCCCCCCTGCTTTTCACTTTCTTCGGGCAACGTTCCCCCCTCCGAGATTCTGCCCCCCCTCCCCCGAACATCTTCCGGCGCCCCTGTTTAAAGGTCTGCAATCTCAGCAAAAAGCCGCAAACATTGCGTTTTTTAAAACTGTGACTCCTTCGGCTGTGCATAATCCAGGCAACTCTGTCACAGCTGCAGAGTTTTCAGCGCTTCCGGACCCTTATGAAACCAGAGCACGAGTTTGCCGTGACATTATTTGGCTTGTGGTCAGTGAGCGAGACATATCACTACAGTGTCTAGCGGATGTTGAGTGCTGCACGATCTTTCTCGCTCAGTGTCAAGACGCAAACTGAGCTGTGAAATTAGGCTGCTCTTGGCTTTTATTGGGGTTTCAGAGACGCTAAAAACTCTGCAACTGTGACAGAGTTGACTGTGTTTGCACGGTCGACTCTGGGTTTTTTTTTCACACTTCGGAAAGATTTTTGTTGGGAGCTTAGATCTTTAACACCCAGTTTGTGTCAGTTGTACTGTCGATCATCCCCTGGCTAATTTTCCCTCAGTGATTCACCCACCCCGTGACATGTAACGGTCACCACGCTGTCCCCACCACAAACCGTCGTGACGCAGCGTGCCTGCTCGTGCACAGCACGTGAAGCGAATCAGGAATGCGCGAGCTGTTTCACCGCACCCCCCAACCGCGCTCCCCACCTCTACCCGCGCTGCTGGCGGTGATCAGATCAAAGCGTTAAAGGAAATTGATTGACAATTTGTGGGTGGTTTCTGAGTAGCGGGGAGGCGGTCTGGCTAATGGTGCGAGAAACAGAACGGCTCCGCGACAGGTCTGATGTCTGACGGTGGAAATTCAAACAATGACATTCACGCTCCCCGGTCTGCAGACGATAACCAAAAATTCCGAAACTTTGTCGGTAACCCCGGCTTTTGAAGGAATCGTGCGCACAATGCACGAGAATGCACTCATCGACAGGGAGTAAATTAATGGGCTTGCTGCACAGACTGGCGACTGACAGACAAAATGCTGGAACAGTTTCTAAGGTCAGCCGGTGAGACTTGTGGAAGGTAGGGTGGAGCGCGTATGGGCTTTCCCTATCGCGTTTTTGCTGCACCGTGTATCAGTCTGAACCAAGCCCTTATATTTTTCACAAAAAGGGTGTAGGGGCTTTACCGATCGCTTTTCTGGACTGAACTGAACTGAACCAGACGACTGACATTCTGGAGGGCGTTTATGAACTGAGTTGTTCCAGCATTCCATAATTTTCTCAGAATAAAACGGCCAAACTTCTCCTAGCTGTGACATTCCTGAGGCCCATGCGAAATCGGCCACCAAAAGGTTGAAGCGCTGTCCCGTTCAGACTCAGCAGATACAAGGCCCGTTTCTGAAAAGGGTTGTGCTTTCAGTACAAACAAACAAACAAACAAACAAACAAACAAACAAACAAACAAACAAACAACTTAGTACAAGTATGATCGACTTTATCGGACCATGCTGATTTCTTTCTCGCAAAAAAACTGTACACAAAATACATGCCAATTTACTGACCAGGCTCTCAATCGTTCTATTCTTGTTGTTAGTTTTTTTTTTTTTAAGGGAAACACTGATTGTGTGTGAAATATCGACTTAACGACGGGGTTTAAGAAAGAAGAGAGAGAGAGAGAGAGAGAGAGAGAGAGAGAGAGAGAGAGAGAGTTTTTGTTTTTTTTCTTTGGCAGTCCTAGAACAAGTGATCTCAGTGCCGGACGGGAGTGACCCCGACTGACACTGAGTTTTCGCTGGCTAAAAGGCGGTGATGCATAAACATAATGGTTTCTCAAGACATTGGTACGATTTTCTCCTTCTCACAGGGCATAGATTCGTCCGCCGTGTCAATTTCTCGATACAATCAGCAGTCACGTCAAATTGTTATCGCCTCGCCCCAACGTGGACGTCTCGCTCCCGATTGGCTTAAACGTAGCTCCGCCCACCAGGCGTTTGACTGACAGACCGAGAATATTAAACGGGCGAGCCTCAGGGGCGATAGAGACGGGCTGATAACAGAGGCTTTACTTTTGCGGAAATTGAAGGCACGCGTAAGCTAGGAAAGAGAGAGGGAAGGGGGAATGTGTGTGATGTTTATTTTGGATCTCAGTGACAGCTTGAGCTTAGCTGTCTCAGTTCAGAAACTGAAAATATTGTGAATGACTGACTGAACGGCTGGAAACTGACGAAGGAGCTGAAGTTTACTACGTAGCAGCTTACCTGCCTGTACCGACTTTCAAAGAGGAGGGTTTTGAGTTCAAGACTTGAAAATCCGCAACACCGCCGCGTATCACAGTAAACAATCCTGCGCTTTTTAACTTACATGTAGTTTTGAACAGCTCATTTTCAAGTCATCTGGCCTATAACTAGCGATTCTTTATATATAGCACAAACAATTTACGCTCCTGAGTGCGGACATTAAACAAGATGTTGTCTGCGGACGAGATAAAAAAGGAGAAAGACTGTGAGGAAGATTTGAACCGGAACCCTTCCAATGACTCGCCGAGCTCCCCCCAAGACTTGAGCATCAGAAGTTCGGGTGACAGTCCTGCCGCGCCGACAAACGAGGGGGAGACGTCATCTGACGGAACAGCCGACGCGGACAGCGAAAATCGACAAGGCCAAGAGAATTCCAGGAAACTCACCAACTTTTTTATCGACGATATCTTGCGGTCAGATTTCGGGCCAAAGCGTTGTCGCCATGGTAACAACAGCACAAACAATAACAGTCGGACCGCCCCCTTTTCATCTTCTTCTTTATCATCGCCACCAGCTGGGTTACCATTGCAGTTTTCATCACCCGTATTATCGTTTTCATCTTCAGCAACACATACCGCGAAAGTAACTTCAGCGCCGACGAAAACATTGCGCACAGACATTTTGACACCACCCCCATCGTCCCCGGAATCGTCTTCATCGTCGTCGTTATCGCTCTCGCCTGGGTCGCTGTCGTTGTTATCGCCTTCATCATCGGCTTCATCGCATTCTCGTCACTCACCGCAGTCACCGAAGAAAGAGGCGCGGTCGTTGAGTCAAGCCACAAACGGTCCCAGCACGTCACCGGGTCAAGGTTCGAACCCCGGACCCTCAGGAGCAGCACAGCTACCGTGGCCAGCCTGGGTATACTGCACTCGCTACTCAGACAGGCCTTCCTCTGGTGAGTCTTTGACATCATCATCATCATCATCACCATCATCTCCGCCATCATCTCCGCACCATCATCATCTCCTCTCGTTATCATTATTATTATCATCATCATCATTATCACCCCTCTCTTTCTGTCTCTGTCTCTGTGTGTGTCTCTCTAATCATCCCCGTCTTTTTCTTGCTAGCGAGGACGAGACAGACAAAACAGCACAACGGTCGTTGTTTCTATAGGTGTTCACACTTGATTGAGAGTCTGTCTGTCTGTCTGTCTCTCTGTCTGTCTGTCTGTCTGTCTCTCTCTCTGTAGCTTATAGACGTTCTCTTCCTTTGCTTATACTCTCGTAGTTTAGCAACGGCAAGTTCGACTGAACATGGTCTGTCTGTCTGTCTGTCTGTCTCTCTCTCTCTCTCTCTCTCTCTAGCTTATAGACGTTTCTTCCTTTGCCTATACTCTCGTAGTTTAGCAACGGCAAGTTCGACTGAACTTGGTATTTCTGCCAAAAGTTTTACCTTTGGAAAATAAAGATTATTGTCATTGTCATTGTCATTGTCTCTCTCTCTCTCTCTCTCTCTCTCTCTCTCTCTAACGTACAATTAATGCTCTCTAATGCCATTTACTCTTGTTTACTTAGTCTTAATAGCTTGAAGAACCCAGGGAGTGGTTATGGAGGGAGGGACCGAGCAGAAAGGAGGTTTTTCCCTGATTTTCCAAGATCGTAAAGCAAATAATTATTGCACATTGACGGCAATTAGTCCGAGACAATGTCGAGTATGTAAATTGAAGCGACAGATTGTCCAAATGCCCCATTCCCCTGTGTGTGTGTGTGTGTGTGTGTGTGTGTGTGTGTGTGTGTGTGAGAGAGAGAGAGAGAGAGAGAGAGAGAGAGAGAGAGAGAGAGAGAGAGAGAGCAAACATTTTTTATTTTATTTTATTTTACGTTTTTTTTTTTTTTTGTCATTTTCCAAGGTATCGTTGTTAAGAGGATTAAATTTAACGATGTTTCGCGCGAGAGCTGAAAAGCTGTTACACGCATTTTGTTGTTGTGATGCAAATGGCGGGAGAAAATACCCCCGATGTGACTAAATGGCCATCGAGCTAATTAGCAGCAAGCCGAGGTTTATCAAATTTCCGGCAACATGTAAATGCATGATTGATCAAAAGCATTTTGCAACCCTCCCCCGGAAAGCTGTCTTTGTGTTCTAAACCACAGAGAAACTGTAAACCATTCCAGCGTGAAACCACAGAAGAGAAAACAATGACGCCTGGACACAAATTAAAAGTGTCACTCGAAACCACAAAGCGAAAAAAAACAAAAAAACGCTTCACAGGCGTTGTAAAGTACAGGAAAGATTGATCAGTTTAAACTGATTGGATTAAAAAGGGAAGAAAAAAAACAAAAACAAAAACAAAATTAAAAAAAAAAACACAACTAAACAAAACGAATAAAAAACAAACAACACCCCCTCCCCCAACAACAACAAAAGAAAGAAGGGTGGGTGGGTGTTTGGGGGTTTAACGTCCTTTTCCACCACACAGGGTGATACTTAAGACGGGGCAACGATGAAAAAGCCAGCACAAATATTTGGCCCCTGCCGGGATACGAACTCACGACCCGAGCATTAGAAGTCCAACGCTCTAACAGAAAGAAAGAAAGAAAGAAAAAAAGAAAGGGTGATTAGTTTACTGTAGGAGGGGAAAAAGACAAAATTAAATACGAACACACAAACACACAAACTGAGGGAAAAGCAAAAGAAAAACGATTTTTATTGAATAAACAAACACCAAAACGTAACATGTGATACTGTAGCTGTGAGAAGTGAGTATGCGCAAAGAGTTAAAGAAATCTTTCCACGTTGCCAAAAAAAAAAGAAAAAAAAAAAGAAGAAAAAAAAAAAGCTCGGTCGAAGTTGTATCACCCGTCATTTTGTTTATAGCTAGCCAATCGTCCGGTCTGTACTCCGTCATTTGAGGCAATTGTCCGCGGAGAAACAGAATTACAACAAATATTCAATACAATAATAATAATAACACAAACAAACAAACAAACAAACAAACAAACAAACAAACAAACACCGACAACAACAACAACAAACCCCTAATAGTCTTTATAAGTATAATTCAGACGGTTTTAAATTCTTGTTGTTTTTCTCTGCTTTTCCAGTATAAAACAAAAATATCCTGTGAGCGAAATAATGAAATTGGATGTTCTGGTTTTACCTAGCTTCTATGTTTTGAAAACATTATTTCAAAACAGGGGGCCAGACTTCAAGTTCTTCGAAGCCACTATCCTTCACAAGACCTATGTGCAAGAAGGAAGACTCACTGTAATATTGATCCCATGAGATACACTGGAAACAGGATCCATCCTGCCCGCAAACACCCTCCCAGAGATACATCCCCATCCCCAGCCCCATATTTCTCCCCGTCTCTGTCACAGCAAACCGGCGAAGCCCCATCGCCATGTGTCGAGCGCAATTGGCCGAGGGCGCTAATTAATGACGGTAATTAGTCGGATAGAGCGGTTAATCATTCGCTTTCCTCTGCCCCTGGAGCGTCGGGTAGGACTGGCTAGTTGACACAAGCGTCACATTAGTTACCCCCGTTACATTGTCGCTTGTCGGCGGCAGCTGGGCGCTGATTTGGTGGTGGACTGAAGGAGAGTAGATCTAATGTGCATACATATTGGATCTAACTCGCTGATCAAGGTGGTTGAAATGGGGAAGGGAGGGCGGTGTTGGAGGAGAAATGAATTGTAGTCTTGTCATCTTGTCTTGTCTTGTCTTGTCAATAAACAATATACTATAGATTTGAGAGATCCTATAATTATAGAACAGAAGAAAGCAGGGCTAGCGGTGCCAGAAATGGAGTGTGTACCTTAGAGAACAAACAACACCAGTCCGCTAGATAAAAATCATGTTCTTGCGAACTTGAAAGAAGCGCCAACACGGGCAACAGTTATTGTGTGATGGCAACTAACAATTTAATGTTTCACTCATTTGTTTCAGTCATTGCTATGCCCGGTTAGTTGAGGGAAAACCCCACAAAAACCGTAAAACTCTCTTTGTTGGTTGGTCCTCTACATAAATAAACGAAATTTGCGCCTGATTTAATACAACAAAAAGATTGATTGATTGATTGATTGATTGATTGATTGATGTAAAACTCTCGGGGTCGGTCATTTACAAAACGGACGGACCATAACCCTGTCCGATATAAAACAACTACCAACGCATCCATTGATTAATGGATCGATTGATTGACTGATTTATTGATCGCCTGCCTTACTGACTTGATTGATTGATTGATTGATTGATTGACAGGTCCGAGGTACAGAAAGCCCCGGCAGAACAAGGCCAGTACAGAGAAGCGTCCCCGTACAGCGTTCAGCTCCTCCCAGCTCCACCGGCTGAGGACAGAGTTCCAGGACTGTCCCTACCTCTCTGAGACTCGCAGGATGACGCTGGCGAGGGAACTGGGACTCACAGAATCTCAGGTAAGAATCAAAATCAGATTTAGAGTCAAGTTTAGCCGTCACTGGAACTCAAGATTTCATCCAACGCAATGGGAATTTGTACTGGCCTTGTTCGAGTGACAGGAATGGACCCGCTTCCTGATTTAAAAACAACAACAACAACAACAACAACAACAACAACAACAACAACAACAGAAAATTTAACCCTAGAGCTAGTTTAACAGGATGTTAGACTCTAACCCGGGGCTAAACTCCATAACCCTGACTTGTACATGCGGGCCCTGTGCAAAACACGTTTTTTTTTTGTTTTTTGTTTTTGGTCACGGTGGGAATTGCGCATCTTGCGCTTTAAGACTACTGTCAATGATGATGATGATGATGATGATGATCTTTCATTACACAAATTTCTGTCACTCGAAAATCACACAGTTCATGCCCCTCTGTTGCAGGTGAAAATCTGGTTCCAGAACAAAAGAGCCAAGTTGAAGAAAGGATGCGGGGTGCGCAACCCACTGGCACAACTTCTGATAGAAGAAGGCCTCTACAACCACTCCACCATCGTCGTGAGAGGCGACAAAGACGACACGAACAGCGACCAAGCCACAACCCCCACCAAGAACTAGTGCGACGACCCTATGAGAAACAGTATCTTCTCACTGTTTTTGACTGAGACGTTTCCTGGGTTTTTGTCTGGTGTGTTTGGTAGAAAACCCGTGGTGAACTGTCGTGTTAATTACCCTGAAAGAAAACGTTTATGAAAAAACGTTTTTGGAACGTTTTCTCGAACATTCACAAATAAGAACCGTTTGAACACTTGAAGGCCCTGCCATTGATTTAATATAAATATGTTAAAACGCATTGTGAACTATCGTGATATCTTCAACAAGAAAAAATCATTTACGAAACGTTTTTGGGCGAACTCAAACTGAACCCTACGGTACGTGTATTACGTTGGACGTTTTGAGGCACTGTTCATGTCTTGTCATCGCACTGATACAAAACACTAAGGTGAGCTGTCGTTATATTCGGGCCGACCGTCGGGGGTTGTCTCCGGGTCCTCCGGCTTCCTCCCCCCTCTGCTTTTGAAATGTTCAGCCTAGAAAAATCAAAAATAAATGCAATTCTAAAATTCTGAAACTGAAATTGCTGAGCTAGTCCTTCGCACCACGTGATTGTACTGTGTTCATGTCCGATGTGTGAGAGAGTGCGTGTGATTCACGTGAGCGTGCATGTTGGTTTTAGCTCGCGGCGCTTTGAGCCAAATATTTGGGATAAGGCGCCTATATTAATCCTTCTATTATTATTATTGTCATTATTATTATATCTGGAACAGAACAAAAGAGGAACGTCAGTTTTGGACAAACACAAATTGAACTATACGGCACGCGTCTTACTGTGAACATTTTAAGGTACTGTTTATGTGTAGCTATTACATTTAATAATAGTAATAATAATTAAAAAAAAAAAACACTTTGTGAACTGTCGTGATATCTAGTACAGGAAAAACGTTTATGAAGCGTTTATCTGACATACAGCGAGTCAACCTTTGCGATACATGTATAACAGAGAAAGATGTAATGAACTGTTTATGTCTTGCCATCACACATTTTATTATGAAAGTTGAGCTCTGTCGTTTGAGAAATTCCAGAGGTCATAGACGGGATGTTTGTATTAATTGTATACATGTAAAGGTTTGCACCAATCAAAGCATGTCTTTTGTGTTTTACACACACACACACACACACACACACACACACACACACACACACACACACACACACACACACACACACATGCTGAACCAGTTGATATATAAATAAATTCCTCTTGCAATTGAATCCTGCGCTGTCTAGTTTTGGGGTGTGTGTGTGTGTGTGTGTGTGTGTGTGTGTGTGTGTGTGTGTGTGTGTGTGTGTGTGTGTGTGTGTGTGTGTGTGTATGTGTGTGTATGAGAGAGAGAGAGAGTCGGCTGCCGAAGACACAACTGGCTCAGCTTGTAACCTGAAATAAAAAGAATGCAACACAATTGCAACGGTAAATATACTATGGTAGACACATTTTTGGAATTCCGCGTATACGTTGTTATCTTATTCGAAAATCCAGAAAATGGTAAGAATGTGTGTGTGTGTGTGTGTGTGTGTGTGTGTGTGTGTGTGTGTGTGTGTGTGAGAGAGAGAGAGAGAGAGGTAGAGGTGGGTGGGTGTTTGGGAGTTTAACGTCCTTATCCGCCACGTAAGGGTGACCTCAAAGACAGGGCAACGAGAAAAAGGCCAGCACAAATATACATGTATATCTGCGCCCAGCCGGGATGCCGGAACTCACGACCCGAGCATTGAAAGTCTAACGCTCTCCTTTTCGGCTATCCCGGCTTCTAGAGAGAGAGAGAGAGAGAGAGAGAGAGTCGAAATTGAAGAAATTCAAACCGAGAAGCAAACACAACGCCAATACACGAGAGAGAGAGAGAGAGAGAGAGAGAGAGAGAGTCGAAATTGAAGCAATTCAAACCGAGAAGCAAACACAACGCCAATACACGAGAGAGAGAGAGAGAGAGAGAGAGAGAGAGAGTCGAAATTGAAGCAATTCAAACCGAGAAGCAAACACAACGCCAATACATTTCAGCCTGTCGCGACTGTGAAGAGGAGCTGGAATAGCTTTCAGGCAAGGCAAGAGATCTACACCACCGTCCCCCCCCCCCAAATAAAGAAAAGGGGGGAGAGAAATTATATCTCAGGTGATCGAGCCCTCGACGCTCGTACAAGGGGCGATGCAATCTTATTCACCACACAACAAGAGTTATCTATCTCATTTGCATGCATGAAGCGGAGCCAGCGCCTTCTTTATGGCCGCGTCCTCGTATTTTCTCGCCTACCTTACCCCGTGTTTGGACACACGCTCTGTTCTGACTGCACCTTCCACACTCTGACGGCAGGGACACTGGTAAGCCAACACCAGGGACATCTTAGTTTTTTTGCATAATTAGGAATGCGGGCTGACGGAAAAGAGATGTTGTGCTCTATAAACACCGGCCGGGGCTCCGTCTGTTCTGTGTTCGTCTAATTTTGAGCTAAGCCGGTACAGTGGTTGAGATGCAGAAATACTTGAATTCTCTGAATATCTTGGAAATAAGGTACGCAGACAAAGAAAAAGAAAAAGAAAAAAAAAAGAAAAGAAAATAAAAAGGCCGGGGGGGAGGGGGAGAAGAAAAAAAGAAGAAGAAGCAAAAGAAGACGAAGAAGAAGCAGCAGCAGAAGAAGAAGCACAAGAAGACGAAGAAGAATGAGAAGCTTATGAAGAAAAAGAAGAAAAAGAAGAAGAAGAAGAAAAAGAAGAAGAAAAGAAGATGCAGAAGAGGAAAAAGAAGAAGAAGAAGCAGGAGAAGCAAACGCAGAAGAAGAAGAAGCGAAACAAGAACAGGAACTTGAGAAGATTAAGAAGAAACGAAAGAGGAAAAAGGAGAAGAAGAAGAAGCGAAGGAAGGGAAGAAGAAGAAGAAGAAGAAGAAGAAGAAAAAACCAAACAAGAAGAAGGAGAAGAGGCAAGAGAAGAAAAAAAGAGAAGCAAAAATGCAGAATCAGATACAGAGGAGGATTAAGATGAAGAAGAAGAAGAAGAAGAAGTTGAAGAAGAAGAAGCAGAGGAAAAGAATTCTGTTTAAAGTGTGTTGCAAACTTTTTTCCAAGCTATATTAGGACACACTTTGACCTTGGCTTGACTTTGACAATTCTAAAGGTTTCTCCCACTTCACATTCTTCTTCCAAAATAATCTACCCTAGATTAGAACCACGACCAAACCCGTCTCACAACGAGGGCGTTAATCCACTTAGCACCAACGTGCAGCTACTGCGAGCTAAACACGCGTGACATGACGTGAAATAACGAGTTTTTCAGTGAACAGGTTGATAGCCGCTAATAGGACGCCGCGTATCATTGAAACTCATTTACATATTTCGCCCATTTCAGTCGTTTGAACCCAGGGAGAAGTGCTTAGGGAGAGTCGTAAACCTCGCTGTATGTCAGTATGTACTCGGCGGTTCCCTGTGTCACAGGGATTTCACAGTCCTCTGTCCTTTTTATCCCTAGATCTCAGACAGTCAACTGTAAGAACAACAAAATACTGAGGCGAAAACCCTGTAGCAAGCTAGCTTCAGGGTAAAATAAGTGTAGAGAAGATTGTGTAGAAATTGTGCTCTCGAGAACGTTTGGACTCCACTGAAGAAAAGCGCATACTCGGTCCCCATCCCATTTCTCGCATGTGTCCGTAGAGTGTTCGTCTGGTTGACATAGGCCGGGTCTCGGCCTTGTAGGGTCAATCCCCCCCCTCCCCCCCCCCCTCCACAAAAAAACCCGAAGGTAGGGTTGGGTGGGTGTTTGGGTGTTTAACGTCCTTTTCCACCACATAAGGGTGATATCAAAGACGGGGCAACGAGAAAAAGGCCAGCATAAATATTTGGCCACAGCCGGGATTCGAACTCACGACCCGAGCATTGAGCAACAAAACCGAAAAGCACCAAAAATCCAGACCCCCCCCCCCCCCCACACACACACACAGACACCAAAACAACAACAACAAGAAAACAACACATAAAACGGCAACAAACAAACAAATACTCAAACACAATTTAAAAAATACTAAATTAAAACAACAACAACAACAACAACAACAAACATACAAACAAAACCCCAGCAGCTGAACAGACACATAGGAGAAAAACCGGATGCACGCATCATCTATTCTTAGGACTCAGACAGATACAGAAATAAACTTCCAGTCCCTCCTTGGTCCTCGTTGAACCCCAGAGAGAGAGAGAGAGAGAGAGAGAGAGAGAGAAGAGAGAGAACGTGTTCTCCCCCTGTCTTGAAGCTGAAGCTAGATTCAACAAACAGTCAGCCAGACAGTGGCGGTGCCGACGTGAAAGGAGGGGTGAAAATGAATGAGGCTGTTCGGTTTCTCATCACTCCCATACGCTTAGGTGAGTCAGTTTTGCTCTGTTGTTAAAAGAACGGATGAAGTGTACGTTGATCATTGCAACATACGGGCATTTTGTTTGGACTTCCGGTCTTCCATAACAGTTATAAATAGCATAGTCTTGTCTAGGCATGTGGGAATATATACGCAGGGTTCGTGCATGTGGTCACTATCACCGAAAGTATTTCAAATTAATACAACAACAAACAAACAAAACAACAACAAAAACAACAACAACAACAACAAAAACAACAAAACCAATATAGATGCAGCGTACATGCAAACCCCAGACATACAGCCTCAAAAGACTACGGACATGGAACTGGAAAGACAGAACTTGGAAAAAAGAAAGAAAAGAACATTTAAGGTTTGTTTTCTAAATTTCTAAGAGGCAGAGCAAGAGTTAGCGTGATTTTAGGGTAGATATTAGCGTGCATCTCCGCTTCATAAAAATCATTGAAAAACAAAACAAAACAAACAGTTTCGTTAGTTTCTGGTAAAGATAAGAGAAGAACGACAAAGTAGCCGTCTTGGTCGGAGGACTGTAAGCTTTGCAATGTTTTACAACGGGATCAAGCTTCTAACAGAACAAAACCTTATTCATAGAAGTCAAGGACATCTTCATCTCATTAAACGTCTTTAGCTAAGCAGGCGTAATAATACAAATAGAGCGTGGAGTCAAGTGCAGTGTTGATCTGAAGGACCCTGTTTGGCGAGTGTTCGAGTCTGTGATTTATGTTGTCACGAAAAGCGTGATTTTCATGATTTTTTTTTTAAATTTGTAGGGCAACGTGCATGCCAGGGGGTTGCAGCAGGAGGCAAACTGCCAGTGAAGCTGGGACTTTTTGCGCACATGGCAAGCAGAGGTGACCGAGTGGATTCGAACGAAGTGGCTTTCATGGCTAAACAGATATTAGACTTGCATTACTCCAGTGTGACCTGAGCGGAAAGGAGACATTCGATTTTTTTTAAATAAAAAAAACGTTTGTCAACTGCGTGCCCCTAATGGTTTGTGCGTGATAATTTTGGTTTCTAGCTTGACGCATTATTATGGTATGGTATGGTATGGTATGGTATGGTAGACCTCTCCTCGGCGCACATATCCATCTCTGCTGAAATGCTCGCGGCGCCGCAGGGCTGGAGGATAAAGCAGTGAAAGCCTGCTGCCGCTAAGCGCTACTTTATGTGCAAACCTCCACCCTGCTATTCACTCTGGTGCGTGCGACAGTATTTCTGTTTACCACGACACCGGCCACAGCCTACTCTTCTTCGAAAGATGAATTATTATGAATATTAGGGTGACTATGATGCCTGAGGCTAATATGGAATACACAGACATTTTGAGACCTCATACATTTGTGGCCTTTGATCAGCACAAGTCTTCCTGTGCATTCAGACGTACATTCCTCTGTGTCAGCGTTGTGTCTTTTCGTCTTTGGTATTTCTTTTCTTCAACGTTCAACGGGAAAACAGTGAGAAGGAAAGAAAAGAGATGGGAAAGAAACGACAGCACTTTTCTATGACTGTGTTTTGTCTGTTCGTCATCTATCCGCTCTTCATTATTGTTGGGAAAACAGCTAGAAAAAAAAAAGAAAGAGAGAGAGGGGGAGAGAGGGGAAAAAGAAACGACACAAGTCATCCATTTTGTCCTGACAACGTAATTAGGATGAAGGCAAGTACTTCCTACGTTGCGAAGGGAGGGAGGGGGCGAAGGGAGGGGGGGGGGGCGAGGGGGGGGGGGGGTCGTCGACCACAACTAAGACTGTCAGAGTTAGCACAGTCAGCGGTAACGTATTAAGATGTCAGAGATTATCTCCCGTTAGCATCTAGTCTGGTTTACATGCGAGGAATGGTAGTTAAGATGGCGTGTAACATAGATACACGCCACTCGTTTTTGTCACAGGCTGTTAGTGCCAGTACGTCTAAAGACAAGGTACAGTGAGTGAGTGAGTGACTGAAGAACCTCAAGCAGCACAGCTGGGAAAGACTGTAGACTGTAGTTCTTCGCTGTCACAGTCTATTGTTTTAAAGAGCTAAGCTCCCAAGAAAAATTTTTCCGAAGTGTGAAAAAGTTTTACAGAGTCGACCGTGCAAGCACAGTCAACTCTGTCACGGTTGCAGAGTTTTCAGCGTCCCTGAAACCCCAATAAAAGCAAAGGGCGGCCTGATTTCACAGCTCAGTTTGCGTTTTGACACTGAGCGAGAAAGACCGTGCAGCACTCAACATCCGCTAGACCTGTAGCAATGTGTCTCGCTCATTGACCAAAAGCCAAATAATGTCACGGCAAACTCGTGCTCTGGTTTTATAAGGGCCCCCAAAGCGCTGAAAACTCAGCAACTGTGACAGTTACCTGGATTATGCACAGTCGAAGGAGTCGCAGTTTAAAAAAAAAAGCAAAAAAAAAAAAAAAAGAAAAAGAAAAAAAAAGAAGCTATGTTTGCGGCTTTTTGCTGAGATTGCAGACCATTAAACAGGTTTATTGCATAACACATTGCGAAAGACTGTACTTCTTTGCTGCCTCAGTCTATTGTTTTAAACATGTTTGTTGCATAACACATTGCGAAAGACTGTAGATTGTAGTTCTTCGGTGCTTCAGTCTAATGTTTTAACAGGTTTATTGCATTACACATTGCGAAAGACTGTAGTTCTTCGCTGCCTCACTCTGTTGTTTTCAACATGTTTATTGCATAACACTATGCGAATGAACGACAATACGCTTTTGGTTCTGCTTTTACGAGCTACATGTACTACACAGGTTCATTTTCAGCAGCGCTGCAATGGCAGCTGACGATGTCATGTAGAACAAATTACAGCACACAGTGACACACACACACACACACACACACAGAGAGAGAGAGAGAGAGAGAGAGAGAGAGAGAGTGTGTGTGTGTGTGTGTGTGTATGAGAGAGAGAGAGAGAGAGAGAGAGAGAGATTGTGTGTGTGTGTGTGTGTGTGTGTGTGTGTGAGAGAGAGAGAGAGAGAGAGAGAGAGAGTGTGTGTGTGTGTGTGTGAGAGAGAGAGAGAGTGAGAGAGAGAGAGAGAGAGTTCTTTCGCACGCCTTTCCTTTGCTTGTTTGATGCCGCTGACAAGTCGTAAACTATGCAGTCTAAACCCACTTTGATTGGTTGCTTGTTTTCCGAATTAACTTTATTGTCCACCACGTAAGGGTGTCACAATCTCCCCGTCCAGGTATTAATAAGTGACAACATTCCTTCAGGCTCCCTGACCAGCTCCCTTAGTCAGATCACGTCGTCCGGCCAAGCCAGAAACTCACTCTCTGTCAACACAGGCATCAACGTAACTGAACACTATTGTATAAAGTTTACATTTTCCTCCAAAGACGTCAAAAGACGGGACAACTATCTCCCTCTGCCACCACCACCACCACCACCAAGTCGAAATTCATCGGAATTCCAAGGAAATGAACCCCTAAAGTCAACCTATTTGCGCAAAATTAAATTCCCCCCCCCCCCCAAAAAAAAAAAAAAAAAAAAAAACAAAACAAAAACAAAAACCAACAACAAAAAAACGCCTCTCACACCACCTGCACGTAAAGCCCGAACATCCAATCCCCACCTGGCATTGTTACAGAGTAATTACTCGGAGCGTCCTCATATTTCTCTCAACAAACAGATTGGAACCAACATCAGCACTCACAACCCCTTCCCTCCCCCCGTCCGACCACCCCACCCTACTCCCCTACTTCTAAAGTTCGTGTGTTGCACGGGAAAACACCAAATTTGCCGTCAGTCATGTCTGACGGGACGCCAAAGTTTATGTCTCTTTACCGCAACGCGCCCCGAAAGAAGAGCCGCTTGATATGTAAATGAGATATAAAATATTCATCCGCCTTGGCCCAAGGTGCTAACAAAATTATCGACATGGAGGGAAGAATGTGCATGGATTGTGTGCAGGGGAAAAATGTTTAGTCAGTGCGGGCTCTTTTCAAACCAGGGTGAATCGTACCGCCATTTTCAACTGACACCAGCAAGAAGAGGTTCGGTGCACTGGAGTGCTGAATATTGACATTAGATTTTTTTTTTTTTTTTAGTGTCAACTCGCGTTCCCGATTCCACAGCAAAGGGATTTGCAAGGGCTGAAACGGGGATGTTAGCAACCCGTCCCTTACAGTGAAGCAAGAGAAAGAACTTTGATAAAACGACAGCGCAAGACAACCTGGGAGGCCCAATACAGATGCAACACTGTGACCTTCAGTGTCAGCAACAATCCACAATATTTCACCTACGAACTGGACACTACAGACTGTGTTCACATCTGTGGAGCCGTGGGGTGTCACACACCTCAAATTGTCCCTGTGAAACAGACCCCCAGATCATATACTGCAGTATTGCCCTCTCTTCCAAGAAGTAAGGACACAGCACTGGCCCCGTGGAGCAGCCCTGGCGGAGGCTCCAAGACGGATCTGCTGAAGACGACGAACTTCATCACTGAGACCAACCCAGTTACCTGAGGCAGAATCCAGGAAGCGCAGAAGAAAGAAGGAGACGAAGATGATGACGTTATTTTTCTGATATTGTACATGCACCATTGGTACAACCCTGACCATGATTGTGTAGTGATTGAGACATGCACCAGCGGTACAACCCTGACCATGATTGTGTAGTGATTGAGACATGCACCAGCGGTACAACCCTGACCACATGATTGTGTAGTGAATAAAACATGCACCGACGGTACAACCCTGGCCACGTGATCCTGGATCGGGTAAGACATATACCAACGGTACAACGTTGTACCGTTGGTACATGTCTTACCCAATCCACAATCATGTGACCACATGATTGTGGATTGGGTAAGACATGTACCAACGGTACAACCCTGACCACATGATTGTGGATTGGGTAAGACATGTACCAACGGTACAACCCTGACCACATGATTGTGGATTGGGTAAGACATAATTATACCAACGGTACAACCCCGACCACATGATTGTCTAGTGGGTAAGACATGTACCAACGGTACAACCATGAGCAAATGACAGTGTAGCGAGTAAGACAGGAGTTTAAAAGACAGCCACAAATAAGGAACTGCCCGTGTCAAAGTGTTAGACCGAAACGACGGCACTTGAATTTCAGTTGAACTTTACTGCTAAACTCAGCAGCAGTGTAAACACACGGTATAAGTTCTCCCTTTCGGCTATGGTGCATTCCTGAAAAAAAAAAAAACCACACACACACACAAAAACTTAGGGATACCATGCATACCAAAGACAGGTTCGAGACGTCTGTTGCTTGTGTCACACGTGCAGGCAACGTAATTAGATAGGAATGACTAGGTATGCTGTTGCTTGAACACTGGCATTTATTACTGGATATTCAGTGAACCAGAACGCTTTTCGGTAACTCTGTAGCAAACAAACTGACAAATAAACAGAACAAAGCAAGAGAAACGAAAAGAATAGAAAAAAAGAAAAGACCCCCCCCCCCCCAAAAAAAAAAAGCCCCGCCCCCCACCCCCAAACAAAACAAAACAATAAATAAAATAAAAAGAAGGAAAAAAAAAAGAAAAAAAAGAAGGAGAAAAGAATAAAAGAAATGCATCTGTTCAGAGTATGGTCTCCCTTACCGCATAAGAAAATGGGCTTTCTCGGTGATAGGTAGAAGCCACATTTTAAGATCTGTATACTTTGCTTACTCATGAAGAACCGCTTAACAATTTTTTTTTTGTAGACCTTCTCCGTTGTCTGGAAGATAGTACTGGCAGTATGTGTGTTGAGAACAAGCAACCAGCCAACCAACCAGCCAAACAACCGGCCAACCAACCAGCCAGCCAACCAACCAGCCAACCAACCGGCCAACCGGCCAGAGAAACAACAAAGATCACAAGAAGCCACCTAAAGTCACTATAGCGCAATCTGCAGCGGTCTCGCCTCGCCTAGCGGGAAGGCGCATGCCTCGCGTAACAGTGGCTTGAAGTGGCTTCTAGTGGTGTGCAGTGGCTTGTTCTTTTCAACAAGTCTTATGTTCCGGCTGGCTTTCGACTAAGCCCACTTACCTCATCCTGATTCAGCTGCTGTGTGTGTGTGTGTGTGTGTGTGTGTGTGTGTGTGTGTGTGTGTGTGTGTGTGTATTTGTTGGTAGTCCGAGAGGCTTCTCAAAATCACCAAGCGCAACCTGAAATCTTGTGGCGAGCGCTCTTTCAGTTTTGTCGCTCCAGCCTTTTGGGACTCTCTGCCTGCAGATCTGAGAAATGCGCCCACACTCTCTGTTTTCAAGAGCAGTCTGAAAACGTTCCTTTTTTTTGCAAAGCCTTCCAGTCACTCCCTCAGCCGCATGCTGGTCTTTGCTGCTTGAGCGGCGTGAGGCCACACATAACTAACACCAGTAATTTTCTGTCTAACTAGTCAGTTTCACCAGTGTGTGTCCGTTCATCGTTGTAGTAATAATAATAATAATAATAATGAATATTTATTTGCGCTTATTCTCTGTGAGCTCTAAGCGCTTACAGAGGTAAAATAACTAAAAGAAACTAAAAGCTACCAGAAAGATAAAAAGCACTGAAATAGCTAAAATAACACACACACACACACACACACACACACACACACACACACACACACACACACACACACACACACACACACACACACACACAGAGTTTCTGGTATTCACTCATCATTGTTCTCGTGCTAAAAACGGGTGTGTCTTAATGGACGTGAGTTGTGAGTGAGTGATGGGCGCGTTGAGGTGATGGGCGCGTTGAGTTTTATTTAAAGAAATGCGCCCTACAAATACCATCTATCATTATTTTTGTTTTATTATTATGGCGGGCAGGGGGTGTTCGGGCTAGGAAGGACGTAGCGGACATACAGACTTCAACATAAGTCAAGGACAGACAGGTCTAATTTTTAAGAATTCACAAAAAAAAAAATAAAAAAAATAGAGATCAAGGAATTTTTCAATTTTTTTTTTGTTTTTGCTGTGAAAGTGTTAAAGGGTTAACAATGCAATCCTGCAAAGCTTGCTGAAGCTGAAAAACCACCATGTGCTGCACGGACATCTTCCAGGAATTTTAGCCAAATTTGCAAGTGGTCCTTGACTTATGTTGAAGTCTGTAGGACCATTGGTGTCACCACTACAACTGTCGTGAAAATAGCAGCCAGAGATTATTTGAACGGGAACGGACCTCAAGCGAGAGAAGGCGATTCAGATCGAGCTGTTCTGCTCCCATTGAACTTGCACGGTGATGTGAGTGTCAGCCGAACAAAATCAAGACGTGGGGAACGGGGCTGGGGTTACCTGCTGGCCTTGGGGGTCGGGTGTTTGATTCCGAGTAGTTGGGTTGTGACTTGTAGTCTCTCTCTCTCTCTCTCTCTCTCTCTCTCTCTCTTCATTTTGTAGTCTAGCAACGGCAAATTATTAACTGGCACATGTGCTACAATTTCTACCGTTGAAAAATAAAGTTTCATTGTCATTGTCATTGTCTCTCTCTCTCTCTCTCTCAAAGTGTAGCAACGGCAAGTTTGAAAATGTCTTTCTTTTTATCGGTTATAAGGGAAATCTCTCTCTCTCTCTCTCTCTCTCTCTCTCTCTCTCTCTCTGTGAAAGGATGGCAACCGCAAGTTTGAAAATGTTTTTCTTTTATGCCTATTATCGGTTATGAGGGATAATTATTGCTCTCTCTCTCTCTCTCTCTCTCTTCTTTTTCTTGTATCCCTAACGTCCACAAGAGTGATGGGGGAGGTGTGTGTGTGTGTGTGTGTGTGTGTGTGTGTGTGTGTGTGTGTGTGTGTGTGTGTGTGTGTGTGTGTGTGTGTGTGTGAGGCGGGGGTGGGGGGGTATTTGGGGGGGGGGGGAGAAAGACAGCTATCCTAAAGGAGCAGGCAAATAGTCCAGCCGAACACGATTCAGTCCAGTCAGACTGTAGAGCGTCTGATTTGATGTATCCTTGGCTGTGATGGACCTGTCACACAAACAGATCCAGTTATACAAAAGAAACAGTTCCGAGGTGCAAATGGGCCTGTCTCTCTCTCTCTCTGTTATCTTTTCTCCTTTACCTGCGTAAAATACCAATGTCAACGACCGTGGGAACATAACCCACAGAGCAGACTCATTAACACTACAGAAGGAAGTACTCGACCCCTCCTAGCCCCCACCCCCTCACTCCCACCCCCAGCCCCACCCCAAGCATTGCCACTTAAATCAACCCATCGTAGGTATAGTGGTTGCCTCTGATTACTTGGTGACTGACAGTGGTGGCCACTTAATCAACGTGACACCTGGCCTGTCTGCTTATCTCGCCATCTAACGGTCCCGCTCGCCAGCTAAACGGCTCATATAGTCACAATACGTGTGCAGCCAATAAAACCAGGCAAACCCGCGTCGAGTGAATCGTTTTACATAACAAAAACCCTCCCCCCCCAAAAAAAAAAATAAAAAAAATGCCTGTCTGCAATTTCTTTTATGTTCATCGTGGCACCTGCAGTATGAAATGGAAGTAGGCGACTAAAAGAGGTGAACCTGTTGACAAGGTAGTAAGAGGTAGTAGCATGCATTGGAATTGTATTTAAACATTTGTTCGTTGGTTTTTAAGGTTTCTAATCAGCGACTTCCTGGAGAAAATGTGCGGTTGGGACATAGCTTGAGAAATTAGCACTGGAAGAGACTGGAAAATCAGGCTTATGATAACAGTGGCATAATAGAACTCTCTCTCTCTCTCTCTCTCTCTTTAATGGTTTTTTTTTTCATTTTTCTGACGTGTCGCGCATGCGTGCGTGCTTGTGTGTGTGTGTGTGTGTGTGTGTGTGTGTGTGTGTGTGTGTGTGTGTGTGTGTGTGTGTGTGTGTGTGTGTGTGCGTGCGTGCGCGCGTGCGTGAGTGTGTGTGTGTGTGTGTGTGTGTGTGTGTGTGTGTGTGTGTGTGTGTGTGTGTGTGTGTGTGTGTGTGTGTGTGTGTGTGTGTGTGTGCGTGTGTGTGTGTGCGCGCGCGCTAGCGCTGGTAGACGACCGTTCGAGAAACAACAAATTCTAATTTATCCTCAGCAAGCCCACTCGACAATTTCCAATCAGTTACCACCATCACCCCAACAACCGCCTCAATCACACTGAAACTTAAACGCCTGTGACGCAACACATGAAATTCCCAGGCTTTCGTCAGTAAATCCTGATATTACAGTGACACTTGGATTCACTGGTACATAATCACAGGCCACCAGCGCCCAGAGTGCACGAGTTGCGAAGGAGTATAAAGCTCTGCTTTATTTACCACAGTGTATTTCTGCACCGTAAAACAGGTTCACAAAATAATTGTGATACCTGGCTGGCAACAACAACAACAACCCCAAAACAACCAAAACAACAACAGCAGCAACAACAACAACCAGACCCCCCCAAAAAAAAAACAAAACCAACCAACTAACCAAACAAACAAACAAACAAACAAACAAACAAACAAACAAACAAACAAACAAACAAACAACAAAGTTAATAATTTGGCTTGGCACTTGCTTCGTTTCCCCGTCTTTGATGTCACCCTTGTGTGATGGAAAAAGGACGTTAAACCCCTAACCAGCCAACCAACCAACCGACCAACCATTGCATTTTCGATAGTGAGGGCTATATTCCTGTACTGTCTGGTGATCCGTGACAGTGCAGTCGCTCGCGCTACGGACAGATCTAAACTTCCCCTATCAGATTGAGCGAGTGGTGACAGCCCCAGTATCTATGTTGACCATCACCAATTAGCTGGTGATGGATGGGTGACTGATCACCAGGTGAGAGGACAGATCAATCACCAGAAAGTCTCCACAGACCATCAGCCGTCTGCCCGTCACTGTATCAACTCCGGATTTTGGAGGTTTGTATGCCGAGTATATGATATGTATGGTATGGTATGGTAGACTTCTCCTCGGCGCACATATCCATCTCTGCTGAAATGCTCACGGCGCCGCAGGGCTGGAGGACGAAGCAGTGAAAGCCTGCTGCCGCTAAGCGCTACTGGATGTGCAAACCTCCACCCTGCTATACACTCTGGTGCGTGCGACAGTATTTCTGTTTACCGCGACACCGGCCACAGCCTACTTTTCTTCGAAAGAAGAATTATGTCGGGTAACCACAATACGTGTGTCAACGTTTTTTTGTTGTTTTTTTTTTGTCAACGGGAGGAACTCCACTGGAGCTGGCGAAGAGTAGGGGGCAGAAACACAACACAAAACAAGAACAAACACTCAAGGAATATTTCGAGCATATGGTACTACAAAAAAAAGAAGAAGACAAAAATGAGCAAATTAATGTTCTTTTCACATAGTTCTTTTCAAGTCGCATGGACCTCCATTACTGAGCAGCATCATACCTTCATCCTCATCCCCATTATCATGCACAGTAAAAATTGCCCAAACTTCCTAGCCCTCCTTGGATTCCAGATGGGAGGAACACCGCTGGAGCTGGCAACGAGTTTGGGGCAGCTAAAAAAAAAAAAAAAAAATGGGCGCGTCGCACTGTCCATAGAACGGTATGGTGTTCCATCGGAAGCTTCCGCCATTTCCATTTTATTTGCAAACTATCAAACCTGTGTTAAACCACCCCCCTCCCCTTCATCTCTACCCGGCCTCGCCTGCACCCCCACTCTCATCCTCAGCCGCTCTCCTCTCTTCTCGTGTCCTTCATCAAAGAACACATTATGCATGCATGTACATAGGTGACTAGAAAATTCAAGTTAGGAAATGGGCGTACACCAGCCCTCTGCCTGACACCCAACCCCGACCCCCCTACCAGACCCCCGACCCAGCCTGACCGCACATTCCTCCCCCCCCCCCAGACCCCCGACCCAGCCTGGCCGCATATCCCCCCCCCCCCCTCTTGTTTTCTTCTCGTCAGTGTCCTTACCAGCAAAACACATTACGCCAAATAGATTGACACATGTATACACCACAAGAATATTCAAGGTACATGTACATGTAATCAGCTTGTCCGTTCCGACTCTTTCACGTTTCGTACGCTCTACCGCTTTTTGTTGCTTCTTCAGTCTCCCCCCCCCCCTCCCCTCCTCCTTTCCTTCCCCGTCTGCTCTTGTGACCTTCATTTACAAAATACAGTACGCCAGATAGACGTATAGATGTATACATACGACACTGGAATATTCAAGGTAAACAGTAAACTTGTCGGTTCCGACTCTTTCACATTTCTTACGCGCTAGCGCGTTTAATGCCCTCCCATCAACCCCCTCCACCCCCTTCCTTCCCCGTCTCCTCTCGCCATCAACAACACACATTCCGCCAAACAGATTCTGTACACGTATATGTATGCGAAACAAAACAAAAATCCAGCTAGTTTATTATGAGCTTGTCGGTTCCGACTCTTTCACATTTCATAAGCGCTAGCGCGTTTGGTGCCCTCGTCTGTGACTTTGTATACACCTAGGTGTCTACGTGTGTGATTATCAAACGAAATCAGCGGCAATTATTTCCACTAGAGTGTCACAATTTCCATATCGCCCCTACCTAATTGAGGTGTCGCCTGCGGGAGAGCAGAATGATTTGATTAATGCGAAATGCGAGAAGGGCATACATCACGGAGAGAGAGAGGAGGGAGAGAGGGTGGGGGGGGGTGGAGAGAGAGAGAGAGAGAGAGAGAGAGAGAGAGGATATTTGGGAATATGGGTGATATCAAAGACGGGACAAAACAACAACCCCCCCCCCCCCAAAAAAAAAAAAAAAAAGGCCTGTAGAAATATTTGGCCCCAACAGGATTTGAACTCGCGACCCGAGCATTGAAAGTCCAACACTCTACCATTCGGCTATCCCGGCTCCCGGAGAGAGAGAGAGAGAGAGAGAGAGAGAGATTGGGGGTGGGTGCGGTTTTTTTGGTTGTTGTTGTTGTCCGTGCTGATGCGTTTGTCCATTGCGTAACAGTTGTCCGTTTCACCGCACAAGCAGTTAAACACAATAAAATGAAGCTCGAGTTATAATGAAATTTCACAATAACAGGCGACAATGGGGAAATTAATGAAAGATGGTGGTACACAGTGCATGTCGGGTTTTTCCTAGCGCAGATATGTACCACCTCAAACTGAACTGAACTGAACAAGAGGGAGGGAGAGAGAGAGAGGGGAGAGAGAGAGAGAGAGAGGGAGAGAGAGGGCAAGCAAGAAGAACGGGGAATCCCCGTCTCCGGCACGAAATGTGTTAACAAGAAACCTAGCTCTACTTATGCCGTTTGGCAGGTGCTATAGTTGACACATTTCTCACCGCTTGACAGCTCACACAAGGCACAAGGTATCAGGTCCTGTTCCCGCCTTTGGTCGGGTAGAAGGGAGAGAATGCCCGGCGGTCATTAGCGCAACAGGTCCGGGTGACAATGATGACAGGGGATCCGTCACGGGGGGAGCACCGTGCGACAGGGAGACGATCGGCTGGGGAGAAAATTGGCGACGGCGGTGACTGAAATTTGTGGTCTGCGGGAAAGGAGTCACCACCCGGATATGCTAGATATGTTGATTTTTTTTTTTGTAGTGGGGGTGGGGGTGGATGTGGGGTGGGGGGTGGGGTGAGTGGGGGGTGGGGGTAAGGTGTGGTGTGTGAGGGATGGGAGAGGGGTGAACTGTGGGGGAAAGAACATCCCTGTCTGTCTGTCTGTCTCTCATCTTTGTGTGTGTGTGTGTGTGTGTGTGTGTGTGTGTGTGTGTGTGTGTGTGCACGTGTGTGTGTGTGTGTGTGTGTGTGTGTGTGTGTGTGTGTGTGTGTGTGTGTGTGTGTACGTGTGTGTGCGTGTGCGTGCACGTGCGTGCGTGCGTGCGTGTGTGTGTGTGTGTGTGTGTGTGTGTGTGTGTGTGTGTGTGTGTGTGTGTGTGTGTGTGTGTGTGTGTGTGTGCTTGCTTTCTCACTTTTTGTGAAATATAAAGTTCTCTTCTTCTTGCTTCTGGCGAAGCTGACCTCTCTTTTGAATGGCTAAAAATGCTCGCTCGTTTACTGAAAATAAATAAAAAACATACATTCAAATGCCGTACACTCAGATCAGTCATGAGATTTCTGAAACTGGCGTTCTGAGAAACGTTACAAGGTACACGTCTATGTAAATGTGACAGGCCCCCCCCCCCCTCCCTCCTCGCTAAGCCCCACTCCCCCCAACCACCCTCCCTCCCCCACCAGTCTCATTTCAGCAATCTTCCTAATCTCATCTATTTCCTACACCCTTTTTTTTTTAGGGGAGGGTGGTGTAGTGGGGGGGGGGGGAGTGGGTGGAGGGGGAGGGGGAAGTGCTACACATGTAATATTCCTGTTTTATGTCTTCAAAAGCGGCAATCAAGAGGCGATACAAATTCCTCCTCGCGTGCTTGTCAAAAGTAATAACGGTTGCATTTCCCGAAGCTCTTCCAAATCTCTTTTTTGCGCCATCGTTTTCAAATAGTTTCCGCATCACTGGTTACTATTTATTTTTCGCTTTTCCGGCTGTAACCGCGCCCAGCCATTCACAACTCTCTCTCTCTCTCTCTCTCTCATAGTGCTCTGTCTCTCTGTCTGTCTGGCCGCCACCCCCCCCCCCCCACCCCCACCCCTCCTCTCTGACTCTGTCTCGTTCTGTGGCTCTGTTTATCTGTCTTTCTCTGATCCTGTCTCTCTGTCTGCTCTCGGTCTCTGTCTCCCACCCTCTCTCTCTCTCTCTCTCTCTGTGTGTGTGTGTGTGTGTGTGTGTGTGTGTGTGTGTGTGTGTGTGTGTGTGTGTGTGTGTGTGTGTGTGTGTGTGTCTCTCTCTCTCTCTCTCTCTCTCTCTCTCTCTGTGTGTGTGTGTGTGTGTGTGTGTGTGTGTGTGTGTGTGTGTGTGTGTGTGTGTGTGTGTGTGTGTGTCTCTCTCTCTCTCTCTCTCTCTCTCTGTGTGTGTGTGTGTGTGTGTGTGTGTGTGTGTGTGTGTGTGTGTGTGTGTGTGTGTGTGTGTGTGTGTGTGTGTGTGTGTGTGTGTGTGTCTCTCTCTCTCTCTCTCTCTCTCTCTCTCTGTGTGTGTGTGTGTGTGTGTGTGTGTGTGTGTGTGTGTGTGTGTGTGTGTGTGTGTGTGTGTGTGTGTGTGTGTGTGTGTGTCTCTCTCTCTCTCTCTCTCTCTCTCCCTCTCTGTGTGTGTGTGTGTGTGTGTGTGTGTGTGTGTGTGTGTGTGTGTGTGTGTGTGTGTCTCTCTCTCTCTCTCTCTCTCTCTCCCTCTCTCTCTGTGTGTGTGTGTGTGTGTGTGTGTGTGTGTGTGTGTGTGTGTGTGTGTCTCTCTCTCTCTCTCTCTCTCTCTCCCTCTCTCTGTGTGTGTGTGTGTGTGTGTGTGTGTGTGTGTGTGTGTGTGTGTGTGTGTGTGTGTGTGTGTGTGTGTGTCTCTCTCTCTCTCTCTCAGTCCGACTCCCCCCCCTCCCCTCCCCCCTCTCTATGTCTCTCTCTCTCTCTCACTCTCTGCGCTCCATTTATTTTCATGTAATTTCCTCGGAACACACAATTCCCGACTTCCGACAAGTTGTAGCAAATCATAAAAAACACATTGGAGACAAAAAGTTACCACATAGACAGTTGAACCTGCCTGGGTTCCCGAAAAAACGTGAAAAGATGTGTGGGCGTGACTTTGAAAGCGTGTGAGGAGGTGAGGCTGGTGAATGATGTGTCAGTACAACTGATTTCAACACAAATGATTTGCAGTGTGTGTGTGTGTGTGTGTGTGTGTGTGTGTGTGTGTGTGTGTGTGTGTGTGTGTGTGTGTGTGTGTGTGTGTGTGTGTGTGTGTTTCTTCTTCAGAATGGCTTTGTTTGCTGGAATCTGGGCAAGATCAAGTATTATGCATTTCTCTCTCTCTAAATGTTTCAATATTCAACCCCCCCCTCCCCAGCCCACAACTCCCCTACTCCACCCCATTAACTCCCCCCGCCCCCCTCCCCCCCCCCCCCCGTGGGGGGCGGGGGGTGGGGGGCAACGAACCATCTTTCATTAAAAAAAAGAAATCTTTGTTTCGTGTACAGGCCGAGGGGCGGCCGGAGTGGTCTAGTGGGTTGGTGCGTGCGCTGTTATGCGAAGGTGTCGAGGATCGACTCCGAGCCAAGACAGGGGGACAAAACTCGTACTAACTCAAAAATATTTGCCAGTTTCTTCCGATTGTGTGAACTGGATCTGTTTGTGTCACTCGTCCATCACAGTCAAGGGTACATCAAACCTGGCAGTCTGACTGGATTGAATAGTGTTCGGTTAGACTGTCCGGTTAGGGTAGCTCTCCCTGCCCCCCCCCCCCCCCGAACCTGCCCATGAGGGCCGTGTTCAATCACATCTTGTGGCGTGGGACTCGGGCGTTAAAACCAGCTAACTAACCATGTACATGCCCTATTCGCTCGCTAAAGCCTCTCTACTTTGTTTTGTTTTGCTAAATAAATGTTTTGCAAAGGAAAACAAAAATCGTCAACTGACATGGTAGACTCCATGGACGATGTGATAAGATTATGATGATGTAACTGATGATGTATGATATATGATGTAATATAAGGTGACATATACGATAATTAAAAAAAAAATTATTGCCCCCCCCCCCCCCCCGCCAAGTGACCCATCTTCATTGCCCTAAAGGGATAAATAAAGTATTTTTGAATTGAATTGAACTGAATTGAATTGACAGATCACGGAACATCATCATGCCTTCACAGATCCAAAACTGAGAAAAAGAGGAGGTGCAGGGGATTTGGGGCAGAACACTGCAAAGAGGATGAGAAAACAAAAAAAACTAAATTGTTTGGAAAAGACACGCTAACGTTTTGCTAGCTGCCGTGAAAATAGGAGGAAAAAAATCCACAAAGTTTCTTCTATTACAAAAAAGAGGTTCCCTCTGGCGGGCCCCGCTCTCTCCAAAGAAAACATGAAAACGAACACATGGCGTGAAAAACACTTCTCGTAAAGATTGTATCGCTGAGCAAAGGGAGCTAATTTGCTTGTGATCCGTAGATCCGACAAGTTTATCGCGCCTATCGCTTTACGGCGGCAGCAGTTATCTGCTCCTCCTTGCCATTACCAACCGATTCTTCCGACAGACGGCGCTGGCGAAGCGCAGTTCTGCGCGTGCGCCGGGTGGAGATAATGATTTTGAATGAACTCCTTCGTGACAAACGGGAAGAGGAAACGGTCACACTTCTGTCTTCGATTCAAAGGGATTGTGGTTCAAGATAAAACGGGAGGAAGATCTTGTACATTCCCGGAATGACTTCAGCTTCTCAAACCAGCGCTTAAGTTGGTTCCAGAGCTGCACGTGTCGGCAGATAAGACTGAAAGAGTCTAGGATGAAAAGACCACTTTTGTCAACGATTAGCGTGACTATGAGGGTTGGATGGCAAGGCGTGACCACAGGCTTCGGTCCATGCAGATACTATAAAAAAACAAAACAAAACATCAACAAAAACAACAACAACAACAAAAATCGTCAAAACAAAACTAAGAAAACAAAACCGTCAGAACAAAAGAAAAGAAAACAAAACAAAACAAAACAACCAAAAACAACAACCAAAAAACCCCAAACAAACAAATAAACAACAACAAAACAATAAACAAGAAGAACACTGTTAATCTGTCATGCATTTCACATATATACCATAGTAAATGTAGCATTTCAGACA
Source organism: Batillaria attramentaria (assembly GCA_018292915.2). Classification (NCBI taxonomy): domain Eukaryota; kingdom Metazoa; phylum Mollusca; class Gastropoda; family Batillariidae; genus Batillaria; species Batillaria attramentaria. Next base: position 507,290 of record JACVVK020000251.1, read on the forward strand.
ATGTAACCTGTATCGCTCAGTTCTAGATCAGCACTGCTACCGTGGTTCTACTGACAGCAAGCTCCCTTGTTGTGATTGGACCTATCAGCAGCTTCTATCGTCACGTGATGAGGCCACCATGACGGTCCGACTACAACAACATGGCGTCTGTTAACACAGGAAGCATGGAAGAAAGCCGGCTAGCTTCTAAAACTGGAAGAAACAGAGATGGTGCTAAACGTGTTAGTCATTATTACAGAAGTATATTGTTTCAGAAGTATATTGTTTCCAAACAACGGCCACTGAGCAAATGAGAGAGAGAACCAAGGGAAGAAAATTCAGTTCACAAGAAGAGAATAGCGTCAGATGCAAACCGGCACTAACGAGACGATTCTTTGCAGAAGCAGTTTTAGACAGTGTGTTGTCCGGATTTGTGACAAGGGTGGGTGGTGGGTGGGTGTTGGGGGGGTGGGGGGTTAACGTCCTTTTCTACCACATACGGTTGATATCAAAGACGGAGCAACGATGAAAAAGCCAGCACAAATATTTGGGCCCAGCCTGGATACGAACTCACGACCCCAGCATTAGAAATCCAACGCTCTACCATTCGGCCACCCCGGCTCCCCCGGATTTGTGATAAATACTTGGATTGTCTCTGTGTTTGTTTGGTTTTGTTGTTGTTGTTTGTTTTGTTTGTTTGTTTGTTTTGTTTTTTGGGGTGTGGGGATGGGGGGGGGGATAAGTTGTCCACTCGTCTTTACACCTCATTTTACCACTCAAAATAATTATTTGACTCTTATTTCGGTCAGTACATACGGATAAAGATGTTTTAGCGAAAACTGATAATTCAGTGACAAAGTATATTATCATTCTTCTTCTTCTTATTATCTAAAAACAAGATAAAAAGAAACGGCGGAAATGAAATATTTATATATTCATTCATAAATATTAAAATCAAGTTCTACGCCATGCCTCAGCGACGAGATCGCGAGAGCACGTGCTAAATAGGCGTGACGCCCGCCTGATGCAGGGAAGTCATTTCATGTTCCACGTGAAACAGGTCTGCTACGATTGCCACAAAACAGCCAAACAAAAGCACACACCAGCCACCATACATGAACAGCTCAGTATCTGTATCATTCATCTATCTCTCCTCGCTATTTCTGAAACAATTTTCGCATAGCCTGAACCGAAACCTTTCCCCTTCCCAACGTCTCTCTGCTGAATTTATTCAATAGGTTATACGACCGGCGAGAGAGAAAAAAAATAATAACCCTCTTTCATGTCTGTTGTTTACATGTCATTTTTTAACTCCCGTTTCTCAGACACGCATCATATAGGCGGGGGAGGATGTTTAACTTCGGGCCATATTTCCGCTCCGAGCTGTTTCGTCTGTGGATGTATTCCATGCTCATTTTCACTGAAGGGGAAAGATTGTGAGGATAACACACAGGATGCTCGAATTGTGAGGGAGCAGAGGGGGGACAAAAAATAGTGTTGATTGAACATTCTTGCAGCGGAAATGACAGGGAGATAACTTTCTCCTCCTCGCAAATATCCGTGGTGATCTGCCCATTTCCTTAGATTTTTTTTTTCCTTTTTGGTGGTGGTTTATTTTTGGTCTGCTCAACATATCGCCTGGTGGAGCTACATGTATAAGAGGGACATTTAAGTTAAAATTGCTGTTCGTTCGCTGTTCTTTCTTTCTTTTTCTGCCCTTTCGTCGGTATCAGTTCCGAGTGAGTCGCATTTCTCGCGATGATATTTATGCTGGCCTTTTTCTCGTTGCCCCGTGTTTGATATCACCCTTACTTGGTGGAAAAGGACGTCAAACCCCAAACACCCCCACCCATCCTTCTTGCGATGAGTTCAGTTCAGTTCAGTTCAGTTCAGTTCAGTTCACGCGTCAATGCAATACAACTCTATTCAATAGAATATTCAATATATCTTCATTGTCTGAGACAACTCATAAAAATTATCTCTAGGCTCGTCTTCGTAGATACACCTCAGTCATGGAGCAACTCATCAATCGAATACTAAGACAAGCAAATAGACTCTGCACCATACAATAATACCATAATACACACACACACACACACACACACACACACACACACACACACACACACACACACACACACACACACACATCACATCACATCACAATCATTAACATACCAGTGCAAATGAAGGATACATGCACGTAATGTTCTTATCGTGGTCGGAAGAAAAAAAAAACTAAAAAAAAAAGGAACAAACTGAAAGCATGTGACTGATTCGCGACGTCTTATACACCGTAGAGTAACTTCCCTATACAGCCCAGTTCAGCCATGGACCCACCCCGTTATGAAGCCACCCGAGATGAAGAAGTTAATCAATTATCCTGCTCGTCCGGTCTCTGAACAAAGTGGACACGATGGTACTTGTGAAAGTGGGATGAGGGGTGTAGCTGACCCTGCTGCAGGGGCCCAGGTCATGACGGTATCGGGTGGGTGGGTGGGTGTTTGGGAGTTTAGCGTCTTTTTCCAACACGCGAGGGTGATATCAAAGACGAGGCAACGAGAAAAAGGCCAGCACAAGTATTTGGCCCCAGCCAGGATTCGAACTCGCGATCCTAGCATTGAAAGTCGAACGCTCTACCATTCGGCTATCCCGGATCCCCATGATGGCGTCCACTACACAAGTGACACATACATGCATCAACAATCTTAATAACGCTGCCGAGACATTCCGAGCTTCCAGTTTCCCATTTTATTTAAACGCACCATATCTAAGAATCAAGAATCAAGAAAACTTTATTTTCCAACGGTAGAGGTAGTTAACGTGAAACAGTCAATTTTCATACCTGCCGTTGCTATTTCTAGTAATATCTATCTAAACAGAAAAATACACACACACACACACACACACACACACACACACACACACACACACACACACACACACACACACACACACGCACACACACACACACACACACACACACACACACACACACACACACACACACACATGTAATGCAACAGGGAAAAAGCAAAATAGCAATAAAACCATAGGAAATGAAACTACACTCTACTATCTATGTATACTAAGCCAGCTTATGTTGGAAATATTCTATCTTGATAATTTGTAGAGCTCTTAATGCGATAATGTTGTTAACTCTCTGCGCGAACGGTCGAATGTTAAAATTCTACAACCGAACGCTTTATGTTGGTACAACACTCTCGAACAGTGTGTTAGCCGCGTCATTGAGTACGCCTCTCTGTTGGCTCAGTGCCAGCATTTGACATGCTGTCACTGTGCAGGTGTCTACGTAGTATGATGCTGGACACCACGAGAACTGGTCAGAACCATCTGTGAGCGTACAGATCATAAAGATCGCGCTTGTAGAGGATTCTGACAGAGTCTGACATTTCTAGGCTTCGGTAAAGGAAATACTTTTGTTTTAGAAACGGAAACGGTAATGACTGCGAAGTGGTAGGCTTTGCAAGGCTGAAGAAACTCTTGGTCTCGCATCAGTACACCCCATAATCCTGCCTAAGAAGGATCCTTTTGTTTTAGAACTTGTGTTTGAGAGTGTTTTTGCTGGGAGCTCATTTACTCAGTAGGTGACCTTTTCAGTTCCTGCGCAGTGTGCATCTACATTTCTCGAATGCAAAATTACACCAGGTAGGTGGATGGCGCGCCTGCATGGACGTGCTGCCCATGAGGGAATTTCTTAAATTGCAAAGGGGAAAATAAAATACATTGTAGTGACAAACAACAACAACTCTCTCTAAAGCCACAACTAACTAACTAACTACTAAGTAACTACTGAACTGACTAACTAAATAATACACTCTGTCTGTCTGTCTGCCCCCCCCCCCTTTTGTTGTACATGTAGCTTGTGTTATATCATTCTCAGTATCAATGCCGTTGCAGGGTTGAGCATAGTTTAATGTATGTAGCATAATAAAGAAGTGAAGTCGATGCTCGAGTTTCTGTTGTTGTACGTGTGCATGTTGTGGTGTAATAAACCTGTTTTTGAACCACCACCGTTTTGTAATGGGCTGTGGCCTGAACAATAAATGAATTGAATTGAATTGAATTGAATTGAATTGAATTGAATTGAATTGAATTGAATTGAAACACCACCACCACCAACTCTAACACTCCAGCTGCCACCATCACCTAGGAATCTTTCCCAGGGTTCTGCCTGAAGACGACAGAGCGACACCGGTCGCGTTGCAGAATCTGATCCCAACATTAATTGAATATGCACAAATTTGAACAAACAGTTTACCAACTCCCGGCTGTTTGGAAAGAAAACAAAATGGAGTCGCGGTTTCCGCCATCTTGCTCATGCGGAAACGACACGACAACGTAATCGATGTAGACGCACTAACGCCCTCTAGCGGGGGAGAAAGGGACACCACTCGCACAGTGTCGTCTGGCAGTAAAAGCACAGATGGTCCTGCGAGTATTCTATTTCATGTCAGAAGTTTGATAGTTTGTAGTTGTCGGAGTGAATATACGAGCAAAAGTGAGAAGGAAATTAAAGATGCTTAATAGCAGAAATTTTCTTTTTAGTTTAGGGGTTGGTGTGGAAATAGATACAAATTCTTACGATGTCTTTGTCTTTTTTCCCCCATTTCCAATTTTTTTTCCCACGGCGGTACAAAAGTGTGGAGAATGTTTCATTGGTTTAGGGTAAAAGAGTTTATTAGATTTTTGCCTTTAACTAGGATTACGCAACCTAAATCTACAACAAACACAAATAGCAACGAGTAAACAGTCTCACCAAAGACATTTAACATATATTTAATATCATTCAAATGTTCGACGGTAACCAAATCCATGTCAGTCAGCAGTTATCGTTATTGTTCATCCTGATATTCTGTACTTTGGCTTTGCTTACTACCATCGGCCCCCCCCCCCCACTCCCCCCCCCCGTCCCCCGCTTTCTAGACTTGACCGTAGTTATAATTTATCAATGTCAAGGCCGTAGCCTTGGCACGAACGTCACTACCATAGACCCCCAGAAGTGTCTTCCTGCAAAATGTTCTCTGCTTGTCCTGAAAACAGTCACCAAAAACCGTTTTCTCGTGGATTAATTTGGTACAAAGTTGGCCGTTCGCCTGTCTAGTTCCGCTGTTGACACTGTGTTTGGGGGGAAAAAGCATTGTGTTGTCTGTCTGAGACCTAGTGTTTGGCAAATTGGCCCTACAAACAGAGCTATGAAATCGAAACTGACAGGTAAAAAAAGCAGAGGAGGGGGAAAAGTTCACACGGACAAGGATTGATAGATCTTGTCCTGTAAACGAAATGACAAGCCTCTCTTCTCGACAATTCCAGGGAGGTATACATGATCGCGGAAAGTAGTGCCAGTGCTACTACTGTTCAACAGTTTTAGACGCTAACTGCTCTCAGGTCAAGAGACATGTCTCAAATATTCAAAATTCAAAATGAAGTTTTTGTCCAGTAAATAGCAGGTATAAAATGGGACACCATCTTTGGACTCACAGCTCAAAACAACGACACCAACAAAAATACAATGTTATGAGTTCTAATACTGAGGCGTAAGGACACAGATTGAACGTGGAGTCAAGTGCAGTATTTATTAGAAGTAGTGATTTTTGTGTTTGACAGGGCAAGGTGCATGCCAGTGGGTAGCAAGAAGAGGCAAGTTACCACTGAAGGGATTGAAAAATCAAAGGGTTATAATCAGCAAAATACAATTCAACAAGATCATAATATGACACAGGCTCAATCACAAATACAGTGTCAAGATTAAATAGAGCTTACATGATTAGTTCGAGTGGTTTACAAGACTAACCCCTCGATGATTCGACTGTTTGCGTAGCTACCTCGCCGGAGGCTCGGTAGCTACACAAACAATCGAACCATCGAGGGGTTAGTCTTTCGCCGATAAATCATGAGAGTCACGTGAAGTACAACCACAGCCAGATTTCTCAACGTCATAGAATTCCTGCTAGCCATTACCAGTGATACTGTAAATGCTGTAGGGTTGTTCAAGTACTTTCTTGGAATATAACGTGACGCTAACTGGTCTTGTGTTCCATTATTTGAGTGATTTTGCGTAATCATAGGTGTTCTTCACAACTCTTCGCACCAGTTTCTTCAAGTCTCGCTCAGTTTTCGCCCACTCTTCCAAGTTGCGGGACGGACCGGGAAAATCTCCGCCATCTTTATTAGCTCCCCCGTCTACTCAGTCTCTCTCAGCACAACTGCAAGTGTTAACTCTGTCATTTTCTCGCGTCTTTCTTCAACTTGTTTTCCTTCGTGTCTGGGTCATTCAAATACAGACCGCGGGAGGCTTTGCTCCGTTCTGTCGGGCCTGAAAATGGCGCCGCCCAATTCGCTTCATTCAACTACAAATTGGCGCGTGCGCACTTGTGCTTTTTGTGTTTCTGACACACTCCTCATTACATGCATGGGTGAAAGTTCTAACGAAACAGGAAGACCAGCGCAGCGCGATGTCGTTCTTGTAGCACTGTCCTAGAGCGCTGTTCTTGTGAAAACAAACTTGGCACTTTTCTGGCGAGATGCTGGAAGGGGGGAAGACAAGATTCGGGGTGACACTTAATTCCATGCGAAAACATCCCTCACAGAGCCTCAAAGGACCGGAAGCCTTGCTCACAATCATGTCTATCCAGTCGGTGCGTGAAGCACGTAAATCAGAGGCCATTTAAGGGGGGGCAGACTTTCTAAACCCATCTGTTCTCTCTTTGTGAATGAATACTTACTTGAATGGGAAGACACAGGAAATGTAAATTCAACACACAGTGGGACTTGTGCTTTCACAAAACGCCTGTCGGTTTCATCTTTGGAAATATGATTTCACGCCAGAGGAGTGGGGGTGGGGGTGGGGAAGTGCATGTGTGTGTGTGTGTGTGTGTGTGTGTGTGTGTGTGTGTGTGTTCAGTTGAGGGTGGAGATGCGGGGACGAGGCTGGGTGGAAGTGACGAGGGGTGGAGTTGATTCTTATGGGTTTTTGGCGCCTACTCACGAATAAAACTGAAATGCATTTTTCACGTTTTGCTAATTTATTTGTGCACGAATGCGCCCATAATATACAAAACATCGCGCTATGTCCTACGTTGGCCAATCCCCGATTTACGTTAGTCACTGCATTCGAGAGTTCATTGAGTCTTCTTCTTCTTCTTCTGCGCTCACTTGAGAGTTCACTTTGATTGTCTCAAGTTTGACGGCCTGCTTCTACAGTTCGCATAAATTTTTGAGTTAAGCGGCCCACACACGCTCAAACTTTTTCATTAATAGTATTGACGTCAAACTTTTTGACGCTTTTTTGATCGTGTAGGGGCGGTATTGATGGCCTCAAAAGTATTGACGTCAATACTGATATTGATGGATCTGTTTCAGTTGATATTTTTTGCGCAAACCGTCAAACTATTGAGCGTGTGTGGGCACTCATCAATATTTTGCGTCAAATTCACTTTTGATTTTCAGAAGAGAAGAGATCTGGCGCCGTCTGTTGCTCCGTCCATTGCCGTTCACAGACTGACTGAATATTGCACAATAATATTGAGCGTGTATGGCAACCGTCAAAACTTTCAAAAAGTTTGACGTCAATACTATTGATGAAAAAGTTTGAGCGTGTGTGGGCCGCTTTACTGATATCTCTGCTAGTTCAGTCAAGTTCATCTTACCAACTTACCGTGCTACAAATAGCATGCGGTAGTAGAGCTGCCAGACTCAGGTTTATGTCAGTTTTGTTGTTGTTGTTTTAAATGTGGTTAGTTTGTGGATGTTTAGTGCGTACTAAATGTGTGCTTGGGTGCGTGCATGAGGGTGTGGTGGCTGTGCTTTGGAAGAGAGGAGCAGGGGGGTGGGGGAGGGAGGGACTGAGTGAGGATTTGTGATATCGGAATATCGATATATTGTGATATTTGTGATATATAACGAAAAATGCTGTTGTTTTTACTTACCGTTAATTAATTTAATCCAGTTTAATACCCTGTCTTGTTTTACTTTTATTTTTACTTTCATTATAGGTAATGTATTTTACAGCCGCAAAACAAATTGCCCTCTTGGGACAATAAAGATTTATTGAATTGAATTGAATTGAATTGAAATACTATGCACTGCTCAGCCTTACACGATCAACAAATAGCCGCAGCAGATATAGCCAGCTCCACTTGTATGTATGTATGTATTTATTTGTGTACGTATGTGTGTGTTTATATGTATATGTATGCGAGTGTTTTGTATGTAAGCTTATGTATGCCCTAAGTCTGTCGAATTTGTGTGCGAGTGATTATGAGGTATGTGGCCGCGTATGGCAAGCTTGTCTTACTTCATGTACCAACGCTGGGGTTTTGAAATACACATTTTGATTTTGTAACTGTGAAGCACAGTATCAGCAGATACATACATATGTATGTCTCTGGTATTAGCAACGGCAAGGTTGAAACTGGTTGCCGTGATCCTCCAAGCAATATCTGTTCAGTTGTCGTTGTAAAAACTGTGTCTCAAGTAAACTATCTGATGTCGTCATTGTAAAAATAAAGATTCATTCACCATTGACCATTCATCAAAATCCAGTGAATGTTTTCAATATCTGTTTTAAGGCAGTTGATGCTTCGCGCGTCGGTGACAGACTTTGCCTTCATTGGGCTTCCTCATTACCGCAATGATCACCTCGAAGTCCGCAAACACAGACAGTTCATTGGCTTTAATGGAGTCTAACATCAGACTACAGGTCACAGATTACAACTCTTTGCTACTCTCTAACTCCTACAAATGTCAGGCAGCACACCAGTCTTTGAAAACTATTTTCCCAACCAAAACAGACAATGGTTTCCAGAAACAACGCATGTCCACAAGCTGCATGCCAAAACAAGCCTCGAAAGCGTAATTTTCATACTCTGCCAGTGAGGCGTCCTTCCCAACCCCATACACAAAACTGTGCAGTCCGTTATTCATGCCGTGGCATACGCCCAAGGATATGGTCAAAAAGAGGTCACCCCTCAAGTCAACACTGCCATTTTCTCCAGATCACACATCCCTTCTTTCACCAAAACCAAAAATCTGGGGTCAAATGCACTTTTAGCATCTCTTTTTTAAAAACTCCACCAAAAAAAGGGGTAAATTCATTTTAATAGTGTAGGTCCTCTTACTCCCTAACCTGCCTCATTTAAATTAGATTCTGTGACCTACAATGTTGTAAACAGTACTGGCATCAACGAACAGCTAGTTGTGAGGCACTTGATACAGACGACACTTTCAGTCCCTGGACACACGAACGGAAATTCAATTAACTCGCTCCCGGACAGATTGTCCACGGCCCCGATGGTCAGCCCATCGCCACCAATCGTTGATACGTCTATCTTCAGCCCATCGTTCCGCTTCGTCGCCTCCGGCCTAGCGAGTGAAGTGACCAGCGCGGTCAAGCGTGACCAGCAGACCTCCTTCAGAGCGACACGCTCCATTGACATCGCAGCGAGGGGGAAATCACTGTCCTCCACCTGCCTTTCGTCGCGGAGGGTTATCGGCCCTGGCCAATCAGCGCATGCGCAATCGGAGGCAAGGTGGCGATGAAAATTACTGTCAGAGGCTTCGGGCAGCGTGGATGGCGAGTTCATTAATTTCTGGAAGAGTATGGACAATGGCGCTCCGGATATGGGAGTTGTACGGGCTATCGCGCTGTTCCTGAGAGAGACGTGAACGTGTTGTGTCACGATAATCTGGTCGTTGTCGTCCTGACTATTGAGGACGTCCGGCGAAGCAATCTTCAGATCTCATCTGATGCTGGAACTCATCACACAGATCTATCGACAGTCTGGTTGTGTGAGAGACTGGCAGGCCAGTCAGAACAGCTGTTGGAAAAGGCTGAAATGGTTATTATCCTGTGTGTGTGTCCGGGTTTCCAAATCTCGGTTCAGTAAGACACCGGGTGACTAAGGTTGTTGTCTTTAACTTACGAAAGTAATAACTTCAAAAAAACGTCGACAGGTTTCGCTTCAAAGAGGGTGAGCTGGTAAAGCGTTGGAATGTCATTGTTGCGGTCGTAAGTTCGAATCCCGGCCGATGGCGAAACCTTCGTGCTTTTTTTTTTTTTTTTTTTTTGCCCCATCCCGACTGACATGAGGTAGAAAAAGACGTTGAAACTCAGCGCCGTAGCAAGCTCCTCAGGATTGGTCCGGCGGCAACCCACACGCCCTCCCATACCCAACTCCTGCCCCAAGTGACAATCGTTCATTGCAAAGACACTTGTAGGAAAAAAAATGAGCCAAAATAATAGAAGCAGCATACAAAATGGGAGGAACAAAAAGTATGGTCGCGCAACATGTTTATTAAAAAAAAATATATGAGGTCGTCTCAAAAGGCCGTATATTTGAAATAATATTATGTTCTTCGCTCCTCCCCCCCCCCTCTCTCTCTCTCTCTTTTAAACGGAATTATTGGTCCGGTGCTCGCCGGACCGCTGGACCCGGGTACTACGGCCCTGAACCTACACACCAACAGCTAAAAACCATTGCACACCTCGTAAGACAGAGAAGAGGAAGAAGAAGAAGAAGGAGAAGAAGGAGAAGAAGAAGGAGAAGAAGAAGAAGAAGGAGAAGAAGAAGGAGAAGGAGAAGGAGAAGAAGAAGAAGGAGAAGGAGAAGAAGAAGAAGGAGAAGAAGGAGAAGAAGAAGGAGAAGAAGAGGAAGAAGAAGAAGGAGAAGAAGAAGAAGAAGGAGAAGAAGAAGAAGAAGGAGAAGAAGAAGGAGAAGGAGAAGAAGGAGAAGAAGGAGAAGAAGAAGGAGAAGGAGAAGAAGGAGAAGAAGGAGAAGAAGAAGGAGAAGAAGAGGAAGAAGAAGAAGGAGAAGAAGAAGAAGAAGGAGAAGGAGAAGAAGAAGGAGAAGGAGAAGAAGAAGAAGGAGAAGAAGGAGAAGAAGAAGGAGAAGAAGAGGAAGAAGAAGAAGGAGAAGAAGAAGAAGAAGGAGAAGGAGAAGAAGAAGGAGAAGGAAAAGAAGAAGGAGAAGGAAAAGAAGAAGATGAAGGAGAAGAAGAAGGAGAAGAAGAAGGAGAAGGAGAAGAAGAAGAAGGAGAAGGAAAAGAAGAAGGAGAAGGAAAAGAAGAAGGAGAAGGAAAAGAAGAAGATGAAGGAAAAGAAGAAGGAGAAGAAGAAGGAGAAGGAGAAGAAGAAGGAGAAGGAAAAGAAGAAGATGAAGGAGAAGAAGAAGGAGAAGAAGAAGGAGAAGGAGAAGGAGAAGAAGAAGAAGGAGAAGGAAAAGAAGAAGGAGAAGGAAAAGAAGAAGATGAAGGAAAAGAAGAAGGAGAAGGAGAAGAAGAAGGAGAAGGAGAAGAAGAAGAAGGAGAAGGAAAAGAAGAAGGAGAAGGAAAAGAAGAAGGAGAAGGAAAAGAAGAAGATGAAGGAAAAGAAGAAGGAGAAGGAGAAGAAGAAGGAGAAGGAGAAGAAGAAGAAGGAGAAGGAAAAGAAGAAGGAGAAGGAGAAGAAGAAGAAGGAGAAGGAGAAGAAGAAGGAGAAGGAAAAGAAGAAGATGAAGGAAAAGAAGAAGGAGAAGGAGAAGAAGAAGGAGAAGGAGAAGAAGAAGAAGGAGAAGGAGAAGAAGAAGGAGAAGGAAAAGAAGAAGGAGAAGGAAAAGAAGAAGGAGAAGGAGAAGAAGAAGGAGAAGGAAAAGAAGAAGGAGAAGGAAAAGAAGAAGAAGAAGGAGAAGAAGATAGTGGGTGGGTGTTTGGGAGTTTAATGTATTTTTCCACCATCAAAGACGGCAAAAACGAGAAAAACGCCAGCACATATATTTGGCCCCAGCCGGGATTCGAACTCACGACCCAAGCATTGAGAATCGGCTACCATTCGGCTATGTCGGAGAAGAAGAAACAGAAGAAGACGACGACGACGACTGAAGAAGAAGAAGAAGAAGAAGAAGAAGAAGAGAGAGAGAGAGAGAGAGAGAGAGAGAGAGAGAGAGAGAGAGAGAGAGAGAGCTAGTTTTGATTATGATGATGATGGCCAAACCAGACACACCAGGCAAGTCGCGAGGGGAAGGAAACTCGTGCTAAGCCATGTGTGGAATGGAAACAAACAAACCCGAGGTCCTTGACGGTCTAATTACTGGAGTGTTAACACGAAAACTGAGGGGAGATGTTTTCAGAACTACCGCTGGGAAAAATAAAGTTATTTCTCCCGTGTACTCTATGTTTCCCTCGCCGTGATGTGTTTTCCATGATCTCGTTGTGTGCAGAAGGGAAGATTGGTCCTGTTAAATGGCTTTTGGGTCATCAATTTCGCACCAAGAATTGTTTTCCTTGCTTTTGCTGTTGCAGTTACACTTACGGTAACTGCAGTTATGACGTCTTTGTGAAGTGCAGGACAGTCATGGGGCAGGAGGGGGGGGGGGGTGAAGGGCGGGGGGAGGGGGAACAAAGTGGTGTGTGGTGGGGGGTCGTTGAAGAAATAAAATGTCATTTTTTTAATTTGTGTCCTCTCGGTCTGAACTTTCAAAAGAGCATTTTTTTTATACATACTACACTGGATATTTTTTATTATTATTATATTTTTCTGCCAGAATTGTTGTTGGTTCATTGTGTGCACGTGTTTGTGTCTTAGTCTCACTATTCCCAAACCACGACCCCCCCCCCCCCCTCCCCCTAGTCAGTTCTCCATTCTCCCGCCCTCCGCCCCCCCCCACCCCCCCCGTTTTTCCCTCCACCCCAACCATCTCACAAAATGATGATTCCACGGGCATAGTTTTTTGGCCCAAAGCTTCACCACAGTATCCACTTAATATTCAGCATTGGTTTAATTACTTTCCCGACATACGCAAAACGTTGGTTTCAGTTTTTTGTTTTTTTTCAGTCTCAGCCCTAACAGTCGAACAGTGCCATGTATCATGTTGTGGTGACATCAGTTGCTCCATGTGCTGTTTTTCATACACACGGGGGGTAAGTGAAAATGGACGAGAGTGTTTCCGGTGCTACTCCGCTTTGCGTAGGGCCACGTGTTCAGTTGAACTATGAGCGTGCATTTTTTTTTTTAGCAACGCGTTAGTAAAAGTCGTTGTCTGGTTGATAAACGGTCTCTCTAACTAGTCAAGAAAATCTCACAATTTTCCAATATGTACAGGAGTTTTTTTAACAAAAAGCCAACCCTTTACCATACCATAATGAGGAAAGTAGTTTAAGCACTTACTGTGATGCGGGCAGTCTGTCAGCTGCGCCAACCGAACCAATTCCCCCTCCCCCGTCCTTGCTTTCCCCTCCCTCTCTCTTCTTCTCACTCTCTCTTCTTCTTACTCTCCCTCCTCCCCTCTCCCGTCTTTTCATTGTTATTATTATGCTGTACGCTGTGACAGTATTCGCCGTACTACATTGTGAATGTTTCACAGGCGGAGGCTGTGTATAGGCTTCTGGCCCCTTGCTACCGCCTGAATACTTGTTTGTGTAAAATGGCCAGCAAAATAAAAACCATGTTTAAATCAAACGGTCTTTATCTCAGCTTCACGCCGACAGACCGAAGTCCGTTGGAAACACTCGGTGCTACTCGGATTTGAAAATGGAAACACTCGATACTTACTTACTTACTTAGGCCCATGGCTCCGTGTGGAGCATAGGCCATCGACGACCCTTCGCCATCGCACTCGGTTCTGGGCTACTCTAGATCTTGCCACTCCAACCCTGCTTGTTTAGTTCTGCCTCAGTGTCCTGCCTCCAGCTGTTGCGAGGCCGGCCTCTCTTCCTCTTCCCCTGCGGGTTCCATGTCAGGGTTTAGCGTGTGGTGCTGGATGCTGGCTTCCTGAGGGTGTGTCCAATCCAGCCCACTTCCTCCGCAGGATCTGCTTCCTGCACTGGTTCCTGTCCCGCTCGCTCCCACAGCTCTTCGTTCGGATCCAGCCCCACTTCCTCCGCAAGATCTGCTTGGCCACTGGTTCCTGTCCCGCTCGCTCCCACAGCTCTTCGTTTCGGATCTTCTCTGGCCATCGGATGTTGAAGATGCGCCTCAGACAGGTGTTGAAAAATGTCTGGATCTTCTTCTTCGTCTTTTTGTCCTCCATGTTTCGCATCCGTAGAGCAGAACAGACTTCACGTTGGAGCTGAAGATGCGAAGTTTGGTTCTTAGGCTGATAACTTTGATAACCCAGATGTTCTTCAGCATGACCATTGCTGCTCTTGCCTTGCCGATTCTGGCTGTGACGTCTCGGCCTGTGCCTCCCTGTCCATCAACCACAAAACACTCGATGCTACTGTTTGGAAACTATCTGATTTGGCTGTGTTACCTTTCAAACCTGGGGAGCCGGGGTGGCCGAATGGTAGAGCGTTCTTCTTCTAATGCTCAGGTCGTGAGTTCGTATCCCGGCTGGGGCCAAATATTTGTGCTGGCTTTTTCATCGTTGCCCTCGTCTTTGATATCACCCTTATGTGATGGGACGTTAAATACCCACCCACCCTTTTGAAGCTTCGGGTCGTGAGTTCGAGTCCCGACTGGGGCCAAATAGTTGTGTTGGCCTTTTTTTTTTTTTTTTCTCGTTGCCCAGTCTTTGGTATATTACTCTTACTTTGTGGAAAAAGACATTAAATTCCCAAACATGCCCCCCACACACTTTAATAATAATAATAATAATAATAATAATAATAATGAGTATTGTATAAGCGCTTTACCCAATTTCATGAATCGGCTCAAAGCGCCGCGAACTGAACCCAACACGCACGCTCACGTGAATCACACGCATTCTCTCACACACTGAACATAAACACATTACAATCACGTGATGCGAAGGGTCAGCTCAGCTATTTAAGTTTCGGAATTTAGATTTGCATTTATTTTTCAAATTTTATGGGCTGAACGTTTCTAAAGCAGAGGGGGGGGGGGGGAAGCCGGAGTACCCGGAGAGAACCCCCGACGATCGGCCCGATTGATCGGTGCCACATACGAGAAGGAAAAATTCTTTGCCCCGAGTGGGAACTCGAACTCCTGACCTCTCGCATTGGTGACAAGTCTCCTAACCACTAAACCACCGACCGAAACGGAATAGCACCTGACACACGGCGTCCATTTTGACTGCACCCCGTGCAGACAGGTTCTAAACATGTCACTGAGTCTTTGCGGCATGTAACAGCTGTTAGGATAATATTTCACGGCGCTTCATTATCTTACAGGAAATGCATGAGAAGATCAGAGAAAATCACGGGATGTCCATTTGTTAAAGGAAATCGACACCGCTATGCAGCCTGTTGTTGTGGTTGTGGAGACTGAATGGAGACGATGTTAAGTGCATTTCTCTTTTCATGCCAAACTTTTTTTTTTCTCTCTCTCTTTTCTTCTTCTTCTTCTCGTGATCTGTCGCATTCACCAGCACAGTACATTTTCAGCCTGTTTAGAGACTATTGCCGGCATGAGTTGTCCCCCGTGCATACACAGACCCGCACCATGCATGCATTTTTCGCGGGAGCTTTTTGCTCTGCCACGAAAAATGCGTGCTTGTTGCGGCAAGGGAGACAAGTCATGCAGGCAATAATCTCTAAATAGGCTGAATACTGTACTGGTGAATGCGACAGTTTTCACCGCTTCTGTGCACACTGTGAAATAATACGGGGACCTCAAAGTTGTTCGCAACTGTCCGCTTTCCTTGTCACCGAGTATTTTTGTTTTTTCCTTCTTAGGTATCACTTCGCTTGGCTCGGCCGGTCTCGGTTAGCCCGACTTGGGCGTCGTCGCAGGGATGTGGAGATAGCGACGGACCAGGAACAGGGTTGCCGCAGCTCCTTCCACGGAAACCTTGCCAGATCAGTATAAGCGGCAGCACTGTCGTTTTTATGCGTTTGTCTTCTAACACGCTGGAACTGAAGCCAGTTTCGTTCTGATATGGATCCACTGTGAACGCTGCAGCTCAAAATTGTCGAAACTTGTGGAAAAAGCAAGCCCCTGTCACACAAACCTCTCTCTCGGTTGAAAGGTCACTCAGCGCACCGCCCTCTGGTGGCCATCAGGGGTGACAACTCGTGTTCAGCGGCGACGTGGTAGGCGTTTCCGGGGGTACACGGGAGAGCAAGATAGATTTACCTCCCTTGATAGCCGGGTATTAGGCAGATTAACATCTCCCTCTCACCACAAATCCCGGACCTCGACACCTCTAGTTTCTGCCTGAAAAAT
This sequence comes from Batillaria attramentaria, assembly GCA_018292915.2. Lineage (NCBI taxonomy): Eukaryota > Metazoa > Mollusca > Gastropoda > Batillariidae > Batillaria > Batillaria attramentaria. The sequence continues at coordinate 523,389 of JACVVK020000251.1, forward strand.
TAATATCCCCTCAACCCTCCCGCCGGAATAAAAGGAAGGGCGGAAGGGAGAGGGAGAGAGAGAGAGAGAGAGAGAGAGAGTGGAGGTTGTGCGGGCCGGGCCGGGGTGGAGTCAGTAAAAGCAGATACATATTCGCCGCACAGACAAGTCACTGATCCCCTTACTGCAAATAAATGGTGTTAAATTACTGTATAGTCCACCTACAGACTGCATACAGGAAAGTTTCTCTTATCATGGTCATCACACACACACCACACACACAAACACACACACACACACGCACACACAGAGCATTCAAAGGGAGCAAAATGTACCAGCCCCCCACCCCCCACCCCCACCCCCACCCCCATCAGTTATTCCTTTTATTCAGAAAGAGAGAGAGAGAGAGAGGGGGGGGGGGAAGGGGGGGGGAGAAAGGAACGACCGACATTAATTTACAACGGTAAAGGATTTAACAATGTAGAAAAGAGAGTCCATTTTCTCAATCAGCTGTTGCTACAAACTTCATTTTAGTGCACGCTCGGGGGGGGGGGGGGGGGGGGTGGAGGGGCGGGGAGAGAGTGAACCAAAAACTGCCAAGCCACTATCGCCGCATCAGGCCACTCAGTCCACACAGGTTCAAATTGTCACCTTCAGCCGTCTCATCCCATCACTCTACTTCACTGTGGCGACGCTATTCGCATAAATCATTGAAGACCCGGCTTAATCGGGGTGTTAAACGGGTACCAATAAGGGAGCTTAGCCACGTCCACACCAGGGGTGAAAAATCGCTTTTGTTCTGTGTGGCCCCGAGCTGGACGCCATCTTTCTTTCGCGTCCTTTCCGCTCATGAAGTGTCTTTTTTCGTTTATCCCGAGATACTTCTTGTGGATTCATAGCCGGATCCAGGTTAAAGACTTTGATTCTGCGTACCTCTCTGTTGTTTTTAGCCAGTTAGAAAATGGGTCACTCTTCAAATCGCCACAAGCTTCCACATTAGACCCTCCTTTAAACACAGCAACAAAAAACAAACAACATCCCCCTCCAACCACCACCACCAACAACAATTAAAAACAACAACAACAACAACAACAAAAACAACAACAACAAACAAAAACAAACTAACAAACAACGACAACAACAAAACAACACAAACAACAACAAACCCAACAAACAACAGCCCCCAGACAAAACCAAATAAGATCCCAAAAACAAACAACAAACAAACATAAACCCAAAACATAAACAACAACATCAACAACAGCAACAACAACAACAACAACAACAACAACAACAAAACCATCCCGGACGTTGGTGTTATGAACATTTTTGAAAAAGTACAGCACGCTTCTGATTGGCTGATAACAGTCTGCAATATACACAGACACACGTGTTTCAAATTCTCGTAGAAGCCGAGACCGCACATATCATCGCATCGTTTCCGGTTTTGCAGAATAATGGCGGAAGTTTCTTCAGGAACTCGTATTAACTACATAATTTTCGTACTATTGGTACGTCACCGGCGACCTGGTACTCAACGTACGCCGGCACATCCTCTTCTTCTCCGTTCCCTGTATACTGCCTGGTACTGGTGATTTTCAGCACGTCCGTCTCAATGCCCCAGAGTTTCTCAGCCAGCGTTGCTCCAATGGACCAGTTCTGTGTGTTTGCTTTGTTCGTGGGAAAAGGGCAGAGCCGTAGGATATTCTCTAGAGGTAACAGCTGTAACACAGGGACAGCTTGAGGTGTGAGTCGACACTAGGCGGTACAAGTGTCCACGCAGCCTGTTGTGTCCAGCTCGTAACAGGGTTGTCACACGCTGCGATTCTGCAGGCCTGCCAGCGGCAAAATGCCCTCAGAGCAAGTATAATCCGCTTGTAGCTCGGAGACGCCGCCGCGACGCCTGTGAATAGAGCACGGTCCTATTTTTTTTTCCTCGTCACTCCAGCTAGTCGCCGCTGACCATGCTTTGTTTATTGGAGCGCCGGGCCGGCGGTGCAGCTGGTAGCCAAAGTGTGTTGCAACGTATGACCGCAACCCCCGCGCGATGCACAAGCGGGTGCCTGGTAGGCACTGTACGTTTGACGAAGCCTTAAGTAGAATATGGCGGTCTGCTGATGACACTGAAGCTGTCAGAAGTCAGGTTGGGGGTGGGGTGGGGGTGAACCTGTGGGGTGAACTTTCTAGATTGTCTTGTACTGCCACACTGTCACCAACGCGACAGTGACTCATTTCAGCGTTAGCATGAAAAAAAGAAAAAAGAAAAAAAAAGGACACCCTCAGACCCCCATTACGGGTCCGCCTGTGAGATACTTGTGCCAGCACAGGTCTGTAAGTCAAGCTTATGTATTTTTCCCCTTTCGTGGTGTGGTCGTTCGGATCGCCCTCCCGCATTAGGCGAGGGACGTCGGTGTGTAAGGAACAGTCGTGATTTTCTGCCTCTCCTGATACAAGGGTGTCAACGCGTGCTGATCAGATTGCCCAAGATAGTCTGTGATTACAGCGCTACACACAATTACACCGCAGTGCTATTTGCAGTTCGCCTGTGTGGTATTTCGTGGGAGGTAGAGTAGTGTCTTGAAACTTTGAGATTTTTCTTGACTTGTGGAGCTAGGGCTGAGGTAGGCCTCTTGAGCTGAAGATTATACTGTACTGCAGATACGGGGGTGGAGGGGGGGGGGTTCCGTCCCTCTCCCACGTGCTTTTCTAAGTAAAAATACATTTAAAAAAAAAAAGAGCTTCACAGGCGGTTGACAAGACTTAAATGTTTGAGTCAAGAATCAAAAGACTTTCTTCAAATAATTATATCGGCTGATTTTCTTCATCAAAGACCATACAAAAGTCCAGAATCCAAGTACGTCAGTGTTGTTGAGACAATTCTAAGGGTGGGTGGGTGGGTGTTTGGGGGTTTGACGTCCTTTTTCACGACATAGGGGTGATATCAAACACGGGGCAATGATGAAAAAGCCAGCACAAATATTTGGCCCCCGCCGGGATACGAACTCACGGCCCGCGCATTAGAAGTCCAACGCTCTACCATTCGGCCACCCCGGCTCCCCAGACAATTCAAAGAAATAACTCTTCAACAACAACAACAACAACAACACAAAAAACCCAGCAACAAAGAAACAAACAAGAACGTCAGAAAGCAAATAACCCATAAAATAAAGTAAAAACACCAAAACACCAAGCAAACAAACATTCAAAAACAACAACAATAACAACCAACAAACCAAAAGCAAAACAACAAGGAACAAACAAACAAATCCATTGAAACAAGGAAAGTAAAACAAAAGACGACAGCAACCCTGTATAGTTTCTGGAGGGTGCTTCATCGCAGACTCGCTGCAACTGACAGGGAAGGTCAACGGACCAAGGATGGTGGTGGTTTATTCATGATTAACGTCCATGCCTCTAAGAAGAGATTTATGATATCTTTACTTTTATACTTAAAAAATGTTAGTGTGCAGAAAGAAAAAGTGGAGAATGTTTTAAGAGTATCTTTTCGTTTGTAGGCTTAATTACAAGTTGGGTAGCTGCTAGGACGAACGCCTAAACAAAACGGAGAACGACCTGTAAAAGTTTACCTCATAAAACACCCCTTTAGCTACAACGGTCTTGTCTTTACAACTGAATTCATTTTATTATTTAAAAGGCCGATTAAGGTCAACTGCACCTTTCCTTCTTAAGTTTTTGGAGGGCTCTTTCAGCTGATCGGCTCATCGTTCTATAATCCGCGCCATGATAAAACGTGATTCTGACACAGTGCACATCCATCTGCCTAATATTGTAATTAGGAACGCACGGTTCAGTGACGTCGTCAATTACTGTGCACTCGTGCAGACTAACAGTTTCTGCTCACGTCATTTTCCCGGTATCTCCGTCAACCACACCACATTGTGCCAAGGGAGATAAACTGCCTTTCCACATTCCGGCAGACAACTCTTTCTGTCTGGACGATTTCTGCGAAACAAAGTTCAACTTGTTGGAAACATTTGATGAAAGAGGAATGCCACCGCTTACGAGCGAATTCATTTTCTGTCACATGTCAATACTTGGTTTAATTGGTTAGAGAAAAAAGAGGATACCCTCGGTCATTTTCAGCTCGGTTCCCCCTTCCCCTCCCCTCCCCCTACCCTTTCACACATCGAGCCACACACACACACACACACACACACACACACACACACCTGGCTTGAAGTACCGAACCAGTATCTTTACTGTGATTGTCAAGGAATACTGGCGTATTATAAAGTGCTCAGGAAGTCGTATGATTCAGGAATTAGTTTTCTTGCGTCGGGAAAGCTTATGTCTTCTTGCGATTAACGAGATAAAAAAAAATATCGTGGATAAGCAACAGATTCTCTGCTTGTATTGCGGTAAGTTTCTTTTCTGTTTTCCTTCCTTTTTGTCTGTCTGTCTGTCTGTCTGTCTGTCTGTCTGCATGGGATTTTGTTCCTAACATACAAAATCAGAAACTGAAACTTGTTTGTAGGATGTATACGCTATTTCACGAACAGTCCAATAAATTTCAGGTCACCAAAACCACGCACTTGAACTTGAGCGACGACTGAGACCGGCTGAGCGACCGCGTTCATGAATAAAATACCCGATGCACCTTGCCGCACGCCCGGACGCGGCTCGCCGAAACTACAAATTGCCGCGGCCGACCCACACCATAACCCGACAGCCTTATCACTGCTTGGCACCAGTCTTGCAAATGACCCTAGCAATCAGGGAGCGGAAGAATTAAAGACTTCGACCACAGGGCGAAATGGAACCGCCTTGACGCGTGCGCTTTGATGCTCGTGGCTGGGCCACGTGCGGGTGCGCGCGCATCGGGGTCATCAGGGGGAGTTAATGGCGACCTTTAGCACGGAAAGAGTTAATGTCGTGTGGCCGGGCAGGGGTTAATTCGATCGGTTAACACTTTCGCTGACGGTGCCGGGCAATAATCGAGTTGGCGAGAGAGGATGATCATTTTAAAGTCAGACAGTGGGCAGAGAGCAAGACAGTGGTAAATCAGCGGTGGGGTGGTTAATGTTTTACAAGGTGGCGGGTTCAAGTTATTAGGTGCATGGGCGGAGAGAGAGAGAGAGAGAGAGAGAGAGAGAGAGAGAGAGAGAGAGAGAGAGAGAGAGCAAACAAACAACCAAAAAACCCACCAAACCAAACAAAAACCCCAAAAAGGAAACAAAACAAAACAAACCAACAAACAAAACAAAAACCAAAAAGCATAACAACAACAACAACAACAACAACAAATTAAAACCCAAACAAGCCCAGTCAACCAACCAACTACCCAAACAAACCAAAAAACGTCACTTCTTCTTCAGCGTTCTATAAAAAAAGAAGCTTCACTAATATGGAATGTAACATGGTGGATTGAAAGTGTCCGCTGAAACAGCGATTTACGATGAGACAGCATAAGTGGTTGGTAACATGGGTGTAACGTGGTGGATTGAAAGTGTCCGATGGAACAGCGATTTACGATGAGAGAGCATAAGTGGTTGGTAACATGGGTGTAACATGGTGGATTGAAAGTGTCCGCTGAGACAGCGATTTACGATGAGAGAGCATAAGTGGTTGGCGAAATCTGACAAAATAGTTTTTCTCCACGGAAATGGGCAAAATGACAAAAAAGCTGTTTTTCAGAAAAGAAATTTTTCCGCCAGAATTTTTTTTGTAGAAAACTTGTATTTAGGCAGACAAAAAAAGGATTGTCGATTTAGCTACAGAAAACCAGTTCTTCTGCTGAAAAGTATCATGTTTCTGCAGAAAATACTTTTTTTCCTGAAGAAATACAGGATTGTCTATTTTGCCGCAGGAAAAAAAAAAGACACAAACTTTTTGTTAGCCGGATTTCGCAAGCCATATTTATCTTCTCGTTGTAAATTGCTCTCTCATCGGACACCTTCAAACAGCCACGTTACACCCCGTGGCCAAAGATGACTTCAAGTTCAACAGTCGCCTCTCTACAACGTCGTGGTAAGAGTTTCCTTTTCCTTCAGCAGGTCGACGTCACCTAGTGCTTGCAATCCGACACTTGGGGGCGTGACCAGCTACCCGACGGCATGCTGGGAAGTCAGCGCCAAGCGGCCGTGTCTTGGTGTCCCAAACTGACAGGCCGAGTCTTGGTTTTCCACAGTCGCGGCTACCTCCCTACATAATAGTTACCCTGAGAGAATCAACATGCCAGTTTCGTGTTAGAGCCGTCACAATAAACTTGACACTTTAAATATTACGGGTACTCGGGTAGGAAACCTGAGGGTGTAATGTTGAAAATCATGTTACATGGTTTGACGGGTAGGTTTGGTTTATGTTAGGCATAAAGAATAACGGTGAAGGTATAATGGCAATTTTTTTTTTTGGGGGGGGGGGTGTTGGGGGTTGAGATGCCATGCCTTTGTCAGTTTGCGTCCACACACACACACACACACACACACACACACAACACACACACACACACACACACACAGGCACAACTTTTTGTGGGTGAACTGCTGAGATACACGTGTGGCTGTCTTTCTGAGGGGCGAGGGGAGGGAGGGAGGTGGGGGGGGGGAGATGCCATGCATTTGTCGGTTTGCGGTCCGTCCACACACATACACACACACACACACACACACACACACACACACACACACACACACACACGCATTGTCTGGGATACACGAGTCGTATTATTTAATGTGACAATCACTGCACCGATTTACCGACCAAAATCACACGTTTGCACCTGCCGTTTGTTACCAAAACTGTGACAAGTTTGCGAAATGATATACCCATATGAACACACTTCCAGTCACAATCAGATATTTATCCATACAACTGAAAGACGCATGGAACACAAATTATATCAACTTACGAAATGATACACGGATATGGGAGGAACACTTTTAGTTCACAACCACTCACATTTTTAAGTTGTTTCTCTATAGAGAAACAACTTTATGAGACGGGGCAGATTTTGCTACGCGCTGCAGCAAGTTTCAGTGATACAAAACAAGACTGTGACGTTTCTCCACACAATACTTACTTTCACGCACACAGTGACGTAACGAAATCTGCGTCATAGACACCTCTATGCTGCTGCGTTCTCTTTGGCGGGAGTTGTGAGACGTGTGTGTGTGTGTGTGTGTGTGTGTGTGGACGGATGTAATGATGGCTATCTCCTAAACCACCTCGTTGGAGGCCTTTTTACTTTGAGATAAAATGGGAATTCACCTTCTCCAGACCTACCTTTCACGATTTTTAGCCTACTGCATTTTCAGAAGAGTTATCGCCGATTTTTATCCATAAAATGAAAAGACGGATGGAACTTACACGATTGGCCATCCTAGGTGCACTTTTGTGAGATTCTATGCAGGTTTTACTGTACGAGATGCGCTCGTTACGCGCCTGTCCAAATCTCGCATGAGCCGTGGCCGTGTTAACCATCGCTTCCTTACAGGTTTCCCGGGATAATCGCGGACGTGTTTCTAAGGTCTCGTATGAGCCGTGGCCGTGTTAACCATCACTTCTTAACAGCCTTTGCGGAATAATCACGGACGTATTTCAAAACTCGTATGAACCGTGTTAACCATCGCGTCTGTGCGGGTTTTGCGGAGTAACGCTTTTCCAAATCTCGCATGAGCCGTGGTCGTGTTAACCATCACTTCTCTACAGGTTTCACGGAATACTCGCAGACGTCACAGTCTTTCTGAGTATCGTATGAGCCGTGCTCGTGCTAACCATCGCGTCTTTAAAAGTTTTGCAGGATAATAGTGGACGTATTTCCTGATCTCGTATACGTCGTGCTAAGCAACAACAAACGATGTAGGTATGTGCATATATTGTGAAAATACTGTGGTAAACTTGCCCACCTCCCCCAGCCCTCCACCCCCCCCGCCCCCCCCCCCCCCCACACACACACACATCCGTCCCGTCGTTTGATTTTTCCAGCCCCCCCCCCCCCTCCACACACACACCCCGGGTAAAATATCCTCCTGCGTCAGTGTATGACAGCCCAAGACGGTACAGGTGGAGAGCAAAGTTTCGAACCTAACACTTCCAAGCAATTATTCTTACCACTACACCACCGAGACTTCTTGCGACACCTCACCTAACGTTATTTGGATAAAAGTGAGCCATGGACTCAAGTTGACTGCATTTATGCCCCTGTACCATTTGGCCGCAGACAGTTATCTATGGCGTGTACCGAGTAAACTCCGTCACGGTCTGTTACCACATTGTCGCCCCCTCACTACAGTTGTCTCACCGCCCCCCGTCTGTATTACCTCCCCTTTCAAGCCTGACTTGCGCCCCTTGGAGACAGTGACAGGGATTCCGTGGCTGACAGAGAGAGAAAGAGCGAGCGTCAAGAAGCTGGGTGCTGGAGAAGCAACTGATAGTGCAACATGGCGGGTTTCTAATTTAGACGACTCGAGATCGTTCGCGTTCAAAAGACGACCCAGGAGAGTTTTGCAGGGGAGGAGTTTGGCTCGGGGGGAACTGTTCTGTTCTTAATCACCGGTTGTTTTTAAAACCGTAATACCAATTGTTTTAAACAATTGATGCATTCGAGAAAACAATATTGAAAATAACTATATTTCAGTCCGTCAGATGCACACGGCTAAATTAGACAACTTGAATTAGACATTTGACAGCAATCAGTCATTCTTGTTGCTGGTTGCAATGCCTAGGTGTGAACATTTCCAAACTCACTCCTCGTCCCCATTAAGTGTGGGGATACAAGTTGGGTGGATGATTGGGAGTTGAACGTCCTTTTCCACCACGTGTGGGTCACATCAAAGACGGAGCGACGAGAAAAAGGCCAGCAAAAGTGTTTGGCCCCAGCCGGGATTCGAACTCACGACCCGAGCATTGAGGGTTCAACGCCGCTCTACCATTCGGTTGTCCCAGCAGTCCTTGTTCGGGTTGTTTCCTTTTTCTTTCTGTTATCTTTACACGCAGAAGATTAGCCACCTAATAATCAGTTAACCGCCTCCCCCCCCCCCCCAACACACACACACCACCACCACCTCCACCGCACCCCCCCCTCTCTACCCCAACACAGTTTTCTTTTCTCAACTTTTCCTCTTACCTGTCTCTCTTCCTGTATGTGCACACGCGTTGAAAAACGAACCCACAGATATGGCAGCTCAACCGTGAAGATAGACGACTGAGGACGGATACAAAAAACCCCCAAAAAACAACAACAACAAAACAACCAACCAACCAAACAAAAGAAAAACGAAAAACGAGCACTATTTCACTAAAACTTCAACTCAGTGTACCTCCCCCAAAACCATTTAGCCACACAAAAGCTGAAGACGTCAATTTCCACAACGATCATTCAGTCTCGGCTAGCCAGGACACCAGTCCACTGAGTCAGTGCGTGTGTTGAGTGCGTGAACTGGCCTTTACATCCAGTCAGTTGTCGTCTGTAAGTACACAATAGGGCGCGAAGTATGTAAGCGACTCCATATTTATGAGACCAAATAACAACTTCTTCCCCGGGTAATCACAGCCTTCTGCTGCAACGCGATCCACTCCGATACCTTCCGCACAAAAGACTGTCACGGCGCTAACAATGGCCGACGGTCCGCAAGCGCCCCCTAGCGAGCTGAAGGGACATCACTCTCGCTGTCGTCTTGCCGTGCCGGTTGAGTAAGCTGGACTGGAAATGGTACGATACATGTTGCTGGTACTGGTAAGTGTGGAGCATCCTACCTTCTGCGGATCATGAGGACCAGGTCTTTTAAAGGAGCTATTGCTACCATTTTTGTGCTCATAAATAAATAATAAATAATGAATACAGTTTATATAGCGCCTATCTGTTTTCTATGAAACACTCTTTGCGCTCGCTCGCTCACACACACACACACACACACACACACACACACACACACACACACACACACACACACACACACACACACACACACACACACAGAGTGAGTGCCGATGAAACAGTGGTCGGACTAAAGAGGTAGGTCTTTCAAATTAATGGGCTTTGAATTGAGCAGCGTGGGAAGATCCATAATGGTGACAGGTAAAGCGTTTCAGATGGGGGGGGGGGGGGGGAGGGGGGCGAAGAAAATGAACGATCGCCAGCTGACTTACAGTTGTTCTTGGAACCGCCTTGGAACAGTTTTTCTGATGATGAACGGAGAGTACGGGAGGGCTGGTAGGTTGTAAGCCGGCATTGCAGACAGGTACAGCACGTTGTATTCGTGGTATCTATCATCACACCACTTAGACACCTGAACAGTGACAGCGTCTGTAATGCTGGCACCGAGCCAACAGAAGCGTACTCGATGACGGGTCGAACACACTGAGCGCTCCAGTAGTGTAACAACAGCCGTGGAATTTGAACGTTGGACCGCTCAGGCAAAGTGTAAACAACATTGTACCGCATGAAGAGCTGTACTAATCATCAAGATAGAGTATTTCGAGCGTACAGGCGCACTCACGAGTGAAACTGCTCCATAACAGAAGATGGCTCAGCGAAGATGGAGACAACCCGAAGATTGCTCAGCAAAGATTACTGAGCCCGTTTACGCTTTCATATTCCATGGGTACCAGACTTCACAGAAGCCAGCTTATGTATTCGACCAGTTGCTCTTGTGAGTGCGCCTAAACAATCGAAATAGTAAAGCTCTGAATGCAACACACTGCCGTCGCAGACTGTGCCAGCGAAAATTCAAATCCAAATTCTCCTACTCAGCGGCCGTTTCCCGCAACACTAGCTGACTCCGCGATATTCGCGTCGCGTACAGCCTTCTGCTGGCTCAGTGTCAGCCTTTGAGATGCTGTCACTGTGCAGGTGTCTGAGTGGTTCGATGCTGGATACTACCTAAAGAACTGTCATTCGTGTCCACAGCATTTTTGGAAGGTGTGCTTTTAAGGCCGGATCCCCGCGTCCACCCGCCATTTCGCCCCTTTTCGTCAAAAGCGGAAGACAGTCTCGGCCCGCCTGATCGTCATTTGTCCCAAACCCAAATATTTGATTTCCATTACAGATAACTTTATGAACGCTACAGATAAGGTGTTAGGAAGATGAGACCTAAGTCAGGGAAGGTGGGGGGGGGGAAGGGGGAGGGGAGGGTGGCAGTTGGTAGGGAATGGGGAGCGGCGGGGAATGCGAGGAGAAGAGGTTGAGGCATACGGGAGAAGACGAAGGCGGGGTGCGTGAATGGGGAACGGGAGGTGGAAGAGTGGATTGAAGACTGGAGTGAAGTTTTAGGAACAGAAAGAGGGGAAGGGGGGTGTGAGCAGTCGAAGGGGAGGCTGTGAGGGGGGGGGGGGGTAGGTCGAAGGGGGAGGGGGTTGGGGAGGTGGGGATGGAGTGAGGTGGTCGCAGGGTTGAGGGAAATAAGATAATTATGGTCTACCAGGAACGTCTGACATCGGTAATAAATGACGCAAGACTTGAAAGGGGCGGGTGTGAGGCGCTTTTCTCACGGGCTGGCTACTCTCGTCGGGAAGGCACATCGTACATCGCTGACAACGGGTGCCTGAAAATACTGGGGGGTCCTGCTCTGTACCGTACCCCGCGCATGAAACCTGCATAATTGTCAGTGCTGTCCAATATACAGCCTTGCATTTGACAAGCAGTGCAGGATAACTGGTATTTTGAGAAAAAGAAATTGCAGACCTGTTGCCCAGGTTCGGAAAAATCTGATAGGTTTGCGATTGTTCAAAGGAAGGGGGTTGGGGTGGGGGGTGGGGGGTGGGGTTAAGACTATGTGGTTGGTTAGAGAAGACTATGGTGATCTAAATCTATATGATAGGTTAGAGAAGACTTTGCCGATATTTGCCGATAATCTAGGTCTGTTGGAAGAGGGTAGACTGTGGGTCCATTTCTGTCTGTCAAAACAAAACAAAACAAAACAAAACAAAACAAAACAAAACAAAACAAAACAAAACAAAACACCTGAAAACCAGAAGGACTGACAAATCTAAGGAAAGCGAAGCGACAAAAAACACAGCTACTGGTCTCATACACCGGAAAACCCCGATGTTTATGAGACACATTTGTTCAAACAAAAGAAAAGAAAAGAGAAGAAAAGAAAAGAAAAGAAAAAAGAAAAAGAAAGAAAGACAAAACAAAACAACACAACACAAAACAAAACAAAACACTACGAACACACAACAAAACAAAACAAAAAGCCATCCTCGCACCAGCATAGCCAATGTCGACTCGAACGGAAAGCCATACAGAAAGCCAAACAATTCTCTTGAATTTGATATGAACATTTAAAAACAAAAAGGAATGGGGTGGATCATAAAAAAAGAAGAGAGAGAGAGAGAGAGAGAGAGAGAGAGAGAGAAGAGAGAAGAAAAAAAAAGAAAAAAAAAAATGAAAGGCCGGACAGTTGTATAATAATCGTTTTCAATTTCGTTTTCAAAGAACAACCTGGGTGTCGTCGGCCGAACGAAACACATGTCCCTTATTTTGAATGTAATCCATTCCAAATTACGAGATTACCTGATGAGTCAACACACTCTGTTATCAAAGAAAATTTGCATGTGCGTGTAACGTAGATGGCAACACGTGTTTCAAGAGTAGCCCCCCTCCCCTCCCTCCCTCCCCATCCCCCAAAGAAAAAAAGAAAGAAAAAAAAGAAAGAAAACAAAACAAAACAAAAAAAGGGAGAGAAAAAGAGAAAAAAGAGGTGGTGTTAGTGCTGGTGTAGGGAGGGAGAAAAAAACCTACAAAACAACAACAACAACAACAACAACAAACAAATGAAAGAAGAGAGAGAGAGAGAGAGAGAGAGAGAGAGAGAGATGGGGGGGAGGGGGGGAGGGTGATGATGATGAAGATCTGCTATGCAATTTCCCCTATATATTTACAAACTACTAGACTAATACGTTTTCTAACTGACGAAAACTAACAACGAAAAAAAAAAACTGAACATAAAACAAAAATGACTAAAAAAAAAAAAGGGGGGGGGGGAGTGGGGATGTGGGGTGGAGAGAGAGAGAGAGAGGGCTGGAGCTGACAAGAACACACACATGTAACAGTTGTTGCTAAAAGTGCCCCCATTTTCCGCAAGAGTTCAAAAAAATCCACACCGGCTAAAAACTACTGCACTTTTAGCAGACAACAGTGGCGTTTGATCACTGAACCATCACCGATTGTTCAGTTTGTCTAGTGAAGCACAGTTTTCACGCCCTCTGCGGTAATTAGTCGTTTGTCAATTTACCGCAGCGCGGCGAGGTGTCGACTGAGTCCGATCAGAGACTGAAATTAATCGCATCCCTGCGCTGAGAACGTAATGAATCACAACCGACCAAAAAAAAAAAAAAAAATGCTGCTGTCGCACAAAATGGCCCTTAACCTCGGTTTCCGTTGCAAACCTCCCGCTCTCCAACAACAACATGTTTAATTAACTGTGACCGCCAGTGCATGCGCAAAATCTGTCACCTTTGCAACCGCAAACTGTTCCCACCGCTGTTAATCTTATCAGTGCGCAGCGGGTCTTGTTGTCTGCGGTTTTCTGCTCACTCCCCAACACTTGTTGCAGTCTGTAGCGGCACGGACAAAGGATTTCACACAGGCGCATGACAAAGCTGTGGTGAACTCCGTCAAAAGACGCGGGGAGCCGGGATGGTCGAATGGTAGAGCGTTGGACTTCTAATGCTCGGGTCGTGAGTTCGTTCCCGGCTGGGGCCAAATATTTGTGCTGGCTTTTTCATCGTTGCCCCGTCTTTGATATCACCCAATGTGGTGGAAAAGGACGCTAAACCCTCAAACACCCACCCACCCACCCCGTCAAAAGACGCCAGTAAAGATGTGGGGACAACCACGAAATAAATGCTCGAAATGCAACGTCAGTGACTATGAATAAACGTACTTTTTACTCAGTAAACAAAGAAAGCATCTTAACTGAAAAATTTCTTTCCGACATCGTTTAAAAAAATTCTTTAAAACAATTTCAATCTCTCTTCATTTCTGCACACGAACCCTTGTTTTCAATTATTAAAAAAAGAGGTTTTATAAGATGTCTCAACATCTCTCGGATGCACGCACTTTAATCAAGAAGATACCAACCAGCCAACCAACCAACCCTCTTGTTCATGCTCAGTAATTGTTTATTTACTTGGAACAAATTGTATTTCAATAAACCTGAGTAAATTGGGAAGGACACAATGCATCAGTAGTATAAATAATATAGTGAAACCAGTACTTAGAACATACAAACCGGCCGGGTGGTGGTGAATGAAGACACGGCACATCCATGTTATACAGATAATGGGTTGTTGCTTAGCGCTTATACTGCTGCTGCTGCTACTGCTACTACTGCTAATACTACTACTACTTCTACTACTACTACTACTACAACTACTACTACTACTACTACTACTACTACTACTACTTCTACTACTACTACAACTACTACTACTACTTCTTCTACTACTACTACTACTACTACTACTACTTCTACTACTACTACAACTACTACTACTACTTCTTCTACTACTACTACTACTTCTACTACTACTACAACTACTACTACTTCTTCTACTACTACTACTTCTACTACTACTACAACTACTACTACTTCTTCTACTACTACTTATACTACTACTACTTCTACTACAACTACTACAACTACTACTACTTCTTCTACTACTTCTACTACTACTACTTCTACTACAACTACTACTACTTCTTCTACTACTACTACTACTACTTCTACTACTACTACTACAACTACTACTACTACTACTACTACTACTACTACTACTACAACTACTACTACTTCTTCTACTACTACTACTACTACTACTTCTACTACTACTACAACTACTACTACTTCTTCTACTACGACTACTTCTACTACTACTACAACAACAAGTACTTCTTCTACTACTACTACTTCTACTACTACTACAACTACTACTATTTCTACTACTACTACTACTACTACTACTACTACTACTACTACTACTACGACGACGACGACGACGACGACGACGACGTCTTCTTCTTCTTCTACTACCACTACTACTGCTTCTACTACTACCACCACCACCACCACCACCACCACTACTGCTTCTTCTTCTACTACTACTACTACTACCACTACTACTACTACTACCACCACTACCACTACTACTTCTTCTACTACTACTACTACCACCACTACTACTACTATCGCTACTACTAATACCACCACCACCACTACTACTACTATCACTACGAAGAAGCGTGTGTGGGACTAAGGCCTATAGTACGTTACAGGCGCCTGTGAGATTGAAAACTGCCAGTCCCCCTGACACCGTAACTTATTGTCGAGGCCGTGGTCGATGAAAATGACGACGGGAAGGCAACAGGCCCGGCATCTGTTCTCACGTGCGGTCTCCGAGTGCATTAATTCTGTCTACAGGTAAATCATCTAATTATTTAGCAGACGCGCCGAGCTGTGAAAACTGTAATCGATGGCGCGGTGTGCGGTAGACAGAGTGAATGGCTCTAAACATGTTTTAGGCTCAGTGAATGCGGGCAGCAACAAATGTGTTCTTATGTTCGTTTTTGTAAAGCACTAAAACATTTTGAAGGAAGATGGGTGTGTGTGTGGGGGGGGGGAGGGAGGGGGGAGGGGGGTCTTGCTGGAGGGAAATGTGGTCGTGCTTGTGTATATGGTGTGTGTGTGTGGGGGGGGGGGGGCAACTGAAAGGTGAGAGGCGAGGAAGAAGTTTTGACACGTGTTTCACGTACTTTATCCTCCTTGAAAATACTAATTATCCGAGAACAGTTGTACAGCAACAGCAAAACAAAACAAAACAAAACAAAACAAAACAAAACAAAACAAAACAAAACAAAACATGATGGTAAGATGATGCTATGGAGGTCCGTGTGGTTTGGGACTGCGGGACAGAGCCGCATTCCACGCTTCCTGTCATAAATATCCCGGCATAACCAGGCCCGGGAACTACGGCACCTGTGGTACCGGCCGTGTAATCATCCACATCATAAGCCGTGTCATACCAAGGGAAGCACCCCCAAAGTCGCACCCGTGAAGTGTGTGAATCTCGGCTGTGTGGCAACAGCCTCCCCGTTGGGTCCATAGCACACCCGCTCTGGGTAGGAGCCGACCTAGGTAGGAAAAATCCCGCTTGCCTCGGCTGGGACTCGAACCCGGGTCTCCCGGTCCATGGTCCGAAGTGCTAACCACTACTCTACGGGGCACGGTCCCCCAGACCTTTTCATGGTTCTTTGGAAACTTCCACATCTACAGCTCACGACCCCCCCCCCCCCCCCAACCCCTCCACCGCTCCTCCCCCCTCCCCTCCCCTCCCCCCTTGTCCTCGACCCCCTAAACCCTGTCCCTCCTTTCTGCTTTCATCTTTCATGCGTGTCATATCCTCTTCAGCTACACGCCCGAAAAAACGTCCAGTTAAGGTTAATGGGCTGCAGATGATGCACAGGTCATTGTGGCTACTCAGTCGTTTGTTGAATGAGCGTCGCTACCAGATGTGGCTCATGACACTATGTCCGCTATTGTTCCGCTAGTTGATGGCTCATCGTTAGCAGGTCTGTCGCCACTATATGGTGATGAGCAACTCAGTCACTCGCGGCGAACGCCAAAATAAATTACTCACAAGCACAGATTTCCTGGACACGTATTGTCGCTCTATAGGTTCTGTGGTGGCCTTGCATATGTAGACACGCCCTGTTTTATTCATTCATTTGTTTATTTGTGAAGCCCTTGAATGTTACCGATCCAGACTTTTACAATTGCGGTATAAGGTGACAATATGATATGGTTGTAAACTAGTGTTCTTAATTAATTTATTTATTTATTTATTTATTTGTTATGCCCTGGGTGTTACTGATTCAGATTTAACTGCGATCTAAGGTGACAACAAACAAACAAACAAACAAACAAAAAAACAAACAAACAAACAAACAAACAAACAAATTAATGAATTAATTAATTTATTTGTGATGCACTGAATGTTACTGATTAAGATTTCAAATTGCGAACTAAGGTGACAAAATAATATAGTTGTAAACCAGTGTTTTTATGTTTCATGGTAGCGTGGGTAGAGAGAGAGAGAGAGAGAGAGAGAGAGAGAGAGAGATAGAGAGGTGTATGTATGTTTTCGCTTCAAGTTCTTCGCCACTGAAAACAAATTGCCCAAACTGGGATAATGAAGTTATTTGAATTTGATTTTGAATTTTATCCAAAATTTCAAAAGAAGCGTTTTGCGGGTATGGTATATCGTGTACATTAAACACAAGAAAATCCCACTAAAGTACCATGTCTGTCTGTCTGTCTGTCTGTCAGTCTGTCTGTCTGATGAGACAACGCACAGGTAGTCTTAACTATGTCTAGATATTTGTCCATATGTGAGATTATAGTGATGGTATAACAGAAACATCGTTACCGTGAGCATATGTGTATGTATAGGCATTGGTTTTGTTTTAAACTGTTTTATTTTGTTCGTTTCCATATACAAGAACCATACATACTCTACTGTCGTGGGACACAACAAGCTATAAGCGTATGTCAAGTGTCCATGAGAAAAAGACGAATTATGGCGGAGACAATATTTCAAACATACACCACATACAGCGAGTAGGACACATAGAACAAATAATATTTGTATTTGTTTTCATGTTCATTTGACTTCGTGTGTTTACCCGGCTTGCTGTTTTTGTCCACCCTTATGATTACGGGTGACCAGAGAAAAAACAATTATTCTGTCGAAGTCGATCGGTCTCTCTCTCTCTCCTCTCTCTCTCACACACACACACACACACACACACACACACACACACACACACACACACACACACACACACACACACACACACACACACAATCAATAAACTAATTATGCCGAAGTCTGCTGTTTTTGTTTCACCCTAATGATTACGGCCTGTGACCAGATATCAATAAAATAATGACGTCGACGCCTGTCTGTCTGTCTGTCTGTCTGTCTCTCTCTCTCTCTCTCTCTCACACACACACACACACACACACACACACACACACACACACACACACACACACACACACACACACACACACACAGAGTCATTACTACCCAGTTTGCCACTTGTCGGCGATAATCAGTGTAGCTGTAATCTGATTTCCACGCGGACCTCGAACAGCCTCGTACATCAGACTGAGGTTCAAAGCAGGACCTTTCCCTTACAACGTGGGCGCTTCATTAGATTTGGGGTGCCTCCTTCTGCCGTTAACGTCACGCCATTTACACGACTCTCTATTTAACAATTTAGCAGACAATTGCAGCGTAGGATTGAATTGCTCACTTTTTTTTTCCTTTCTTTTCAGTCCTCGCCATTTTGTCACTGCTGCACGGAATTGCCACCCCGACAAATGCATGTAGGGTAACTGACGACACAAAAACTAGCACTTCTTCAAATTAAATTTTCTAAAAAAGAAAATCAGTTCATTTTTCAGGGGTTCAGCTAAGTACAACAACTTTTTGGTATAGGCAATCGTTAAGAACACACACACACAAAGTATCCTTCAGTGTGGCACAGTGCTAGGGTATTTTCCAACGTTACTGTTCTTGTAGATGAGAATTATATAAATATATATTGCAGCGATACCGTTATCATCAGCTCGTGTGTTTTTCAAAGGTTTTAAATTATTGTTAAGAGAGCACCACTTCAGCTTTAATTCTAAGGAAACTTCCGTAAGTTAGATGTTATAATTTTAAGTAAAAAGTCCTTCATTTCAGTGGATGTCAAAACAAAAATAATTCTTGTTGCTAATCTAGCTCTCAGTTTAGCGGGCTGCTTGCATAGGAAATCATGTGCAAATCAGTCACTTCACGTGCAGAAATCCCTCGTTCCCCCCCCCCCTCCTCTTTCTCTCTCCCTCTCTCTCTCCTCCCGCGTTCGCTCCGGCCTCATTTGCTCGTTCACTCGCTCAAATTCATTCACAACAGTAACCGTATCCAAGAACAAGTGCTTCCGCTGTGTAAACACACGACCCATCAAGCCGCGAAAACTTCCCACCAGCTGCATAGCGCCTCACGCGCCCAGGCACCCGAGAGAGGCAAAGACGTGCGTTGATTGGCCCAAACTGTGCCCGCCTCCTCGCGTCGAGAGCCTGTTAAGCCACGCCCACCTGGCTGCGATGTCTGACGGAAGCGGAGAGAGGCGCGTTTGAGCAGAAGTGCTTGAGAGAGCGCGACGCGTGCGCGTGTGTGTCAGTGAGAGAGGAAACTGGCTACTTGACTTGAGAGAGGGGGAGAGTTGACTCAATGCGGAAGAGATAACTTCACCTCTACACGGTGTTTGTTTAGCAAAAGAGAAGAAAATTCTCACTGCGACCCTCACAGAGACATCGCGTCACCGCTGATTGACATACGATTCAGTGCCGGAGTCAGTTTCCAAGTCAGCATTGCATCGTCTTCGTTCATCGCCCGGTTGGCATCCAAACACTGACCGGCTGAACCTGACTCGGACTCAAGGACTGACAGCGGCTGAGTCACAGTCTAGGTGAGTTGAATGAAGTGCTGACTGATTAGTACTTAACTAGAGTAGAAGACAGGCCGGTTTTCATTTTGTTTGTTTACTCTGTTTCCGCAGTTACTATTGTGAACGCCGGAAAAGCCTTGCTTGTCATAACACTGACAGCCATGATGATGCTCAGTTCAAGTGATTCTCACTTCACGGGCCATGCAACGCTCAAATTAACCGATAAATTGACATGCAGAAGAAACCACTATTCTGCCGTATCATTCGTTTTCAAGAGTGTTCAGTCTAGGTCTGCTGAGGGGAATTTATTCATTTGTAGGGGTGAAAACACCCCCACGTACGACCCCCCTCCCACTTCCCCCCTCCCCCACTTTACACCGAGCTTCCCATGAGTAGCATGGACTACTATCAATATCAATGAATTTCAGTGCACTTCAGTTTAAAGATAACAAGTCTGCACTCAGAAAAAACCAAAACTGAGCCAATTGCGTTCTGTCATGCCCCACTGATAGGAATATCTTTTATCCAGTTTCCTCTCTAACCTTACAGTGTCATAATATTATGCTATCAACGGGACGAACATCTCCCTTGATTACCATGAAATTCTAATCTTATGAAGGCTACTAATAAGACTGATTTTATCTGCAGTTTGAAAACAAACATTTCACACAGCTTGGTTAAAAAAAAAAAGTACAATAAAAAGAGAAATAATTTCTCCTGGTACATTTCTTTCCTTAGATGCTGTGAGATATCATTGTACTCTTTATAGAGTACCGTTCCATAGAGAAGTATCAACTCATGAAATAGTTTCGTAGATTATCTTTGCCGAATGGCCGAATGAATGAAAACTATGTACACACACTGCACCAGTATCGGTGTAGCCTACTTTCTAATGTTGAATAGATTTTCAGGAATACGACCTCAGCTGTACCAGTCTAGATAAACGCATAACCCTTGTTTCTCTTACTCGTCTTATTTCAACTACTACTGAATCAGAACGAGGCATATTTCTTGACCGTGGCGAACATGATAACGGTTACTGTGAGTCAGTGGAGCGTGCCTGCGTTATGAGATAATTGTTAACTCTCACACTTGGTCATCATTAGACAGTACAGTTTCTTTGGACCCGATTAGTTAAAAAGAAGAAGAAGAAAAAGGGTGTTCTCTATAGGCATGTGCGAAGTAAACAGAATTTTCATATTTGTCGGTATGATTAGTCGGTTTAAAAACTTGTGTTATCGCCTCTTTCTGTCTCTGTCTGTCTAGTCTGTCTGTCTCCAAATATTTGTATTGCCGACTGTTCCGCTGTTGTGTTATTCTTCTCTTTTTGTGTTTGCTTATTATTGATATTTTGTGTGCACTTTAAATCAATAGATGTGTGTGTGTGTGTGTGTGTGTGTGTGTGTGTGTGTGTGTGTGTGTGTGTGTGTGTGTGTGCAACAGCTGCTCGTTTTTTTTTCTTCTTTTATTCCTTTTGATTAGTTAGATGATAGCACATTAGCAGTCTTAGCAACGGCAGGTGTGAAAACTGACTATCTGATGTTAACTGCCTCTACCGTTGTAAAATAAAGTTTCATTGATTCATTAATTCGTTGATTCTCTCTCTCTCTCTCTCTCTTTCTCTCTCTCTCTCTCTTTCTCTCTTTCTCTCTCTCTCTCTCTCTCTTTTTCTCTCTCTCTCTCTTTCTCTCTCTCTCTCTCTCTTGCTGATTGCAAGACGTCCATTTTAAGGATAGGTAGGGTGTTCCTCATTTATTATTATTATTATTATTATTGTTGTTGTTGTTGTTGTTGTTATTATTATTATTCAAGAAGTAAACATAAATCTCAAGAGTTGTTTTGTGTTTGTCGCAATACCTGCCGTCTCATTTTACAGTCGGTATCTCACAGATGCCCAAGGGCAAACTTTCTAAGCATTAAACCTACACTTATCTAGGTATAACCCTTTGAAAGTTTGCCCTACCAACTACTGAGATCACAAACGTGCATACGCAGCCTTGACGGACACCTCCTTACTGTCCTTTGTTGTCAACTGCTTGCACGTTCCTACATAATGATGCAAAAGGTGACACGTTTTCACGTTGGTATCATTATCCTAATCACGTAGTCCCATCAGAGTTGCAAGACAAATTCTGGCTCTCTCGCGGAGAGAGAGAGAGCGTCCACATAGTACGGAGTCCCCTTTTTGTCCCCTTGCATGTGTAGTGTGTAGTTGATTTCCATTCAGGTATTTTCTGTCTTTTCCTCGCCTGATTTTGTCACTGCTGCAGAATTCCCCACCCCGACAAATGCATGTAGCGTAACTGACGACACAAAAACTAACAGTTCTTCAATTTAAATTTCAAGTTAAAAAAGAAAATCAATTGATTCAGTTTTCAGGGGTTAAGCTAAGTACAACGTAAATGGCAAGAAGCGTGGAATGCGGCCCTGTCACGCAAACTCAAACCACGTGGACCTCCATAGCATCATATGATCATCCCTCATCCTCATGCATGATAAAAGTTGCTCCAGTTTCCGAGCCCTCCGTGGATTCCACCCATGACCTGGGAGGATTACCACTGGAGCTGGCAAAGAGCGGAGACTGCCCCCCCTCCCCCCCCCAAAAAAAAAAAATAAAATAAAAAATAAATAAATAAATAAATAAATAAATAAAATAAAGAAAAGAAAAGAAAAGAAAAGTTTGATATCTCTCTGTAACAGCTACAGTGCATAAAAAGCCGCTTTATAATTGGTGCATGTAAACTGCTTGCGTTCGCGCGCAGGGCGTTTGATATCACGATGAATCATTCCTACCATTCATATTTTGACGTGTCGGAGCGGCTGGTTTATCAGTAAAGAGAGGCTCGTTGTCATCTCAAGTGCCTGATTGTTGTAGTATTATTAGTTCGATAAAGGGGTCTGGCAAAAAACAAAACAAAAAAAAGAAGTAAACATCAAGCTCAAGAGTTGTTTTGTGTTAGTCGCAATACCTGCCGTCTCATTTTACAGTCGGTATCTCACAGATGCCCAAGGGCAAACTTTCTAAGCATTAACCCTACACTTATCTAGGTATAACCCTTTGAAAGTTTGCCCTACCAACTACTGAGATCACAAACGTGCATACGCAGCCTTGACGGACACCTCCTTTTGTCCTTACTGTCCTTTGTTGTCAACTGCTTGCACGTTCCTACATAATGATGCAAAAGGTGACACGTTTTCACGTTGGTATCATTATCCTAATCACGTAGTCCCATCAAAGTTGCAAGACAAATTCTGGCTCTCTCGCGGAGAGAGAGAGAGCGTCCACATAGTACGGAGTCCCCTTTTTGTCCCCTTGCATGTGTAGTGTGTAGTTGATTTCCATTCAGGTATTTTCTGTCTTTTCCTCGCCTGATTTTGTCACTGCTGCAGAATTCCCCACCCCGACAAATGCATGTAGCGTAACTGACGACACAAAAACTAACAGTTCTTCAATTTAAATTTCAAGTTAAAAAAGAAAATCAATTGATTCAGTTTTCAGGGGTTAAGCTAAGTACAACGTAAATGGCAAGAAGCGTGGAATGCGGCCCTGTCACGCAAACTCAAACCACGTGGACCTCCATAGCATCATATGATCATCCCTCATCCTCATGCATGATAAAAGTTGCTCCAGTTTCCGAGCCCTCCGTGGATTCCACCCATGACCTGGGAGGATTACCACTGGAGCTGGCAAAGAGCGGAGACTGCCCCCCCTCCCCCCCCCCAAAAAAAAAAAGAAGAAAAGAAAAGTTTGATATCTCTCTGTAACAGCTACAGTGCATAAAAAGCCGCTTTATAATTGGTGCATGTAAACTGCTTGCGTTCGCGCGCAGGGCGTTTGATATCACGATGAATCATTCCTAGCCATTCATATTTTGACGTGTCGGAGCGGCTGGTTTATCAGTAAAGAGAGGCTCGTTGTCATCTCAAGTGCCTGATTGTTGTAGTATTATTAGTTCGATAAAGGGGACTGACAAAAAACAAAAACAAAAACAAAAAACCAACAAAACTGAAACACGACATGCCGCTTGCACTGCAGGATTTTATTATTTTTATTTTTTTTAGAAACGGAGCACACACACACACACACACACACACACACACACACACACACACACACACACACACACACACACACACACACACACACACACAAAACAAGAACAATAAGAAAAAAAAAAACCCAATCAAACCACAAAAACCAAAACAAAACCAACAAAACCCCCAAAACACGAAAACAAAACAAAACAAAACAAAACAAACAAACAAACAAACAAACAAACAAACAAACAAACAACAACAACTACAACAACACAGAAAAAAGACCCCATCCCTAAACTAAATAAGCAGATAAGTGAATGAATATTTAGGTAAATAAATAAATAAATAAATAAATAAATAAATAAATTAAGAAAAAAATATCATAGTAGCCTTTCTAACGGAGCACTAGGTCTCCTGATCTGGTTTCAGTAACTACTGACTTACAAAGAAAAAATAATAAACCCAAGAAACTAGCAAACAAGTGTTTGTACACACTTTGTGCAGAGAACAGAGGCTGAATAATACGCCCAAGAAACTAGCAAACAAGTGTTTGTACACACTTTGTGCAGAGAACAGAGGCTGAATAATACACCCAAGAAACTAGCAAACAAGTGTTTGTACACACTTTGTGCAGAGAACAGAGGCTGAATAATACACCCAAGAAACTAGCAAACAAGTGTTTGTACACACTTTGTGCAGAGAACAGAGGCTGAATAATACGCCCAAGAAACTAGCAAACAAGTGTTTGTACACACTTTGTGCAGAGAACAGAGGCTGAATAATACACCCAAGAAACTAGCAAACAAGTGTTTGTACACACTTTGTGCAGAGAACAGAGGCTGAATAATACGCCCAAGAAACTAGCAAACAAGTGTTTGTACACACTTTGTGCAGAGAACAGAGGCTGAATAATACACCCAAGAAACTAGCAAACAAGTGTTTGTACACACTTTGTGCAGAGAACAGAGGCTGAATAATGCACCCAAGAAACTAGCAAACAAGTGTTTGTACACACTTTGTGCAGAGAACAGAGGCTGAATAATACGCCCAAGAAACTAGCAAACAAGTGTTTGTACACACTTTGTGCAGAGAACAGAGGCTGAATAATACACCCAAGAAACTAGCAAACAAGTGTTTGTACACACTTTGTGCAGAGAACAGAGGCTGAATAATACACCCAAGAAACTAGCAAACAAGTGTTTGTACACACTTTGTGCAGAGAACAGAGGCTGAATAATACGCCCAAGAAACTAGCAAACAAGTGTTTGTACACACTTTGTGCAGAGAACAGAGGCTGAATAATACACCCAAGAAACTAGCAAACAAGTGTTTGTACACACTTTGTGCAGAGAACAGAGGCTGAATAATACGCCCAAGAAACTAGCAAACAAGTGTTTGTACACACTTTGTGCAGAGAACAGAGGCTGAATAATACACCCAAGAAACTAGCAAACAAGTGTTTGTACACACTTTGTGCAGAGAACAGAGGCTGAATAATGCACCCAAGAAACTAGCAAACAAGTGTTTGTACACACTTTGTGCAGAGAACAGAGGCTGAATAATACGCCCAAGAAACTAGCAAACAAGTGTTTGTACACACTTTGTGCAGAGAACAGAGGCTGAATAATACACCCAAGAAACTAGCAAACAAGTGTTTGTACACACTTTGTGCAGAGAACAGAGGCTGAATAATACACACAAGAAACTAGCAAACAAGTGTTTGTACACACTTTGTGCAGAGAACAGAGGCTGAATAATACGCCCAAGAAACTAGCAAACAAGTGTTTGTACACACTTTGTGCAGAGAACAGAGGCTGAATAATACACCCAAGAAACTAGCAAACAAGTGTTTGTACACACTTTGTGCAGAGAACAGAGGCTGAATAATACGCCCAAGAAACTAGCAAACAAGTGTTTGTACACACTTTGTGCAGAGAACAGAGGCTGAATAATACGCAGGCCAGATACGAAGCCAGCAGCAGAACTGCAGCAAAATTCAAGCTATGTAATCCCCAAAGTAGTACCACAGTACATATAGATAAACCAGTTTTTCTCTTTTTTTTTTTTTTCACCATTCAGTTTCAAGTAAACCCAATTTTCTTAGACACAAACAGTGCAACGAAATGTAAATAATACTTGCACCAACGAATAATAATAATAATAATAATATATTATAACAGAAACATACATAACATCATTTTAATGATAATAACAATAATGATAATGATAATAACAATAATGATAATGATAACAACAATAATGATAATGATAACAACAATAATGATAATAACAATAATGATAATGATAATAATAACAATAATGATAATGATAATAACAATAATGATAATGATAATAACAATAATGATAATGATAACAACAATAATGATAATGATAATAACAATAATGATGATGATAATAACAATAATGATGATGATAATAACAATAACAATACTACTACTACTACTACTACAACTACTAGCGTGGATAGTAGTGTCGCAAACAACACACACCAGTACACTTGTCATGATCATAATTATGTTACATGTTACACATGTTACATTATCGTTACAATACTTTGGAGACATAACTGTTTAGCGTTCCTCATCTGTCTCTGAAAACTAGAAACCAAAAAATTCAGAAAGGAATACATGTACTATTCACAATGTATCCGGTACAGTGTATCATAAATTACAAACAGTGACGGGTGTGTTGGTATCGCCTCATAGTAGCATATAAGGCTACTATGTGATAAACAAATTCAATTTCTTTTGGGTACTGTGTGGAGCGGGTCTAACTAACCTGCAATATGATTTTTTTTTTCAATTGAAAACGTAATTCCGCATCTGAATCACGAAGAAGGCTGAAGCCGGCTCTTAACTGGGCACTGCGGAGCGCCACAGTGCTGTCCACAGTTGTGACACAGTTGTGATTTTGGGGGTTTCCGCCGCTGTGGCGTCATCACAGCAACCTGGATTTCAAATGGCCACAACTGTGACTGTGGTTTCCACAACAGATTCTGATTGGCTGTACTACGTCACTCGGCGTGCAAACCGTGCATGGCGGACAGTGCATCTTCAATCGGTTTGTCACCGAGCACCGCTGTGTTCAGTTTTGTAGTTTGTCGACACACCGAGAG